>JALXJV020000023.1:27962763-28333538 GCA_024633595.2 Lepomis macrochirus
CAAAGCTTTTACAGTTCGTCACAGTCGCAGCAATTGTAACCGGCTACTCCCGAGACGCATTCTGCACAGTCTTAGTGAGTTTTATGCGTTGGTGGTTGCTGTGTTGTGACAAGCAGTTTCATCAGCTTTAGCTGCCTTGACTGCATCCTTGGAGGGGTTGAGCTTATTCAGACTGCGTTTCTCATCCGCCATCTTCTCCTCAATGCTTGTTACGCCATTGGTGGGTGTTACCACAAGGGTTTCCCCAGAAGACACTTTTTCCGGTTCATCCTCTTTCAGATCAGTAAAGGTTTCATACAATACCCCCTCATTAGACAGCTCCTGGTCCATGCTCTGTCTTCATTTTTTTTACACATTTGAAAATCACTGAAGACATCTTTAACTAGTAACTCTAATGTGTGGTCCTGCATGATGGACACTGGGCCCAGCAGTTCGCTCTCCGCAGTACTGCCACTGCCTTTTCCACAGATTTTAAGCTAAGCGTTTATCCTGCATTGTACATCATTTATCACAATCAATGTTAGATTTTTTTGTGAAAGGGTTGTTCAATACAATATTGGGATCTTTAACACCCATGGCATTGTTAAAGTACGCCGACTTCCCCGAGTCCGTTAATGAGAAAGGATCAGAAGGAGATGAGTCATCAGATTCCCACAATATTTTATTAAAACAGATATATCTGGAGACTCTGCTTTCTTCCTCACAAGTCTGAGGTTCCCCACAAGTCTGAGGTCGTCCTGCTAAACAATGACTATATACTAGGAACCACACCCAACTGCACATCTTCCTTTGGCCTTGTTTAGGTATGTCTGGTTAAGATATAAATCTCATGACTGACCTCTGACCTTATGTAGGAGTGCATGGAGTCTTGACAGTGTAAAGGGCATGTTGTGTGTGAGTATGGGGGTCGGAGAGGTCTATCCTCAGTGTATGTGTGTGTGTGAATAGATGTATGGGTGTAAATATATGGTCTGTATGCTGCAGAGTTTACTAGGTGAAAGGTGCGGTTCCTGTTTTGTTAATTATATACTGATTAATATAATGCTAGACATTTTGCTCCTATCTTATTATTATGTCTATCATAAACAAATCACACTTCTAAGTATACTAAAAGGCAAAACCAGCCCCTTAATAAGTGTTTATGTGACGAGTTAAAAAAAGACAATATTAATAACCTGAGCATAAGATAATTAAATATAGTAAATTCGTGGTCTGTGATGTTAAAATGTGCACTGATGTAAAAACGGCAATACATTCTGCAGAAGTTCGTAAGAATGGCCTGAAGCCAAAATTGGGTAATGTAATCAAAATGTTATCTAATTTAAAAGAGGGTTAAACGCTAGAAATTGGTTAATCTTGTATTGTTTATTTTGTTCCTGATTGTGTAATCTGCGATTAAGAAGTGTTTACAAATTGACGAGCTACGAGTTGATCTTGAACTAGAATCTGGAGACTGACACCTTCTGTCTCCGCCCACATGCCTGGGGACGTCGCGGTGTTTTCCTCATTAGAGTAAAAGTTCTCGCTGAGGAAACATCTCTTCTCACACTCGTGATTATTCCTCCCCATTTTCAGGGGCGTAACATTTTGGAGGCACCGCTGGGATTGCTGTCCAGATGTCCGGTGGCCACAACCTGGTTGCTGAATTCTGAGCCGGCTAAATCCCCACACCAAACCCAGGCAGGCTGCGGTGAGGAATTTGTTGCTGTTCGAGGAGAGCTGGAAGCTGCTGGTTGAGTACTCGTCACCTGAGGCCAGGCAGAGATCGTCAGGTACATTCAAGATCATCCGCTTCAGAGTCAACTCGTGCACAGTCAAGGTTCCCCCTATCCTGTCAACATGATGGCAACCCTGGAAGAGCTACAGGAAGAGGTAGTAGGAGAGCTGCACACCCTGACTAAAGACAATTTATTGGAAGTTTGTGATTTTCTCAACATATCAGGCAGTCAAAGGGCAGATGTTAAAGGAAAATCCCGCATATCACTGGTGACTCATATTATGAAGTACCTTGAGAGAGAGGAAGTAGCAGATCTAGAAGACGAAGGAATGTCGGAGTTGTTGCTACTGAAGGACAAAATCGCATGTATGATCAGTGGCATGGACAACGAAACAGCACAAACTGAACCCAGTAGAGAAACAGAGGAGCTGGGAGGAGCAAATCAAAGACAGGAATTGGGAATTGATCAGGTTAGTACAATTAACGCCACTGTCAGGGATTTTGGGCACCAGCCCCACAGCACTATCAGCCCACGAGTGAGCAAGCCACCCTCACCCAGTGCTCAGATGCAGGCAAGCTCATACTGGCGCAAAGACTTCAAGATTTCTGGTCAAATTGGCGAACCAGGCCAGAGAGATAAACTGACATTTTCCAGCCTTGCCCATCAGATTGAGAACGGACTAAGCAGGGGTTATCCTGACATTGAAATTACAGACGCTGTAATCAGGGCTATCTCTCCAGGTTCACAGTTACGCAGCTACTTGGAGAGAAAACCCCACCTGACACTCCCCACGCTCAGACGCATTCTGCGCTCCCACTTCCAAGAAAAGAGTGCCACAGAGCTTTATAAGCAGTTAGCTTCAGAAGCCCAGCACAGCAAAGAAACCCCTCAAAGCTTTCTAATGAGAGTCTTAGATCTAAGGCAAAAGGTACTGTTTGCATCCCAAGAGTCAGAATCAGGGCTTAAGTATGACCCCGCCCTAGTCCAGCGCATGTGTTTACATACAATACTTACCGGTCTTCAGAACGACAGTATCAGGATAGACATGCAGCCCCTCTTGCTAGATACTGAGACCACAGATGAGCTTTTGCTTGAGAAGTTAAACATTGCCTGTGCTAATGAGACAGAAAGAAGGAACAAAAAGAGGTTTAGTGCCCCACAGCCAGTTACAGGTGTTAGTGTAGTCCAGTCAGAGGAAAAGCCACCCGCAAAGTGCCATGTGCAGGAAGCCAAAGTGAAGGTACCCCCTGAACTGTTGACAGAGTTAGCAGAACTTAAGACAGGTGTTGCTTCTCTAAAAGGCCTTAGTGCAGAGATAGCTCAGATTAGAGAGACACTACAGCAGCCTATGTTTCAGCCACAGTCCTATGCCCAACCATTAGTCAGGACTTCATGTAGGGACCCCCAGCCACCCGTACCACAGCAGCAGTATTATCACAACTATAGCCAACCCCAAGGACCCGCACCTGCACCAACACAGCCCCAGTGTGCACCTCACCTGCGCCCTAACCGCTCTGCATACACTCCAAGGAGGTGCTTTGCTTGCCAACAGACTGGAGCAGATGAACGTTGCATGCATTGCTACCGATGTGGCAGTGGAGAACATTTTCAAGCGGGGTGCAAAATCAGAGCAATGAGACCATCGAGAGAGGCCCCTTTAAACGGGAAGTGGTTACCCCTGCGGGACGAGTGTTAACCATAGCCAGCGAAAGGTCCCAAAATGTGCAAGTTGTGGCAATGGAGGTTCACTGGAGAAACTGAAACAATGCTCATCCTGTAAAGAGACACTGTATTGTTCCAGAGCATGCCAAAAACAACATTGGAATGAACACAAGAGGGAATGCACACGCATGATGAATAACTGTGATAGTGGACAGCTGAAACTGCAGAGAGAAAACACCCAATGCTTGCCACCCCTACTTCAAGTCGCACACCCTCGCAGAGTCACATCAGCTAGTTGGCAGGCAGTGTCTGGTCGAATGTTACCTGAATGGTCACCAACTCCAAGCTTTATGGGACACAGGCTCTCAAGTGTCAATAGTTGATGAAAGATGGAAGGAGCAGTACTTACCAAATGAAAGGCTGAGAGATGTTTCAGAAATCCTTGACTCACCTGATGAATTAACATTGACTGCAGCAAATGGAACTGAAATGCCTTACCTCGGATGGATTGAGACAACTTTCCGACTAGCCTCTGAAACTGACCAAACGAAAGAACTGATCATTCCAGTGCTGGTCATGAAAGGCTGTCATCTGTCTCATCCTATCATAGGTTTTAATGTTATTGAACATATCCTAGTAAAGACAGAGAAGGCTAAACAGTACAGTACAGTGAGGAAAGCTTTCCCAAGTCTCAAAAGAAGCAAGGTAAGGGCTTTTATTCAGGCAGTTAGCGCAGAGCAGATAGACGAGTATGCAGTTAGGACTAAGAAAGAGAAGGTTGCAGTCCCAAAACACTGTAGCATCCAGATTGAGTGCCGCGTAGCTGCCCAGCCTTTTAAAGAGGACATGACTATGTTGTTTCAGCCAGACTTAAACCCCCGCTGGCCAGATGATCTTGAGTTTTATGACACATTAGTTAAAGTAAGGAAAGGTGTTTTCCCAGTCATCATTGTGGCTGTTTCTAACCCAACTGATCATGACATTGTTTTGCCGGGGCGCACAGAGATTGGCACAATACAAACAATAACAACTGTGTTGCCTGCCCAGATTTCTGGAAAGACTGACACTCGAGCCTCAGTAAACCACACCAGCGTCCAAACCCCATGTGAGACTACTGAGCAGTGGGATCCACCGGTAGATGTAAGTCACCTAACTGAGAGTCAGAGACAGGTAGTTCAACAGATGCTTAGAGAAGAGTGTCATTCCTTCTCAAGATCAGACAGTGATATTGGCCGCATTGAAAGATTACAAATGAGAATTTCTCTCAAAGACACTGAACCAGTCAAACACACCTACTCAGCAGTGCCTAGGCCCCTGTACCAGGAGATGAAGGGCTACCTTCATGATCTAATAGCACAGGGCTGGGTCAGAAAATCTAACTCTTCATACTCTTCACCTGTCGTGTGCGTCAGGAAAAAGGACGGTACCCTCCGGTTGTGTATAGACTATAGGGATCTGAACAGGAAGACCCATCCCGACCGCCAGCCTATACCTAGGGTCCAAGACATCATGGACAGTTTGGGTGGTAATTCCTGGTTCTCTCTTCTAGATCAGGGAAAAGCTTACCACCAGGGATTTATCTCTGAAGAAAGCAGACCACTAACAGCTTTTGTTACCCCGTGGGGACTTTATGAGTGGATACGCATGCCATTCGGCCTCATGAACGCCCCTGCAGCTTTTCAACGTTGTATGGAGGAGTGTTTGGAAGGACTCCGGGATAACATCTGCATTCCTTATCTGGACGACACTCTGGTTTTCAGCAAAACCTTTGACAGTCATGTGAACGATGTAAGAGAAGTGTTGCAACGCCTCAGAGAGCATGGCATCAAACTCAAGCCAAGTAAGTGTGACCTCTTTAAACCTGAAGTCCGTTATTTGGGTAGGATAGTCTCAGCAGAGGGCAGCAGAGTAGATCCAGCTGATTTTGAAGCAGTTAGAGCATTGAAAGACATCAGACCAAAAACTGTGGGCCAGCTCAGGAAAATGCTTGGTCTACTCACCTATTACAGACAATACATCAAAGACTTTTCCAGAAAAGCCAGCTGTCTGTATGACCTCCTTAAAGCAGATCCAACCGAAGCATGTGGCAACCAAAAGAAAACAAAGATCAAGAAAGTAAGTCATGTTGTGCCCTCAAATAAGATAATCACATGGACTGATGAGCACCAACAGGCCCTGGAACAGCTGATTGACTGTTTGCTTCACCCACCAGTGTTAGGTTTCCCTGATTTTAGTCAACCATTCGTTGTACACACTGATGCATCACAGCAAGGCTTGGGGGCAGTATTGTACCAAAAGCAAGATGGCAAGCTTAGAGTCATTGCTTATGGCTCTCGCACCTTAACAACCGCAGAGAAGAACTATCACTACCATGCAGGCAAGCTAGAATTTCTAGCACTGAAATGGGCAATCACTGACAAGTTTCGCGACTATTTGTATTATGCGCCAACCTTTACTGTGTATAGTGACAACAACCCCCTAACCTACATCCTGTCTACGGCAAAACTGAATGCGACCACTTCCAGATGGGTTGCAGAACTGGCCGATTTTCACTTTACAATAAGGTACAGGCCAGGGAGAGCGAACGGTGATGCAGATGCCTTGTCGAGGATGCCGCTGGATGTAGAGACAATGATGAGTGAATGTTGTAAGGAGCTGCCACCTGATACCATTGCCGCCATGATCCAAGCAGTGGAGGTACAGAAAGAGTCTCCTGTAAACTGGTCACTTTCAGCTGTATCTATGTCAGTCTCAGTTGAAGATGATACAGCCACTGAATCCATCAGCCCCGTACCAAAGGACCAGTTAAAAAGGGCACAAATGTACGACCCAGTCATCCGTCCTGTGTTGGATTGTAAACTGTCAGGTTCCAAACTGCCACATAGGGAACTAAAAGCACTCAGCCCAAAGATAAGATGCCTGTTTAGAGAATGGGACAAATTGACAATAGATAGTGATGGTATTTTACACCGGGCCACAACTTCTCGCAAACAGTTGGTCTTACCAGAGCAATACAAACAAACAGTGCTTGAAGAACTACACAATAAAATGGGACATCAAGGTGTTGACCGCACAGGTACGTTCCCTGGTACGTGATCGCTTCTTTTGGCCGTATATGCATTCCGACATTGAGCACTATGTGACTAAAGCCTGTACTTGTCTCAAGCAGAAAAAGCCATGCCACGAAACAAGAGCTCCTCTGATCAATATTGTGACAACACAGCCCTTTGAACTGGTATGTATTGATTTTCTCCATCTTGACAGATGCAAAGGCGGATACGAGTACATCCTTGTTATTGTTGATCATTTCACACGCTTTGCGCAAGCATATGCCACCACGTCAAAGTCAGGAAAAACTGCTGCAAATCTCATCTTCAATGACTTTGCCCTGAAGTTTGGGTTCCCCTCCCGTATCCACCATGATCAAGGGGGTGAATTTGAAAATCAGCTGTTCTCTCAGTTAAAGAAACTCAGTGACATGGCCGGGTCCAGAACGACACCCTATCACCCTATGGGGAATGGAAAAGTGGAGCGAATGAACAGGACATTGTTGCAAATGCTTAAGACATTGACTGAGTCGCAGAAATCAAACTGGAAGGAGTCTCTGAACAAACTTGTGTATGCCTATAACTGTACCCGTTGTGAAGTGACAGGTTATTCACCATTCTACCTTCTGTTCGGGAGATCGCCAAGGCTTCCAGTTGATATGCTTTTTGGCTTGTATGCAGAGTCAAGTTCCAGCAACCAACGAGAGTACGTGGAGAAATGGAAACAAGGTATGGAAGAAGCGTATGCCATTGCAAATGAGCATGCTCGAAAGGCTGCTGAAAGGAGTAAAAGTACTATGACACAAAAATCAGGAGTTCAGTGCTACAGCCTGGTGAGCGTGTCCTCATCAAAACCTGACACCAAGAGGAGGGCCAGGGAAACTCCGTGATTATTGGGAGGACACAGTTCACACAGTAGTGAGACAAATGGGATCTGAGATGCCGATTTATGAAGTGAGGCCAGAGAAGGGTAAGGGACGTTCCAGAGTCCTGCACAGAAACTTGCTTATGTCCTGTGACCACTTACCGTTGGAGACACAACCAGAGAAAACTAAAGAGAACAAAGGTAAACAGAAAGCGAGGCTCCAGCACGTATTTGAACCTCAAGAGTCTGATGAAGATAGTGGGGATGAATATGACCTTCATGATAAGCCACTGGCCCCTGTATCACCTGCGGGATCAAACGAGAAATGTGCTGGACCAGAGATGGAGCCTGAACACAGGTCCCCAGCAAGACTGAGAGTGTCAGTCCCTGCTACACCGCTAGTACATTATTTTGCTGGAGAGCAGCTGGAGGAGTGCAACACACCTGTTGAAAATCTGCCTGGTGAGGAAACAAACTTACCTACTGAGAATCTGCCTGATGATCACTCACCAAATGCCTCTCCTTCATCAAATGCTGCTGCCGAACCTGGAGAACCGACCTTCCAGCTACCACCAAGAGAGAGCGCTCACCACGACGCATAACCTACGATCAGCTTGGCGTTCCTTCCTGCTACAGTATTCAGCCACCATCGCAGCTGTTACCTCTCAATCCTGGACTAGGATTAGTCCCCTGGATGCCACCGCTGCACCCATACTACTTTCAACCACCATGTATGTATGGACTGCAACAAACATGAATCTACAGCTTTAACACATTGCCAAGAACTATAAACTGCTTGCAGACTGTCACCATAGACAATTCATGGCCTGATTCACAGACTGTTCATATAGATCATTTACACTGATGGACTGTTGATCAAGTGTAGGTGGAAAGACTGCTCAAAGACTGTTTATACAGTGGCAAATCAACAGCTATGGACTGTGTGAATATGGACTGTTGACTATATTTGAACTGTGACTCTCGTCCTTTGTTAAAGCACCCACTGCAGAAGAGGATCTCTCAAGTCAAGTTCATAAGAGACTGTTGATATGACAGAAAATGTTTGGGTTCATGTCGGGACGACATTTATTTTGAAGGAGAGAGTGTGACGAGTTAAAAAAAGACAATATTAATAACCTGAGCATAAGATAATTAAATATAGTAAATTCGTGGTCTGTGATGTTAAAATGTGCACTGATGTAAAAACGGCAATACATTCTGCAGAAGTTCGTAAGAATGGCCTGAAGCCAAAATTGGGTAATGTAATCAAAATGTTATCTAATTTAAAAGAGGGTTAAACGCTAGAAATTGGTTAATCTTGTATTGTTTATTTTGTTCCTGATTGTGTAATCTGCGATTAAGAAGTGTTTACGAATTGACGAGCTACGAGGTGATCTTGAACTAGAATCTGGAGACTGACACCTTCTGTCTCCGCCCACATGCCTGGGGACGTCGCGGTGTTTTCCTCATTAGAGTAAAAGTTCTCGCTGAGGAAACATCTCTTCTCACACTCGTGATTATTCCTCCCCATTTTCAGGGGCGTAACATTTAATCCCACATTTCCCCCTTTTGATCTCTTTTAAGAGATCACTCCTCATCCATAGTTGATCCACCACGTACTCATTCTCAGCCGAATTTGCCAACATGGGCATCATGTGTACATAGGAGCGTTCTCGTTTTCCACGGCTGTGGTGATTACTCTTTGGATCAAGCTGCGGATGCAAGGAATACAACAGCAACCACAAGTGACTAATATAGCTAAAAAAAATAGTAAGAGATAACATAACTGATGTAATCAACCCTTTCCATTGTCCAAATACTGAGATCATCCATTCCTCCAGGAAATTGCCCACACCTGAATGCTCATGCATTGTTTTTGATAAGGTTTTGAGCCCTTCAAGGGCCTTAGTCACTGAACCATCAGGAGCCGTGTTATTAGGTATAAAAGTACAACACATGTCACCAAACATCACACACACACACCCTTTTCTGCCAACAACATATCTAAAGCCATTCTATTTTGAACTGCCATGAGAGATGTGGGACCTAGTTGTTCTGAGAGACCTTCTATGGCATCTCTAGTTAGGTTGGACAATCTAAGCACATTATAATGAATATAATTAATTTGATCCACGTTCTTGTTGGGGGTAATAGGAAACAGAGCCGAGAGTATAGGAATATTCTCAAATCCAGCGGATATTTGGTCAGCTAATTTGTACTCATTAGGGACTCCACGAGGCACTCCTATAGCATCTATGTAGGTGGGAGAATTTAGACTGAGATCAAAAGAATTTGAAGTAGCCCGTCTAACGAGCACATGCCTTCTCCTACGTTGGGTCAAATTACCTGAGCGTGTTGCACCAGATTTAACCAATTTGTCACCGACCATCAGTAGCAGAGCTGCCAATCTCACCATGGCACATAAGCCTATGGTATTATTTGGGATATGGACAAAGAGTCTATTGTGGCCACAGTAATAGTACACTCCAGCTCTTGCCCATGGGCCAATCACAGCCATTTTAGTGGTATTACACCAATCAAGGGAATCTTACCATAATTCTGAACTGGGGTCGAGGTGGTAAAGTTAAAACAGGTAAAGTTGCCAGCTCCTTTGTGTGGCGTAAGCGGCCCTGTAACTGTGTCATTATTAATAGGTGGAAAAATGCTGGCTAAAGTAGTACAATTTGGTGGGGAAGCCAACTTAGTTAAAGCTAACATACAAGAATAACCCCATTGATCTTCAGGATACAAGGGAGCAGGTTCAGTGTACAGCTGCGGTCTAGCAGCTGCACAAGCCACACATTCACCTAGGTGCTGGTCTTTAACACTATTAACAATCCAATCTAGCCACAAATTGCTATCCCTATAACCTGTGGATCTCTCTATCACGTCCAAAGGCTTCAATTGAGTATAATCCATACTGACCACTACTGGGTTGGGCTCAGCAGGATCTAGTATGGGGAAGGAGGCGACATCGTTTGTAAGAAGGCTACTTTCCGTTGACCGTTCTGAGGACGGATCCTTTAAGTTGATTTTAACAATGCCTTTGGGATCTGTTCCAGCCACTACTACTCCCAAAACCAAATATACTCCGGGGTCATAAGGTGTCTTTGATGCGGGACTCATACTCCATCCTCCTATAGAGAGTGTGAGGGGATTTTGGGTAAGACTAAAATCGCGCTGAAACTTAAACTTCCGCCACATAGAATAATAAGGTTCCTTATATACATAGGGGCTCCATATCGTCCAGTATATCCCCTGGCGTCTCCCAATCACTGCATAAGGCCCCTTAAATTCCCCCCTCTAGTACACTCAAGGTGGACTGCTGGAGTGAAACACACATACACCTCATAGTCCTGCCAGGAGGTGTTACGCCCATGGCAGGATATCACTGAACACAAATCAAAGCGTGAATGAGGTGTTGGACCCTTTAACATAATCTAGTTCTATCCCCCTTGTTGTTGAAGACAGCCGTCAGGTTTTGTAGTTTGAGGTGTGGACCTCTTACCTAGATGAGTGGATGACTCCCAGTTGAATGGAAATTCCCATGCAATACCCAAATCACAGTAACAAACAAGATAATTCCCACTGTTAAACCCCGAACAACTTTGGATTACCCCACATCCCCATTATTCCAGTCCTATTCCCTTGTGTTAGTTCTAGAACCTCTAAACTAGGAGGTTTTAAAACCTTCTAAATACTACAAAGCTTGGTGAGTCGTCTTTCTTGATGTGGAGATCCTCTTCTTCTGCTGCTCTTCTTTCTTCAGTCACAGGGGTAGACTACCCTGAGACCAGTAAAACAGACCAGGGGATTATTCTGCCCCTATGTTGAGATCTGTTTTTTTCTCTGACTCGTCCGAGTCAGGGCTCTCTCCTTGTGCGGTGAGGTCCTTCTGCACCTCACTCAGGGACCTAGTTGGTTCTGGAGCTGCGGCACACTGGCTCCAATGATACCACGTATCACCTTTTCCCTTGAGTCTCACTGCATGAGATGTTCTCTCCACCACCTGGAAGGGGCCTGTCCACCTTGGGTCCGACCACTTCCGCTTTATCACCTTCAGCAACACCCAGTCAGCTTGAGGCACTGTGAACTGCTTCCCTTGGGCTTCCTCTTCTCCCAGCTGGTTGGAAAAAACCTGAAGCGAGAGCTTGCAGTTGATTAAAATACGCCCTGTGAGCCACATCATCTTCAAACCCTTCCTGCAGTTTCAACCCAGCTCCCGGGCCTGGAAACTGTCGTCCTGTCAGCAACTCATAGGGTGTAAACCCTGTTTTTTGGTTCACGGAGCTCCTCACTGACATCAGAGCTAATGGTAATGCATCCACCCAGTTTAATTTAGTCTGTGCACAGATTTTTGCCAATTTACTCTTAATATTCTGATTCATTCTTTCTACCTTGCCTTGTGATTGTGGGTGATAAACTGTACCAAAAGCATGCTTCAAACCCAACATCGTCTCCACCTGCTGGAGATGTGTGTTCTTAAAGTGTGTACCATTGTCTGACCTTATCTTCTCAGGAAACCCATGCCTGGGAATGTAGTGATTAATCAAGCACTTAATCACTGACTTACTGTCTTCTTTATTTGTAGGCCATGCCTCTGGCCATCCTGTAAAGGTGTCAACGCACATCAATACGTACCTGTACCCTCGTACTGTATCCACCATGTCTGTGTAGTCAATAGAAATCTCATGTCCTGGCCTGGTAATCATTGGAAACGCGCCCATTTCTGGTTTGACCGTTGGTCTGGGATTATACAGCATACATACCTGACACCCACGCACAAATTCCTTCGTCATGTCTCCTAGATATGGATGCCACCAATGACATAGATGCCTGTTCATTTGGGCAGAACCAACATGTCCTACCCATGTGCTTCCTCCAGGACTTTTGCCTGATTGTGGGTGGTAGGACCAGTCTCCCATCTGGACCTCTCCAGAGTCCATCCACTTCAGTAGCACCTCTTTGTTTCCACATTGTTTTCTCTTGTGGGGAGGCGTTCTGCTGACATTGTTTGATATGATTCTCTGTCAGCTTTGTGTTCTTCTGGATTTCCTCCTCAGTACTTATCATTTGCAGAGATGGAGAATATCCCACCACTTGCTTAGCAGCCTGGTCTGCTGCTTGATTTCCCTTGGCCACTGGTGTGTTTGTGGTGTCGTGCCCTTTGCACTTAACAATTGCTACTTCAGTAGGAAGGAGCAAGACCTCTGCCAATTCCTTCATTTCTTCTTCATGTTTAATTGGCTGATTTCCTGCTGTGAGAAATCCTGCTCTCTTCCACTGTCCCAACTCTACATGTGCTGCTCCTGCTGCATAGGCTGAGTCAGTGTAGATAGTTATCTTTTTACCTTCCCCCTCCTTTAAAGCTTCTATCACTGCTCTGACCTCTGCCCTCTGTGCTGACTGGTGTCCCTTTAATCTGTCTGCCTTCACCGTTCGGTACTCATTCCCTTCTCTCCTTACTACTGCATATCCTGCCTTCAGTCCTTCTGTCTCATGTCTAAAACAGCACCCATCTGTGAAGAGCTCCTCTGAACCCTCTAAGGGCTGTGCCTGCAAATCTGGTCTTACCTTCTCTTCCCTCAACACTTCCTGTTCGCACATGTGAGGTGTCCCCACTCCCATTCTGTCTGCCATGTTGATCCCTTCATGTGTAAAACTCAGATTTGGTGCCTCCAGCACCTTGCTCAGTCTCTGCTGTCTTAAAGGCGTCATTGTGAAGGTCTGTGAGTTTACATATGACACTACACTATGTGATGTGAGTGCGTGTAGAGGATGTCCCATGACTATGTGTGCTGTTTTCAAAATGATTTTTGTAACCCCTGCTGCATGTTGAGTACATCTGGGATGACGTTTTTCCATAGCATCTAGCATTACAGCTAACATACATAAGCACCCTTCTCTCTCCCCTTTTTCTGAAACAGAATGCCATTTACCACTCCATTTGTTTCAGAAACATCCAAATGAAAAGGTACTGAATAATCAGGCAGCGCAAGATCTGCTGCCTGAGCAAGTCTCTGTTTCAAAGAGATGAATGCATCCTCTGCTTCTTTAGTCCATTGTAGCTGTGCATGGAGATTCCTCATCCCCTGTTCTTTCACCAACTCTCGCAAAGTTTGGGTGAGACCAGTGTAATTAGGGATGTAATTTCGACTGTAGCCTGTGAGCCCTAAAAAGGAAAGCATGTCCTTGACAGTCTGTGGTTGTGGATGATGAAGAATGGTAGTCCTGTGTGCCGCTGACAGTCCTGCCCCCTTTTGAGATAATAGTAGCCCTAAAAGGAAACCTGAGTGCGCACCAACTGGAGCTTCTCTTTGCTCACCTTAAAACCTTTTTCAGCGAGGCGACGTAAAATAGATATTGTGGCCTCCAAACATGTAGAGGGGGTGGGAGCTGCCAGTAAAAGATCATCCACATACTGTATGACTGTCACCCCATCCGGCAGGGGGCACCCTGCCAGTGCTTCTTTAAGAACCTGATTGAAAATACCTGGGGAAAGTGCAAACCCTTGTGGGAGTCTGGTGTATCGCCACTGAGTCCCTCTATGTGTAAATGAGAAAATGTCTCTACACTCATCAGCCAGTGGAACACAAAAGAAAGCATTGGCCAAGTCAATACACGTGAACCACTTCTGGACAGGTGTAAGATTGTTCAAGGCTACATAAGGGTTAGGCACTGGAATAGTGGGTGTAGCCAAAATAGAATTAATGGACCTCAGATCATGTGCCATTCGATACTTACGGTGCCATGTTTTTCTACAGGTAAAATAGGAGTGTTCCAAGCAGACTGTGAGGGTTCCAAAACTCCAGAGTTTATTAAGCCTTCAATAGTATGAGCAATACCTTCTTCTGCAGCAGGTTTGTGTGGATACTGCTGCAGCCACAAGGGCCCATCCGACTGGGTCCGAAATGAGACAGGTGTACAAGATGTAAGGCCTACATCAGTAGGACCTTTTGACCACAAAGAGTCAGGAAGTTCCTCTATGATTTCCCTAGCCTTAGGATGATCCATTTTTTCCCTACCGTGTTCTCTAGATATCAGTTCATGATGCAGCACCACTTTGTCTGTCACCGTCACCTGAATGCAATAAATATTGCAACTGGGGGAGAATGAGACCTGAGGGATCTGGGTCTGCACCCAATCAGTGCAATCCACGGCTCTCTTAACCATAGGACCCAGATCTTTAGCTTGATATTTGGGGTGCAATGCTAAGGACACATGTGGGACTGCTTCTTCACCCATCATGTACCATTCCATCTGTTCAGGAGTAAGTTTGGTGGCAGAGGCTACCCCCTCCGGGCCCACATAAATGTTCTGAGATTTTATATCCCAGGTGTGACCCTCAAGTTGGTCACCAAAAGATTGCTGATACCACTGAGTGTCTTGTCTGTCATAGAAGAGCGTCACATGGGGAGGGTCTGGGGGTGGAGTGTAGGGCTCGTGTAGAGTGATCCACGGTTTCCACAGGAGATAGGAGCTTATCAAACCCCCTTGCATTGGTGTCTCAGGGTGTAGCAGGCCCCAATAGATGTCAGCTGTATGTGCCTGCAGGGGTTGAAGCAACCATTGTCCAGTTTGAGGGTGTCCACATTTGAATTGAGTTCCATCTGGTAGCGTAACTACCAGTCCATCAGCGCTGCAAAGGATGGTGGCTCCTAATTTAATAAGGAGATCTCTTCCCAGTAAATTTACGGGACTGTGGGGGACACCACAAAGGATGAAGCAAACACTGGTGTCCCAATTGTGTTGGCAGCGGTTCAGTCACTGGCAGTTTCTGTCCTACCCCAGAGAAACCTACAACCTCCACAGTAGTATTGGAGATTTGGTCACGTGGTGGGGCCTCATTGATGGTGGAAAATGTGGCCCCAGTATCCACTAAAAAAGGCAAACTCTTATTACTGACCTCCAGGGACAACATGGGATCTGCCTCTCCCCTGTTGTCTAGGCCTCTCTGTGGGGTGTGTCATTGAGGTGGTGGGGGTGGGTGCTCCTCCAAGCCCCACTCACTCCAGTCCACTTGTGGATACTGCCCCCTAGGAGCAGCTTTTGGATTAGGTGCCATCATGGGTTTCTGTGTTGATGGCCCTTGACCTCCTTGATTTGTTCGTTGATTGACAAGGTTCAGTGGACAGCTCCTCGCCCAGTGAGAGGTGTCTCCGCAGATGAAACAACCTCCAGCTCCTCCTCCTTGTGGTTTCCACGGAAATCTACCCCTACCTCTCCCCCATCCACGACCTCCCCTGTTCCCTCCCCTTGGAGGTCCCCATGACTGTTGATTCCACCCTTGATTTTGAGAGGGGTGGTGTGAATCCACCCACGGTGGAAATGGATATAAATCTGGGGTCTGTGAGTTCGTGGGGGAAGCCCCAGCCACCATTTGTTTATTAGAGCCCTTTTTCTTATCATTTACCTCCTGTCTGGCCTTCCCCAGCTGCAGCTTCAGTAACTGTGTCTGCAGCTCTTTGATCTCATTCTCTTTCCCTGCCTCTTGATCTCTTGCCCTCTGTAAGTGGTGTACTACATGTCTCTCCACACCTGTGACTCACTTCCTGGAAGGTCTGGATTGCTTAAAATAGCTTCTTTCACTAAGGTTGGAACCCCCTCCAGTACTGCTTTACGGAACCACTCCTGTTGAACCCCATTATTTCCTGGATGGCACCCTGTATGTTTGGTCCATGTCTCCTTGGCCTGCTCCAAAAATTCTCGAGGGTTTTGATCACTTTTCCAAGGGAGCTTTGGAACCGTGGGAGCATTAGGGAGTGGGAACCTCTCTCTCATAGCCTTGCTTAACTGATTTACGACCCTCACAAATGGGACCTCATCCCTGTCGTCATCTATCTGGGCCTCCTTCTCTAGCTCTCTCATCACGTGACCTGACATACATCTGGCTGCTATGGCTCTCCAATCACCTAAAGCTAGTCTCTGTCCTGCTGTTAGTTTGTCTAACTGATCCAACCACAAACCTCCTCCCTCTGATATCGGAGGCATCTTGTCTACAAGAGCCTGCACATCCCCTAAGCCCCACGGTTTATACTTCTCTCCCCCTCCTATCACCTGGAAAAGTGGAAAATTTCCCTTAAGCTGGGGAGCCTGTGTGTGAGCCCTATGCCCCCTTGCTACTCTCTCCTGTCTTTCCCTGTCTAGTGTATCAATCAGGGCTCTGGCTGTCTGATTCTTCTGTTGTGACTCTGACAGTAACCTCTGCACCTCCCTAGCCAGCCTCGGCATGTCTTCAGATTGACCTTCCTCCTGTTCCTCGGACTCCTGTGCCGGGGTTTCCGCTCCATGTGCTGATATTCCTTGCCTTCCGTGCACCCATCGTTGACACTCGTCCTCAGTGTCAAGATGCAACGAACTCCGTTTCACTGTTCCTCGATCTTCACCATCACTCTCTCCATCATCTCTCTCTGTTTGTTCTTCATCATCATAGGCATCATAGGTTGATCATCCTCCTCTCCCCACTTACCTGTCAGTTGGCCATAGACATGCACGTCTTTCTCCCCTCCCCCCGTGATCTTTTCACGCTTCCTGGCCCCTTCTTCTCGTCTGATTCTACTCTCAAAGGCCAGATGTTGCGGGGGTGGGGCCAGAGCTGACCTCTCCATGCTCCTTTTAAGTGGGGGAATGGTCCCCCCCCCTTTTTCTTGTTTTGGCTCCAATTCCATCACAAATCTCCCTCCTGAGACTTCCAGCACCGGGTAAATACTTACCGAAGGTGCTGTAGGCTCTTTTCCCTTGGTATAGGGTGGGGGTGGTAACCCCTTTTTTCCTTTACCTTGATCTTCTGATTTTTTATCTCTCCCCAGATGTTTCACTGCCTGAGCATCTACTGCTAAGGCAAACCACTTTTCTCTCTCCTCTTCTCTTCTCTTCACCTCCGCTTTCCACTTCCTCTTCTGCAGCACGCCTGCAGCCTTCTCTTTCTCCTCCGCCTCATCTCGCTTCTTACCACACTCACGCTCCTTTCTCCACAGCACAGTATGCAGCGATAACTTCCCTTCTTCCCCAGGGACCTCTGCTACTGCGGTCTCCATTCTGCGTTTCGCTTCCTCCGACTCCCTTAATCGATCTTTCGGCTTAGTCCTCTTACTTACCACCACCAACACATTAGCAATCTGTTCATCCCAGGGCCTCCACGGGCCCCGACCACCATCATCAATTTCTCGATCAAATTCTCCGTCCATCCTGACCCTGCCTAACATGTGCACCAAGCCAGTCAGTTTGTATGGAGTTCACCCGAGCAACTGACCCAGTCAAACACTACTTCTCACTCAACTTCCTTTATTCACTTTCGTTATCACCGTTAGGTATCCGTGAATTAGAGGGGAGGCTTTTCGTGTTTGAGACACTAATGCACACACTGTCCCTTGGAGAATATCACACGCACACTCATTCACTCTTGTTTCACACTCACAACACGCTAAAATTACCTTTTAATTACCTTTACCCTTGTATAATTCGGGGGTCCTCAATTCCCCGGGCCTCTAACCCAGCACTCACGGGACTCGAACCCTGAGTCTTCTCCCCCCGTCGAGAGAGAGAAGTGGAGCAGCCAGCTCTAGGACACCATGCTTGGATATTCCAGATATCCGGGCCTCTCACCCTTATACAAACTCAATGCTTGGATATTCCAGATATCCGGGCCTCTCACCCTTGTAGAATTCTGATAACTCCCTCTCCGTTTTAACACTGTACAGTCAGGACTCTTTCAACTCGTTAATTTAGCAAAATTAGACCGAATATGCAGATTAGTTTAAACAGGTTCTGCTTACCATTTTATTATGCCGGCAGAGTAGATCGAGTCCTTTGTGTTCAGCAGGTAAACCAAATTGTAATCCTTCTCATCCCGGACGAGCCCCCAAATTGTTAAAGTACGCCGACTTCCCCGAGTCCGTTAATGAGAAAGGATCAGAAGGAGATGAGTCATCAGATTCCCACAATATTTTATTAAAACAGATATATCTGGAGACTCTGCTTTCTTCCTCACAAGTCTGAGGTTCCCCACAAGAGTCTGAGGTCGTCCTGCTAAACAATGACTATATACTAGGAACCACACCCAACTGCACATCTTCCTTTGGCCTTGTTTAGGTATGTCTGGTTAAGATATAAATCTCATGACTGACCTCTGACCTTATGTAGGAGTGCATGGAGTCTGGACAGTGTAAAGGGCATGTTGTGTGTGAGTATGGGGGTCGGAGAGGTCTATCCTCAGTGTATGTGTGTGTGTGAATAGATGTATGGGTGTAAATATATGGTCTGTATGCTGCAGAGTTTACTAGGTGAAAGGTGCGGTTCCTGTTTTGTTAATTATATACTGATTAATATAATGCTAGACATTTTGCTCCTATCTTATTATTATGTCTATCATAAACAAATCACACTTCTAAGTATACTAAAAGGCAAAACCAACCCCTTAATAAGTGTTTAATCCCACAGCATCCATAAGAATCCTTGGAATGATCTTACCCAGATTTTGGGATATGAAGATTTTACGAGTAGCATGTAGCTGCAGTACCGGAGGCTGCGGTTTCAGGACCGCAATCCTAGCACCGGAACTGCAATTCCAGGACCCTTGTTTACTTTGATACAGCCAGCTAGCTGCGCTATAGCAAGCCATGTTATTCTTTACAGCCCCCCCGAAGCCAATTATCCTTACCACAACCACCACCGAGTGTGTGCCTAAATCTAAGTTATTGATTATATGCATGTCGACTGGTTAAGTCATATAAAACTACTTTTACATTTGTAACCTTTTAATATTGTTTTCATAAATGCAAGACAAGAGTTTATTTATTTGTTAAACTATTGTATTTGGAATACTTTGTTATAATGTGTATAAAACGGTATAAAACTAATTATACATAAAAAAAAATCATTCTTCATTATCAGTTTCATATTTTAATTTTAAACAGTGTGACCTAAACTTAATATATTATAGTTAATGGCTGTAAATGGAAATATTAAGATGTTATTTATAGGCTAACATTTACATTTACATGTTAGTAGAAAGTAAAAAATGAAGTGCAGATCATTCTTCGTTTCAGCGCTTACTCACAGGATGGTCTGGATGCGTCCACATTATTCTGTTTTGAACTAGACTTATATCAGAGCAGCAAACAAGGCGCTCTTCAGAAACTTCAGGCTCTGGTATACAGTATATGGGTACTGGGTGTATGGCTCCTTATTTATCTTAAAGTATAAGGTAGAAACTAAAAATACTCCTGCACACACAGAAGTACAAAGCATAAACCATATCTTTTTTAAATGGACCTATAACACAAATATGGACAATATTTACAACTCAAAGTAACAGAAAGAGAGAACGCCTTTCCACATCAGTCCACGCCAACAGATACAGACTTCCACGACAATAACAAGGCTTCCAGGTCTCTACAGCTCTCTGGCACCAGGTGGGACATCTGATCCACAGAGTGACTCTAGGAGGCAAATGCTTCAGGTGATGAATAAAAATACATTTCTGTATTATAAATTATAGAGAAATGTCAACTGGAGACGAGCTCTCTAAACAGCTAATTAACTCAAAACACCTGCAAAGGTTTCTGAAGCCTGTAATCTCTCAGTCTGGATCTGGTGCTCACAATGAACTTTTCCACAGTATTCTAATTTTTTGAGATGCTCTTCTAAAAGATGCCTCAGTGTTTTAATGTTGACAGCACTGTTATGTCACATAAGTGGGAGAGATGGAACAAAGGAGACAGTCTTTAAATGTTTTTGTGTTGTCTGCTTAAGACAATTTTATCAGCTGTCAAATGTCCAGCAGCCAAGTTGTTCTACTAATGTTAACGTTACTTAAGGCAGTTAAAGCAGGCATGGAGGCATCAGATCCTCAACAAGAACCTTGTGACCAATATAAAAAGTTTCTCTCTCAAGTGTCCTTTTCCAGACAATAATCCCACACAGCCCTGCCGACAGCAGCAGCTT
Source organism: Lepomis macrochirus (assembly GCA_024633595.2). Classification (NCBI taxonomy): domain Eukaryota; kingdom Metazoa; phylum Chordata; class Actinopteri; order Centrarchiformes; family Centrarchidae; genus Lepomis; species Lepomis macrochirus. Next base: position 27,983,001 of record JALXJV020000023.1, read on the forward strand.
TACTCGATAGAACGGTGTGGGGAAGTAATTAACGTGACCACAGCCATGGCTAATGTTTTACAGGTTCCATCATTAACTAAGGACTCTACCGCTAGCTTATTATGTTTATTACAAGTAACATACCGAGGTGACGTCCAGATAAACGACTCGTAACTACCGTTATGTAAAAGGGTTAATTGATTCGCTTCAGATTGTTCGTTTGAGATGTAACGTTAAGTGAAAATTAACGTAATTAATAAATGATTCATAGTTAACGTTGGTGTTGCAAAATAACGTTACCTTATTTATATATTAAAAAGCATTTAAACCCTGGTAAAGTATAATGTCAATAACAGAATTGTGAGTTATTTTAATATTTTCCGATGTCTTACCTTGATGAGCTGGCGACGATAAACTGGTACCAAAACGGCCACAGGTTCCAACCTCCACCGTACAGTACCGGGGGTTTAGAAGCTACCTCTGCTAACACAGAATAGCATATAGCATTAGCTCCTTAGCATGAGCTAACTCGGTCATGTCGAGCTATGCGGGAGTGGTTTCAGCAACACGTCACCTCAGCTCCACCCACGACCTGCCTCTCTGCCCATTTATGGTTATCTGGGAGTGACGCACGGTGACGCAGCGCCAAGATGGCGACGGCCGGCTCCGACCAATTCGGGCTTCAAAACTGCTCTTCAGAAACCAACGGGTGACGTCACGGATACTACGTTCATTTTTATATACAGTCTATGGCTGAGACACATCAGGTAAACAAGCAAAGCCAGACAAGGACACCAGGTACAGAAGATTACCAAAATAAAACAGGAAGTAAAGTTCACAAGGACGCATAAGGACAGATCTACCAAAGTAAAAACACAAAGACAGCAAAATCAGGACACGGACAGAGACAGGACCAAACAGGTGACAAGACTATACTAAGACATGGAGACGAAAAACTAAGGACTAAGACAGACCATCAGAAGTACATTGAACATGACCAAGAACTAAGATGAGAGACAAGACAGTTACTAAGAAGACTTAAAGCGAAAGAACCAAAATAATAAACAAGACTAAACAACTCCAAACAATGACAATATCAAATAAACACAGGAAAAACAACAGCACAAAACCCAAATCCTAACAGACATAATCTAAAAAAAAATCCAGAAATCACAATATATGATTTTTTAACTATTTATTTGTATGATACAGCTGCAAATAAGTATTTGAACTCCTGTCTATCAGCTAGAATTCTGACCCTCAAAGACCTGTTAGTCTGCCTTCAAAATGTCCACCTCCACTCCATTTATTATCCTAAATTAGATGCACCTGTTTGAGGTCGTTAGCTGCATAAAGACACCTGTCCACCCCATACAATCAGTAAGAATCCAACTACTAACATGGCCAAGACCAAAGAGCTGTCCAAAGACACTAGAGACAAAATTGTACACCTCCACAAGGCTGGAAAGGGCTACGGGGGAAATTGCTAAGCAGCTTGGTGAAAAAAGGTCCACTGTTGGAGCCATAATTACAAAATGGAAGAAGCTAAACATGACTGTCAGTCTCCCTCGGACTGGGGCTCCATGCGAGATCTCACCTCGTGGGGTCTCAATGATCCTAAGAAAGGTGAGAAATCAGCCCAGAACTACATGGGAGGAGCTGGTCAATGACCTGAAAAGAGCTGGGACCACCGTTTCCAAGGTTACTGTTGGTAATACACTAAGACGTCATGGTTTGAAATCATGCATGGCACAGAAGGTTCCCCTGCTTAAACCAGCACATGTCAAGGCCCGTCTTAAGTTTGCCAATGACCATTTGGATGATCCAGAGGAGTCTTGGGAGAAAGTCATGTGGTCAGATGAGACCAAAATAGAACTTTTTGGTCATAATTCCACTAACCGTGTTTGGAGGAAGAAGAATGACGAGCACCATCCCAAGAACACCATCCCTACTGTGAAGCATGGGGGTGGTAGCATCATGCTTTGGGGGTGTTTTTCTGCACATGGGACAGGGCAACTGCACTGTATTAAGGAGAGGATGACTGGGGCCATGTATTGCGAGATTCTGGGGAACAACCTCCCTCCCTCAGTTAGAGCATTGAAGATGGGTCGAGGCTGGGTCTTCCAACATGACAATGACCCGAAGCACACAGCCAGGATAACCAAGGAGTGGCTCTGTAAGAAGCATATAAAGGTTCTGGTGTGGCCTAGCCAGTCTCCAGACCTAAACCCAATAGAGAATCTTTGGAGGGAGCTCAAACTCCGTGTTTCTCAGCGACAGCCCAGAAACCTGACTGATGTAGAGAAGATTTGTGTGGAGGAGTGGGCCAAAATCCCTCCTGCAGTTTGTGCAAACCTGGTGAAAAACTACAGGAAAAGTTTGACCTCTGTAACTGCAAACAAAGGCAACTGTACCAAATATTAACATTGATTTTCTCAGGTGTTCAAATACTTATTTGCAGCTGTATCATACAAATAAATAGTAAAAAAAATCATACATTGTGATTTCTGGATTTTTTTTTTTTAGATTATGTCTCTCACAGTGGACATGCACCTACGATGACAATTTCAGACCCCTCCATGATTTCTAAGTGGGAGAACTTGCAAAATAGCAGGGTGTTCAAATACTTATTTTCCTCACTGTAATTGAAAAGGAACAAGAGTAGTAGTGATGGTTAAAATAATAGATGGAATAGTAAACTGAGCCTTTTTCCTAGATGGACAGCGAGTGGAAAGTGATTTATCAGATGAGGAGATGGAGACAGAGGCTGGAGAGAAAGAGGGAAAATATTGAGGCACAAGCAACAGAAAGAGTGCAGGAAGAAGCAAGCCAGGAGAAATAGACAGAAGCCAGAAACCTAATTGGACTACAACACCCAACTGACCCTGCCCATGTCCTACAATTCAAAGTATGTTGAGGCCTTTATCCAAATGTGGAATAATATTGGACCCTGCTAACCAGTACTGTGAATTCCAAAGAATATAGAGGGACGGTCATTTCATAAGAAGTGGTGAGAATAACCCAAAAACTGGAAAACCATTGGGTTAAATCGCTGGAGAAAGGCTTTAAAAATTAAAGAGCACAGTGCCTCAGAGGCTCACATTTTGGTGGTGAGGTGGAACTCATTCAAGAAAAAATCAATGGAGGCAGCTTTTGAAGTGGGTGACCTTGAGTCGCAAGCTGGAAAAGACAAAGAGAGGGAGAGGAACGGAGAAATTTTGTCTCGTTTGATTGCCATTACTTTTTTCCTGACATTAAGTCATTAATGACATTAAGTCAAGATCGAGGAAATTTCTTGGAGTTAGTGGAGTTGTTTAGTAAGTATGACTGTATGAGTGTAATTAAATTACACCTTGATGCCATAAAAGAGAAGCAGACCTCTCTAAAAAGTGTCATTAAAGAAATTGAAGAGAGCAACATCTTTTCAATACTTATAGATGAAACGACAGACATGTCCCACACTGAACAGGTTTCCTTTGTTGTGAGATATGTACACGACATGAAAATAAAAGAGCGATTCATTCAGGTGTGTAATGTGCATTCAACAAGCGGAGATGCTCTTGAAAGTCTTGCGTTGGCCCTACTTAAAGAAAATGGCCTGAAAATAGAAAATATCTGGGGTCAAGGCTATGATGGGGCTGCAAACATGAGTGGGCTGCAGTCCAGAATCCTAAAGCAAAATCCAAAGGCCTTGTATGTGCACTGTCAGGCACTTTCTACGAAGTTAAACATATGTTTTGTCAACTTTTTTAATCTAGTTGAAAAACTTTACACTATTATGGCCAACTCATCAAAACGGCACTCTGCATTTATTGAAATGCAGAAAAGGAAACACACAGATCAACGTCCACTGGAGCTTCAGAAGCTGTCAGACATCCGGTGGGCCTGCACCGGATGTAGTCTTTTCAACCGCTACATCTGCATTCACCTTTCACCCACATTCATACACTGAGCCTAAGTGCTCAAACAGAAACTAACATTCACACACATTCATACACTGGCGGAACAGCCGCCAGAGGCAATCTGGGGTTCAGTGTGTTGCCCAAGGACACTTTGACATGCAGCCTGGGGGGAGCCAGGGATTGAACCGTCGACCTTCTGATTAACGGGCAACCCGCTCTACCTCCTGAGCCACAGCCGCCCTAATATGACCAGTAATTGCACAGCTAACTGTGCTAATAACAGCAGCTAGTTAGCTTGTGAACTAACTTCAGCAGCAAGCTATCTGTCCCGGCCTCAGAAACACTGTGCTTCAACAGCTTCATATTGTTGTCATTGGATGCTAAAAAAATACAAGTGCACAATCAGTTATCAAAATTTTAAAATGGTTTTCCAAATGACAAGCTTAAATATCATCAAGAATACCTACAAAACAATGTTTTTGTCATTGATGGTTGAAACACTACCACAGTGGTGACAGTGCAAAGCATATCATATAAAACCATTTGAAATTTTGTTTCCAGTGTTGGGCAGTAGCGTCGCTACAAGTAGCGCCGTTACTAGTTTAACTACATTTCTCAGTAGCTTGGTGGTAGTGTCGTTATTTTCTGAATCAAATAGCTTCTTAGTAACAAAGCTCTTTTATTGACTGAGTAGCACGGTAGCTTCCACACACGCTATATTTTCCCAAGCATTTCTGATGGATCAGTAAGTGACACCACCGCCACACACGGACCTGTATGTGCAGCCGGCAGAAGCGCTTCCCTGTGATGGTGACATCACGTACCGATCCTCGGGTTGATGTTTGCGACGTTGCTGCAGGGGAATTAAGAACGTGCGATGGAGTCGCGCTCGCTCTCTCTCTCTGTCTCTCGCTCTTTCTGCCATGAATGTTTAGGTTGTTTAGGTTACAATGTTGCCAGAGCACAAAGTCACATATAAACTATAAAAAATATAGAATTAATAAATAATTAATTAAATGAATTAATAATATGATAATTATGTTGCTTTATACAAACAACAATGGTTCTCCGTTTGTTGCATGAGGAAGTACATTTAGCAGCAATGATGGCAGTAAGTGAGAGAGTTTCTGTGTCTGATTTAGCTCTCTCACACATTGGAGCAGGTTTTTAGTCTTTCTTCTATTGCTACTGTGGAATCAATTTGGTTCAATATAAATTAGGCCTATGTTGTGTGTGTGTGAGTGTGTGTGTATATATGTATTTATATATAAATGACCTAACTATAAACTATTAAAAAATTAAAAGTAGCTTAGATGTAACTAAGCTACTTTTGCCACATTGCTGTAGCTTAGCTTGCTACATTTCACTGGGGGGAAGCTTCTGTGTAGTGAAGCTTCATTTAATGTAGAGTAGCTAGTAGCTTAGCTCACTACATTTTCCAAGTAGCTTGCCCAACACTATTTGTTTCTTTATTTAGATTTTCAATTAGACAGCAACATCCCCAGCAACCTCCCCCAACAGCAACTGTTCTCCGTAAGTTAGTTAGCCAACAATGTTTCCAAGCTAGAACTGGGTATTCCCTAAAATCTCACAATAAGATGCATATCGCTAACCAATGAGTAATGAAAAAACCTTAATGTTTGGACAACTTAAGACACTTCAGTTTCTAATCCCATAGTTATTATTAATAGGTGCAAAGAAAATATTCTTTAACTTTTAACTGTCTTTTCGGTACTAAATTTCTTATTCAAAACTGCATCACAGCATTTGCTGCTGTATTGATACAGAGGCATCTAGCTACACGCGTATTAGCCAGAGATGCTCACAAGTCTTTGAGCTGGAGTCCATGTAACGCCTCAAGTCTCTCGTGGTTATTACGAATGTTGTATCACCTGCTGCGTTCAATCCAGGTTGCTTATAAAGCTGCATAGCTAAAAGGAATTCTGTAACTGTAACCTCTTTTTCATTTACAGAGCACAACCGTGTAATGTGAAATGCAATTATTAACGACTTATTAAATACTGTAAGTCAACACACTCCCCAGACTCTTAAACCCAGTGTAACGTTAACTTAATAAAACTGTGACATTGCATAATCAACAATAAACTTTTAATCTGTTTTTACTTACAGAACAACCATATAGCCTAATGTACAATGCGTCTACAATTAATGACTTAAAGTCAACACATCTCCCAGACTCTCAAAACAACAAAGCTGTAACCATTTTTAACTTAACACAACCATGTAATGTGCAATGCAATCAATGACAGCTTAAACTACTGTAAGACAACACACCCTGCAGACTCTCAAACCAGTCTAATGTTATAACTAAATAAAACTGTAAGGTTACATGATCAATAATAAACCTGTAACCTCTTTCCAGCCAACGGCAATAATTAAGGTGATGGCAGCCAGCAGGACATAAATGATTATAATCGACTACCACAAGTTTGGCAAGTAAACAAACGCTCATTCATGTAACTTTATTTATAACCAACGACCGTCAGTAAACCTCTCGTAGGTCGTAGCTATAGCAAGAAGCAAGCTAACGTTAGATGGCCAATGCTGGGCTAAACATGTTTACTCACCACAGGTTACTAACCTATTTTGTGTTCAACGCTTCTTTGTTTGAGTCTTGTTTTATGAAGTTTTAAAGCCAAAGTTGAATGGCACAGCAGCTGCCGGTGTTTGTTGTCCTCTCTCATATGCGGCCGCACGCAGCAGATGCTTCGTGTTACGTAGGCAGATTATAGGTAATAGAGGGAGGGAATAACGGCACGCTCATCAGACGCTTCTGAAAAATAAATGTGCACAAGTCCCGCGCCTCGAGTCCGAGTCGAGTCTGAAGTCTTTTGAGGACGAGTCTGAAGTCGAGTCTGAAGTCACTGTGTGTGCGACTGAAGTCGCACTCGAGTACAAGTCTCAAACTCGTGTCCCAGTCTCTGGTATCAGCAAGGATTACTTTAAGATACATTGCTGTATCGATTTTTTTTAGAACAGCACTTTTTAAAGCCTTGTTCCATGTTCCCCTTTTATACTTTGAGCACCTGCCCCTACAAAGGTCTCTGCATGGCCCTTTGCTGAAGTAACAGAGTCCGTGAAAAGCCAAAGCCGGCATGCCAGTGTTTCTGCATTTATTGCAGGATCCCTGTATGAAAGTGGTTGTGTTTCAGATAATGCTCGCTCAAGAGTTCAAGCGAGGACGCATACGAGCAAACACCTGGTTGCAATCTTATAACTGCACCGCTAGTGGCCGCTGAAAACTCCATAATTCTCCTTTGACTAGAAAATATGATTACACTTGATTAACTTTAATTAATTAGTGATTGTCCATTCATTCATTCCTATTGCCCATTCATTCTTCTAATGAATGTATATAGCTTTATATGCTGCTTAATTAGCTTGCGTTAACGATACATACCCAGTGAAACAGTAGGTTCCTTCCCAAATTCTTCTGCTTCTTAAGAACCTGCAAACATTAGCCAGCACAGAATGTCGAGAAAATGTAATACAATCCTGGACGTTCAGTGTGAACATAACTTCTGACTTTACTTCGTCAAAGCCAACACAACTGTAGGAGCCAAATGTGGTGTTTTGTGCATGTAAATATTGGGTGTTGTTTCTTGGTTGTACATTGGGTGTTGCTCTAATATTACCTGGGGTCAATTTTATATAGGTAGCATCAAAACTGTTGGAGGCAGGTGTGTTTTGACCCGGAAGGGCAAAAGGTTTTTGACCGCTGTGGCGCGTTGGCGCTGAGACCTTTGTTTGGACAGTCTGTATGTATTGATATGGTTTGCCATTGAAACTGGATCTAAATAATAATACTAATAATAATAATAACTTTATTTGTATAGCACTTTTCAAAACCATGTTCCAAAGTGCTGTACAGCAAGACAAATGTAATCCATACTTAAAAATGTAAATATAAGTAAAATTAAAAATCAACAATAAAATCAGAAAATACAATAACAGCCATAATATAATGTTTATAAAAAAGCCATCCGATAAAAGTGAGATTTGAGAAGAGATTTAAAAGAGGCCACTGGATCTCCGGGCAGGGAGTTCCACAGCTGAGGGGCCCAAACAGCAAAGGCTCGGCCACCTTTAGAGACCAGACAAGACTTTGAACCACTAGAAGACCCCTGCCAGAGGACCTCAGGCAACGGTCTGGCTTGTATGGAGTTATCAAATCAGAGATGTAGGCAGGAGCCTGTCCGTTCAGGGCCTTAAAAACAAGTAATAAAATCTTAAAATCAATTCTAAAACTCACAGGTAACCAGTGAAGGGCAGCAAGGATTGGTGAGATGTGGTCACTCCTCTTAGTGTGAGTTAAAAGCCTGGCTGCAGCATTTTGAATGAGCTGTAATCTATGAATATTTCCCTTATTGATACCAGAGTACAGGGCATGCAAGCTTTTTTCTGAATGTTGTCTGAGAAGGCCCTCAAGCTAGTGGTAGACATTTACTCTGCACGGTAAAACAAATAAATTCATTAACCAACAACACAACAACGCCTGGAGATGTTTAAAACGATACGGTACGGTAACAGAGAGACAAGGGAACAGCGCGTCAGCCAGGCACTCCTGGGCTAAAGCACCTCAGTAGTTCTCAGTATTAGACCGAGCTACTACAACAACTCTCCTTTTCTTTGCCCTTCCTGCACTTGTTCAATAGGAGGGCCAAATTAAATACACATAAATAAATGATAGCGGCTGGTAATGAAATAGATCTCAGTCTTGACAGCAAATTGTGCCTACAAATAAAAGTGAGTTTTTTGCACCACTGTTTTATTTTGAATTGAATTGAGAGCTTCTACTTTGAAAAGTTCTGAAAGACATTAAACACTACACTGCCATTGTCAGCTGCAGCTGTGTTACTTAGACTGCCTGTAGACTTGTCCATGTTTGGGTTTGATCATCTGCTGCTAACACCGTCTCTTCAATGTGAGCATGCTCATGGCTGGATTGGGAAACCCTGGGCACAGCAAAACAGAGTCCAAACCGAGCCAGGGTGGGCGGAGGGAGGTCAGGAGGAGAGCAACATAATAGAGCTGCTCGATTATGGTAAAAATCATAATCACAATTATTGATTGACTTAGGAAACATCATGCATTTATGGAACTTCGAAAATTGAATGTTTCATTTTTTCATGATTATTCGTTATCCAATAGCCCACAAAATAAAAAATAGCAATCAATGATTTTGAACTGTAAACAGCAAAGAGCAGGAATCAGCCAAGAGCAGCAAGAAATTGTGTGTGTGTGTGTGTGTGTGTGTGTGTGTGTGCGTGTATGTCTGTGTGGAGAAGAACAGGTGACAAGTGAAGTATTTGAGTTGACAACTCATTATGTTCCAACAAATTCAACGTTGGTGTTCCGTCAGGAGCTGCAGTTACTTGAACCAACAGCGAGGTCTAAGTAAAAGTATAAATCCAGTAATATGTTACGTTATTTTACAAGCATGGACCAGGTAAAGCAAGTTTAGTATAAGGATAAATAAGTAATTTTAAAGAGTAGAGTAGGGTACCCTCTAGGCTAATTTATGCAGTGTAAAATGCTAGGCCGATAGGTTGAAGCTAATAACTGCGACTAGCAAATTGTAGCAGTTATACTCCCGTCATCTTGGCTGGATAAGCCTGGATGAGAGGGAGTTTGGGCTTTAAGGGAGGGGCCGGTGCCGCTTTAAAGGGTGTACTGGATTAATTACACAAGACAAAACAACTGTGATTTCGAAACAACATGCACACAATAATCTTTTTAATTCGATTAACTTGTTTGTATAATTATTGGAATCCAAAATTGAAATCGTGATTAAATTTTGATTAATCGCACAGCCCTTCAACATAACCCACCAGACTGGAAGCCGGTGACTGGACTACCAGACCGGAAACCATCATCAGGGCACTGGAGACTGGACATGGTTGGACCACCGATGGAGAACCAGGATCAGGTGTTGGTCGGGCCACCGACTGAACTCTGTGGGTAGGTGTCGCTCGTGGTCAGATAATCACAAACACAGGCAGGATCATGACAGAACTTGGGATGAAAAATGATGCACTTACTAAAAAAGTCCAAACGGGCGGGGAAAAGTAGCTTGATCTGAGTGTGCTCTGATTGGCTGAGGTGCTGATCATCACTATAGACTAGTAAAGGGCCATTCTGTCTGTTATTGCTTTAACTGATTAATGCTATTCTTTTACATTTCATGTGTAACCCGGTATAAACAGCATGCCTTAGCCCAGATAAAAAAGTTTAAAAGGTAAAAATATGGAGACTTGTTTCTTGTTAAAAACTATACTACACTGATCACGCACTACTTTCATGCCCACTGGCATCAACCTATGAGACACCATCACAATTACCACAGTTTTACCAGATGCATCTCTCTAAGAAAGGAAGGAATCTGCTCTGCAACAGCGAGAGTTAATGTTGGTTAATGTGGGTTAATGTGCTCGGATGTGGTAGAGAATTGTTGAAGCGGAGTTATCGTTACTACACATGTTTAATATATGTTAGAAATGAATGTGTTGTTATGGAGTTATAAGAGTTTTATGAAGTTCTAACAAAGCGCTAAAGCTCTAGCAGTATCTCCACGTTGTTTCTGTTGTTTCTGTGTTACTAATGCTGTCTGTGTTATTAATACTGCAAGTCAGAAGTTGGCAAATAAGCTTGAGTGTTTGGTTAGTTCAGTCAGTCGTGCACACAAAACAGTTTTTTTCTCTCTTCAACAAACAAACTATAAGTTTGCTCACAATAAAGCATGTGCTGGAGTGTGTGTCCCGGCCATTGATTCTCATCCATCAACCTATGGACACTTTTCATTTTCCCAGCATCTCCAGGCAGTCGTTTTGGCTGGACAACATCAGAAAGTAAGTGTGACTTTATTTGTTGAGTTCTTGTTGAGACTCAAGCAAGTGCAACCTTGTGCTTTTGCAGATGGGTTGACTGCAGATGGGGAAGATGATACCAACGGCCAACTTTTATCTGAGAAACATTTACCATTCAGATATTTTAGAGACACTGACACACCTCTGCCACCCTGATGACCCGGTCAGCCCTGGCCAATATCATCAAAAAGGTTGTCTTGTGCCATTTTGTTGAACCCTGTAATACTGACTCTGTTTGCCATCTTCATCCATTTCCTAGGACTTTCCTACTTAATTTATATTTTATTATTGTTTAAAATAGTAATTCCATAATTCATCACTGTGTTAGGGTTATGTTCTCAAAAGGTCTCCAGAAAGAAGCAGCTCATCAAACAGTTTGGTTAATATTTTTATTATTGAAAAAATAATGAGTTATCAGGATTATAGTTTAGAGGACTGTTTGAGTTCCTCTCTCTATGTACACCGAGGGTATTTTCTGTTCTGCTTCAGGCTAATTAATGACATGTTAAATCCAGTACATCAAAATTCAAACCCTCATGAACCACAATGAGGAGCTCCATTACAGGGCTCATAAGCGCAGACCAGCTTCAGTTCCTCACTCAACTCAAGTCCAACACATGTTGGACTTGAGTTGTGTTGAGTCCAACACATGTTGGACTTGGATTGGACATCTCTCTGTCAGCAGACGACTCACAGAGATCCAACACTGGTAGAAGAGAAGCTGAACTGGACCTGGCACACATTGAAACCTTCAACAGGTTTTGTTTTATTTGTTTGTATGATGGCAGCCCAACAATATCATGCCACAAGCATCCACACTGTTCAGTTCACTGCGCATTCTCACCTGAAGTTTCCATTAGGCATCACATGAAGACTCAAAAGTTGTCACCCAGAAGAAAAGTGAGTTGGATTATCACAGCTAATCAGAACCAGACATTTTTTTACGTAGATAGGGAATGCTTTGTAGTAAAATGTGTGCATGAAGTCTTTTTCTTTCCCTAATGCTGCATTTGTGTCAAAAGGGAAAGACAGTATAGATACTGGACGCACTTCATATCAGCTTTGAAATGGTGAATGCAGCTAAAGTAGCAGTAAACTTCTGATAAATGCAGTGAAAGATATTCACTGTGTGAGCTTCTTTGATCTGTTGAGATGGTTCTTCAAACATGCAAACTGAAAGCTAAGTTTTCTGATAGGCTGAGACCAAACTACCCCCCATTCACTTTTTTCTTTCTGGACCACATGGTGAAATTTACCCTGATTACTGCTGTCCAATTTTCAAAGCATCCTACCAAGTTTGAGGTTTTTCGTCCAGGGAGCCGCTCGCTTCAGTGCGCTATAAAATTCACTGGCAGTTACTTTCAAATTTACTGCAGCATTTACAGTTGCTATTGTGTCTATTCTTAGTGGAGTGTCAATAGTGAGAAAGTGATCACATCAAGAATCAATGTTTTCTTAAACATTTAGCTTATTCTTTGGATTTCTCGTTTTAATTTGTCCATATATTCTGTAAAGTTAAGAGAAAGAGATTCATTTTGTCATGTCAGTAAAAGTCAAGTTCCAACTCTCATTTATGGAAATACACAACACCCTCCATCCTGTAACCTTTTCAAACGACAAAAAGAATTTCTGGAGGATGAAATAAGTAAAGTATACAAGTAAGTATACAAGAACAACCAACACTTCATGTGATTAATTAAGTGAATTGGTTGGACATTTAATCAACTGATCATTTCAAGTTATACATGACTCGAGTTGAACTGATACTGACATAATGATCTAATCATAAGAATGCTGCAGAAAGAAGACTATTAGGTGAGTGCAGTGTACGGTATGCTTTGAAAATGGCTAGCAGTAATATACAGCAGGTGACTTGTGTTTAATTACCTAAAATAAGTCACACCACCTTTATGGTCCTTTAATGGAGAGTGACTGGTTAGTTTGTTCACAGGATAAAGAAATTTGTAAGACATGTCGTAAGTTGGCTGTTTCATTAGTCTGCAGTGCATTATAGACAAAGAAAAATGTTTCATCAAGTACTCCAGTTGGTGCTGGAGTTAAACGATAGAAATCATGTCCTGGCCTCTAACCTGTCCTGGTAATGAGGTGAGCTTCTCAAATGTCAACAAATGAACAGAACATATAAAGAGAGCAACACACAGCGAGATCTAACACAGATTCACTTTGACCGTCACATCTCCTCTCTGGCATTGTCGATCTGACTTTTTGCATCCTAATTATCAACAGTTTAAAGTCAGAAAAAAGTGACGCACATAAAACACAGAGTGGCAGACCACAGCTGGACTCAGTGCTGCACACTCAGGTTGTATTTTCATGAACCAGTCTGACCCAGACATTGTGGTCCATTGTGACACTGTTTTCCTGCAATTCCAGCAGGCTGCAGCTAGAGGTCAACAAAGGTCTATAAAACCATATTTGTATTTATGCAGGTATGAAGCCATTTACTACTAATTGCATATATTTTTACAACTCGTTTATCTTCAGCTTCCAACTTTTAGGCGCCATTTGCTGTAATCTACAGTTGGATGAAAATCAAGACTAGACTTGAAACACACCTTACATTGATTACCTGCCACAATAAGCCACTGAAATAATTAGAGACCTTTACAGTGTGTATAATCCATCTATCAAAAAATGTATACTTTACAACGGAGTATTTTAAATTGATTTGCTTTTAAATTTTGTATTATAAAACTGAAAGTATTTTTTATAATTGCTAGTTTGGGCTGCATGATATGATAAAAAAAAAAAAATCACATTGCCCTTATTGCATTTATTGAATTATATTGAATTTATATGATGCATGACTGAATTTTGACAAAACACTTGTTTTCATTTTTTTTTCATTCACTTTTTCATTCACACATTCGTTTCCTACGGTAACATTTACAATTTTCATTTCATCACCATATTTCACAAGTAAATGTGAATGATTAGTTCCTTTCTGATTAGCAGTTGGCACCCTGCACGGCAGCGTCTGCCTTCAGTGTATGAATGTGTGTGACTGGGTGAAAGTGACATGTAAAGAAAGGAGCTAAACAAGTACAGATCATTTACTTTCACGTTTGTATTATAGATTTAAATGCAAATGTAATTTTAATAGATTATCTTACCAACTGATATAATTATATGTATTACATACACTGTAGAAGCCTGCAATTATTCCAATGGCACACTCCAGGCTCCATTATGCCTTGACTTTACTTTGTATTGATACTGTTGTGTGGCAATTCAGTGATTCAGATGTCTCCAAATCAGTCTGCATTCAAAATGAACTGTTAAGCAGTTAAATGTGGAATGGAAGCTAATGTCTGCCTGAAAGGAGCCTGGAAAAGCCAAACATAATGTTGAGGGAGCTGGGCTGGGAAAATGATGCGTAACAAAAGGGAATGAACACAGTCCTTAAGAAGGAAACATTTGAATGGACTAAAATGCTGGTTCTTCATAACATGCAGTGTAACGTAAGGAACATAGTGGATGTGCTGCCCACCCACACTGAAATAAAATGTTTTAATAACAATAATAATAAGTTTTTCCCCAACTGATTGAAGAGAATTAACGTTGCATCACTATGAGTCAGTCAATCATTAAAACAATATGATAAACAATGTCCAGAATACAAATGCACGATATGGTTTATGTTAGTTAGTAGTTACACAACAGGCTAGAAATACAGAGAGGAGATTCACAAAGCTGCCGGAATGATCAATAATCAATATTCAAAACACAGAGATGACATGGAGACAGCAACAGAAAATAGAAAAACAATTCTCTAACTCCTGTAAACATCATTTAAAGGACTCCTAAACTTTCATACTGATTATTTCAAAGTAATTATTAAGTTTATTAAAAAGAAACATTAGAGAAAATATTATATTCTAATAGTTCACTGTCTCTTTTGGTTCAGATTAAAATCATGATCAAGTTCATTTACAAAAGATCAGGATTTTCATAATATTCATATAGTTACATCACAAGCTACATAAACTGAAGAGGCCTCTGCATATTATTGGTTAAAATCAAAGTGGGTTTGTGGTGTACTGGAGAAGTGACATTTACCATCACATTTTAAAGCAGCTGCAGAGTCAGAGTCAGTCCAGAAACCTTAACACCAGACAGTGGCACAAAATAACTGCTGAGCATTTAAGGATGATAAAGCGAAAACAGTTTACAGCAAATGATCTTGCAACACATAGCTGAAACACTGAGTCTTCAAAGAATTGAAACGTCTGTCTTATTTGTCCTTGTGTGTAAAAACAGAGCTGTGAGATGGAACATTAGGAGAACATAGGGTTAGACTAATTCATAGGACTGACTGCAGATCAGACTGAACCGAGGATGTAAATTAACTTCACTGTCTGTAAAACCTGCTGTGAAAGCTTGAGTCTAGAACTTTCAGTTTCGATTGTGCTTCAGTGGTGCATATTACCAAACACATTTGGACTATTTAAATCCCCCTGCCTGAAATGTTAGAAATTAAATAAGTGTTGAATTGACCTGAAATTAATCAAATTATTACAAATCAGACAATCCAAGCACAACTTAACACAACATGAGCTTGAAGTTTAGAAAATGGAAAAAGCATTTTGAAAAAAAAATCTTATTACAAGGTCCACTGTCCAGAGCGGCCAGCCACATGTTGTGGCCTTCCACTATAGATTAAACACAATCTATTAATAAAAGGCCACAATATGTGTCAGAAAGCTCCAGAAAAAAAACAAGTCACTACACCTTGATAATGAAGGAATGATTGTAAGAAAACACTTTGTGATCTCAAGACAAGACAAAAAAATATGGTAGTAACCAAGTCATGACACCTAAATGAACATCACTGGTTTCAATGGAAAGCTTTGGTCTTCATCCAGTTTCACTAAACCTTACATACCTGGCAGGAAAGAAATAGCATCATTCAATGGACACAGACTATCTGCAGTATCAGTCTGCCTACAACACATATTAGTTAACCCTACTAAATCTGAGTTAATCAAGCAACATGAACCAGTTAAGCTGTAGTGTAAAAACAAAAGGACTGCTTACTTGTGGTTTACTAACAACCCCCCACACTCCATTCAACCGCTGTCTTTCTCTCTTTACTATTTTGACACTTGTGAGTCTGTCGGTCGACTCCCATTACAGCAGCATGTTTCAAATATTGTTTTACTACAATCTTAAAATCCTTATGGAAGTTATAAATTAGGTAATATCATATTAACTAATCACAGCACATCATGTCGCTTCTGTCAAACAAAAAAACACTTTCAAACAATCATCTCACCAGAATATGTGAGGGAAATGGTAGATTTTCCTATTCTTGCATAAAACTTAAAATCATGGAACTAACGTGTAATGCCACAGCGATGGCACTGACGTCCAACCCACTCGTGAGCAACGTTACCTTTTGATATAAGTAGTTTTCTAAAAACTTGGCAGTACAAGGTATGAACACAATCCCTTTCCTAAAACTAGAGCAGAAAGAGGGGGACACCAAATAAACACAGCAAAGAGCCGGCTGCAGAATGTGGCAGCCCAACATGTACAACAATTCAAACCGCCATGGTTAAACAGAACACAACGTGTAAGGTCATTGTAAGGTTTAGCGGTCAAAAACATGACGCAAAGGTCAACATTGATGAGATAAGGTCAACCACGATGCATGATAAACATTGAGTAAGACTATATAAAACAACTTAACAGCCAGACAGTATGAGGATCATCTTGCTGACAGGATCAAAGTAGTAATATTAAGCTTTTTCTCTTTTTTTTCTTCTTTTTTACAGTAAATTTACCTGAGTTAGATACCTGGAGACAGTGGTTAGAACAAAAACACAAAACACGACCCGGCTTAAACCTCAACATTCTCCAGACTTCTTATTTTACCCGATGCTCACACTCTGATCTTTGACAGATATGTCAGTCAGACCCTGAAGAGGCCGTTCTGAACCCACGTTTAGTTTTTCACTTGCTGGTTTCCGTGGAGATGAATGGACTTCTGTTTCCCAGCCCTGGTTTGTTTGCAATTTGACAGTATATACTGTAACCTAAAAGGAGACAAATCCAGGTAACCACTCTGTATAATTGGTAGCTAATTTCCAGTAATGTGGCTAAAAGAAAAATGTTTTGAGTGCTGCAGCAAAATATAATTGCTACTTCTAAGTTTAGGTAGTTTCCTTGTGCCTGCATAGTCGAATGCTACACGTCTTAATTAAAACACAATCTAAACTTTCTCACTGACTCACTTTGAATTTTCAGCAGTGAGTGGACTTTAAGATGAGGTGGGTGATATGGATAAAATCACAGTATAAATTGCAATATAGATTGTTCTCTTTAAATAGTAAATTTCCTTGAAATTGAGAAACTGTTAGGAACAGATGGGAGCATTTGCTTTTGGCTAACCTAGTGAACTGATTAACTGAAGAATCTGGTGTTTCATCACATTGATGCAAAACTCATGTAAAATGGATATTGCTATAAATCAGTGCTTCTCACTGATTTGCAGCATTTGCCACACTGGTCGAATTCAAGCAGAGATATTAAAGGGACAGCTCTTACAGTATAAGAGGCATAGCTGACTAATTCTTGTCATCTCTCAGTACGTATTTAGATAAGGCCCTGCCCCCCCTAAATTCAGGTGTACTGAAACACAATTTGTCTGCCAGCTAATTTCAGTGCCCATGGCATAAAAGATTTGTGTCAAACCCTTTTTTGAATGAATGCATTTCAAATGGACCGAAGGAGAAGTCCGGTGACACTGTGGAGTGTATCTGAGCATCAGCAAACCATGCAGCTGACAATGTTTGGTTTAAGTACAGGGTCGTAATGCCTTCATGGATTGATTAGTGCATGTTGTGCTGCTGACCACAGGGAAAACACAGCAGTCAGCCTTTACTACCTCCGCTTAGCTCTCTCTCACACACACAAACACACACACAAACACACACACACACCGACTGATTGACGACCAAAGACAGATGAGATGACGATATTTCTGTTTTCATATTCACTTCTTTGATTCTTCCCTCTCTCCTCTGAAGGTTGCTGTCTTTTGAGGGTTGACATGGAGACAGTGGTTCACTGAGCAGGTCTGGAGGTAAAGAGAAGGCAGGGAGGAGTGAGGGCTCTAGGCAGCATCACAGAAGATCTCCTCCAGCACCGCCAGCAGGTGTTTGAGGCCGTAGATGTAGCCGTGATCGTGGCTCTCGCTCGGGAAAACGTGGGCAAAGTCGATCATCCTGACCTCCACCTCGGCCTCTCCCCCACTCCCCTCTGTTGCATCGCCCCCCCGTCCTTTCAACTCCTCCTCCTCTCTCTTCCTCCTGCAGCTGTCCTCCCTCTCTGCATCCTCACCCTTCCCTTCCAGTTGTGATTTGTTTCCGTTTCCATTCGGTGGTTGCTGCGACTCGCCTGTCCGTTTCCATGCAGAGTTGTCTTCTTCACACATCGCTGAGATGTTATCTCTAGAAACTGAGCTCACTGTCGTCTCCACAGCACCACTGTCTCCACTGTTGGCATGGAGATGACCCTTGGCACAGTGGTGTTGGCCACCTTTCGTTTGGTTGGTGTAAATGGTGGCCAGGCTGTAGTCCCAGGGCGCAGACACCTGAATGTTGTTGTTGTTGTACTCAGCCACTTCCTCTTCCTGCCCCACCACTTCCTGTCTTGGTTTTCCCTCCCCACCCCAATCGCTAACACTCGCAGATAATAATGTGGCAGTCTTCCCTGCTGTTGGGCTGATTGAAGGGGTGCTGAGAAGGGAAGAAAGGGAGGATGAGGAGGAAGAGGAGGGGAGGCCCTCGTAGACGAAGAGAAGGGAGCTGGCGTAGAAGGCCAGCTGGCGCTGGGACTCAAACCAGTGGAGGATACGCTGCACTCTGCGGATGCTGGCTGACACTGCATCCTTCCTCAGACTAACACCATTATGGAAGAATTTAGCCAGGCCTGGTGGAGAGGAGAGAATAAATGCTTGTGTCTGATTGGCTGTTCGTCTGTCAGCACACATGTTAATAAGCATGCGATCACTTGGGGTTATTCTGAAAGGTTCCTCCAACACTTCACTGTCAGTGGTGTTAAGTCACAAAATGTGTTAGTGAAAACCTTTGGTAAAACTCACAAGTTTTAAAAAACTAAATGTAAAAAAAAACTAAATTTTTGTCCCCATTAGAGTGCAATCAGGTTTAAGTTCCCAACGGGATATAAAACACACACATACCATCTTTAACGGTGTCCTTAGCCAGTCCCCTCCCGTAGTGCTGGTCGTAGGAGTCAAACGTGTCGCTGCACACCTTATACACCTGAAATACAGGAACGTTATGTTGGGTGTGTTTGTTGTATTTGTGTTGGTCCTTGTCCCTAAAACACACAGTATGTGTATTTGTGTGCACATACTGTGTCATGTTTTAGTTCATGACTCAAGATTCATTTGGAGGTGAACTGACAGCATGCTGATTTCTGGGTCTTTCAAGCTTAACATTCACGTGGAAATACATCCTGAGGCAGAAATCTGGGGCAGCTTATTAACGGTTAACTGGATCATGACCAAGACATTTTAGGGCATACATGAACTCATTTTTTTATAATACAATGCTTTTAGATGAGAATGATCTGTTGCATTCTCACAATAATGTTTTCATAATGAAGAGTTGCCTATACAACAAAATTAAAGTTTGTACACTAAAAGA
The DNA here is from genome assembly GCA_024633595.2 of Lepomis macrochirus. Lineage (NCBI taxonomy): Eukaryota > Metazoa > Chordata > Actinopteri > Centrarchiformes > Centrarchidae > Lepomis > Lepomis macrochirus. The sequence goes on from JALXJV020000023.1 coordinate 28,002,465, forward strand.
ACCAAAACAAATGTATTTTAGGGAGGATCAATAAATCATGAGACTTATGTCCATGATTCTATTGCCCCAGTGCATGCTGGGAGGGTTCCTAACAAACCTACCTCATAACTGCAATCACATCAGCAGTCAGCCAATCATATTAACACTGATCAGGTTTCAACTCTCTACTAATTAGCTTTAGAAAAATAAGAGCACATTGTTATTCAAGATAATGTCCATATGGAATGTCATCCAGGACGAACAAAGTGTGTTCAAAGAACCAAAGTAGCCAGATGAGAATGTAAATGCTCTGTATTTGTATAGCACCTTTCTAGTCTTTTTTGACCACTCAAAGTGCTTTTACACTACATCTGCATTCACTATTCACACACATTCAGACACTGGTGGAACAGCCACCAGGGGCAATTCAGGCTTCAGTATCTTGCCCAAGGACACTTTGACATCCAGCCTGGAGGAGCCGGGGATTGAACCGCCGACCTTCCCGAATAACGAGCAACCCGCTGAGACACAGTCGCCCCCAATAAAGAGTATCCTTTTAGCCAGACAACATTATGCTAACCAGGATTAATTAAGCCACACTGGGGAATAGAGTCTCTGCTGTTTTCTCATCAGCACTACACTTTATCTTTTCCTTTCAATCTCTCTCCTCCTCCCCCGCTATCATTCCTTCATCAGGACGATCATTAACACTAATTAGTCTCCTCTCTGTCTAAACAAACACATAACAGAGATTGTACGGGAATGTTCCCAGCTCAGTGCCAGACGCAAAGATACAAAAGATTCTAACCACTGAGTTCACTCTGTCTGCCTTTAACCTCTTCACCTCCATTCAACCCTTCCCAGCAGACAAACTGCCTGTAAACTGCTAGTGGCATACAAGGTAGATTTATTGTCACTGTTTAAAAGTCTGATAGCTTTGGGAAAAAACTGCTCTGCAGTGGTATGCCTTGGGATAGGGACACAATCTACGGCTTAACCTGTTGAAATTATTATTATCACGATCCTTATTTCATAGCAGCTCTGTGAAGATTCGAATGTGAGATGTGGAGTTGAACCTGGCTTGGACCTGTATCTGGGAATCATCAGGGACAGTGAGGGGAGTATGATCTTCAGCAGCAGGACAGGGAGCAGTGGCATCAGATACTCGAGCACAGATTGTGTGGGTACATTAACCTCCAACAGTCTAGATAGCGAGCATGAGTAAATGTCAGAGCACTTAGCTAAAGTCCACAAGTGTACAGTACCTTTATGACTAGTTTACAAAGGGTAGGGACATGTAGCCATAAAGCTGATGTCCCATCGGCGTTCACACTGAGGATCAGATTGGACAAACACTATCTGGCCTTTCGGGTTGGATATTTACAGCTTTAGTAGTATGGCCCTCCAGGACTGAACTGTTGAACTCACTGGGTTTGATGAATGACTTTGACAACTTTCTGACAACAACCTATAAAATGATTTATTATTTATTTTTTAAAACCATGCCTTTTCAAATTCGAAAGCTCAGTTTGCTTTTTAATTTTCAGCGTCGGCCGATCGCTGTGCTGTTCAGCAAGTTGTGTAGTCTGAAATATGAGGAAAGGACGCGACATTACACACAAAACAGCTGTTGTTTGTTATTATAAAGAAAAAAAACTATAAAAAGACAAAGAATCTGTGTGAAAGAATGGATCAGCACATGCAGGTAGCAGGGATCTTCTTAGCTACAGAGAGCTGGAGGGGAGTAAAAAGTGTTTTGCAGTGAAAAAGTAGCTGCCTGCTCTCATCAGCTGGATGTGGATGTCGAGTCAGCCGACTTCTCCAGATATTTGGCATGCTAGATATCTGGCTGGTGTCAGGGAGCGATGCGTCAGGGAGCCATTTTGATGCGTCGTTGAGTAATTCACACATAACGACTGGCGACGCCTAATCGATCACTGATTTGCCCCTGATCACAGCCTGACTGTCGCCAAACTTGCCAAGCGGCAAATCGGACTTAAAATCATGTGTGTGAACTAGGCTTTACAGGACCTAAAGGATCTGCTGCTAACCTCTTACTGCCACATACCACAGCACATCTTCAGGGGTCTAGTGGAGTCATGTCTCGACAGATAATAGCAGTTTGGGCAGGAAAAGCAGGTCCTACAAATATTAGGCAGGTGGTCATAATGTTGTGGCTGATCGGTGTAAATATTGAAGGACAACGCTGTGGTGTTTGTTTTCAAAGATAAATTGTTAAAGTTTAAATGGAGCCTTCCTCTGGAAATCAACAAACTCTTTAAACACAACTAGACAGATACTTACTACTAAAAAGCATTGCCAACAAATAAAATCTAAATTTGACTAAATGATTTAAATTTGATATTGTCCTGGACTACAAAACATGCAGGTGTAGAGACTAGTAAACTAACAAGTCCATTACATACAAATGATGATTTCATAAGCATGTATAATCAGACATTTAAACACACATCCATTCTGCCAATCGGACAAACTCCAAATCTCATTTTAATTTGGTAAGACCAGTACAGTTTAATTTAGATATCCCAAAATCACAGATCACAACTTTGCCTCCAGTGGCTTCACACAGCCCACAATTTGTTAACATCTTCATTTAGGGCCAAATTTACTAAAGGCTTGCGTGACTAAAAATGTCTGCAAACTTGATATCACCAGCAAATTAACACATAAGCTGATCTACTAACTGTGTGCACACAGATGATGTCTCCCAGAAGTGGAAGTTAGCCATTGAAAGAAACCATTGAAATACGCAAAACCCTCATTTATATACTGCCACCTCTATTGTGTTTGCTCCTGTTGTCATCTACACAAATATTCTTAGTTTATCACCCGTAACAGGTACTAAAATTGCACTTGCAATATTTTAGAATCCCCACGCAATTTAGTGCTCTGGATGTTAGTAAACCGGCCTCTTAGTAATTTTGTTTTTCTGTTTGTTCAAATATCTCAGAATATGTAACAGCTGTTTGTAATGGTAGGCTTTTATTTAAGAATGTCAAAATCAATTGGAAAAATAGAAAGTGAATACAAATTAAAATAACATGAAAAAAACATGCATGTTGCATATGAGAGGTCTTGCTATATTTTAATAAATAAAAAGCTTTGTTGAAATGTGTTAATCCTTAGCAGAGGAAGTGGCATCAGTGTTTCATATCAGTATGAACATCTCAATAACTCAGAAATGTTACGTACAGACTGAAAACAGTTAATTCAGCTCTTTGGGGGTTTTTGTTTGTTTGTTGCTGAAGGCAGGAACCCCGTATCAGGACACTTAAAGATGATGATAATGACAGCAGGTTGCAATGGAAACTGATCAAAGCGATAAAGGTTTTGCTATTTGACTCTCTTCCTTTCCAACAGATATAAAGTTATCTCTGTCTTTCCTGTCATTTGTCTGTTTCACCCATGTGGACCCATGTTTACTGCAACACAGCCTGAGCTCAGGTTTCTACAGAACTCTGATGTTGTCAGTTTAGTAAAAAAAAATTCCCATGACTTTCCTTTTTCTTTATAAAGGTGTTTTCTTTAATATCTACTTATCTGTTTGCCAAAATGAAGATGGATGCTAATTTTTTAGGATTATATCTAACATAAATGTAAATGTAGTAAACCTAGGCCCCTCTGCTTGCTTTAAAAATTGACCTGGTGAGTAATTTTGATTCAACTATGTTTTCCAAAAATATGAAGGCTATGAAAACTGTGCTTTTAATCACAATTTTAACATAAACAGATAACATATGCTCCTTTTGGTCTGTTTATTCTGTGTATTCTTTGACTGACGTTCATCTCATAGCTGCAGTTCAATGTTGCAACTAGTCCAAAAACTAGATCCAAAAAATGAAAGAGTTGAATGTGACCCTCCACAGAATATTCAATATTTCAGTAATGACATCCCAAAAGATTTACTGAGGCAGCAGTTTGACTCCACCTGAGAAAACCTCACCCACAACCCGCACTGATCAACTTAAATGTACACTTACTAGCTGTTGTCCTGATCAGGTCTAACTGAGAGCCATTAGAGGCCTTATCTCAGTTTTACCTACACCAGAAAAGAAATATACGCCACTAAACGCCAATAAACCCTACTCTGAGTTTTGAAATCGTAACACTGATAGATTAAAGACAGCCCAGCACTGAAGGTCAAGCTCACCCTCATGCCAAGGACCAGGAAGCCTATCTCCTCCATCAGTGGGTATTTTCTGATCTGCTGTTCCCGTTTCTCCTGCGAGGCGAATGGATCGTAGCTCCGCTGGCCGAGCTTCACATCCATGATGCACGGCTTGACAAAGCGTCGAGTCACATCCTCCAGCTTCAGGTACAGATCTGAGGCAGTGACACAAGAACGATGATGAGGGTATGAGTTATTAGAAGCTTGTTGATATGAGACTGATGTTGGCTTTTTATTTCAATAAATCATACAATCAGTATTAGTTATAACATGATTGTGACATGATGGAGGTTGTTCTATGACCTTGGCTACATGTCAATATGTCTTTTTCTTTCAACATCAGATGTCTGACGAGAGAAATATTTACAGTGTGGTGTAGGAGGGTTTAAACCTGCAGTAAGTACCTCCTCTTATCACATACAAAATACAATATTTAGAGAATAAGAAGAATCATTTAGAAGATAACAGTAACAGTAGCTAATGTTCTTTGGCTTGTATTGCCAAAACAGCATTAATATCATCTTTCCAATTTTTCTGCGTTAAACTGATGGGGCTTTTACCCCTTTGTCCCACAGAGAGCTGCAGTGGGCTGGACTTCTTCCAGCACACACAGGGTCACAGGGATTACCAGCAGAGCTAAATCAATATATTGGCAGATATTAGCTAATTGTAGATTTATCTGTATATAACAAGAAATGGCAGGACAGAGTTTCCAGACTGGATTCTGACACTCCTATCTGGTTTATCCACCACAGAACGCTGAAGTTTAGTTTCCACCTGTAAAATGCCTTACTGAAAAGGCTGTTAGTTTATGGTACGTGTTTATTTAAAAAAAAAGTACACTGTTGGCCGATAACATTGGTTATTGGATCAGTATTCAGTAGCTTAAAAAAATCCACCATCATCCATCTCACCTAACCTGCATTTATTTTGGCTTTGCACGTGAGAAAGAGAGAGATGAATGCACAGTTCAGACTCACTTACCATTGTGACTGTCAGGAGAGGACCAGGTGCCGTAGTACTTCGGCAGATGGTTCTGGAGCTCCAGAAGGCATGGATCACAGCAGTCTGCTGTATACACCTAGGACATAAATACACACAAATCACTAAACTATACATGCAAATGAATACTGCATTTTTAGTGTAGGGCTGCAACTAATGATTATTTTCTGATGAAGTAGTAGTACAATGTGTTTCCCTGATCTCTGCCAGCACTTCATTTCTCAACTGAGGGGCTCTAACAGAAAAGGGCCGACCACCTTCAGATCTAAGGTTTGCCTGGAGAATGGCCAGGAATGACTTACCAGAGGAGCTCAGGAGGTCATGTACATATTCTAACCCTCTAGGTGTTTTACAGCACATGGCTGTTTAACAAGATGAAGTTGTAGTTCCCTTTATGCTACTCACAAAAACAAACGTTATATACAAAAATGATATATAGGTGAGTGAAAAAGTAATAAATCAGAAATAAAACTATTTTACGAGGTGCAGGGCTGAGGATGAATTTTGGAATCTGACAGCCTGGCGGAAGAAGCTGCTCTGCAGATTGACGTCTTAACACTACTTGCTTGGAGAAAATGAGTGCGACTGCTGGTGCTATGGGAACACACTAGTCTTGCTAAATGACTATTCAGGTTTGTTAAACAACTGCTGTGGCCTGTGTATGGTTCAGAGCACAAAGGATAAAGCTTTCCGCAAAGTTGTTGACAACCTTTTGGACAACTGTGATATACTATGTCCGCAAGAGACACTTTAAGCGAAGCAAGACGTGGAAAAACTAAACTGTCAGTGATAAAATTTATGCCTCTGGAGAGTCAGCTGACCTTGTCATGGATACCAGGGGGTGTGGCTACATTATGGAATAAGAAGCCTGACCCATTGACAAAAGCAGTCAGGGTTGGTGTTGACAGCTGTACTGCAATACAATTTACTCGCAATCAAAACAAATTTAATATCCTAAATGTGTACACACCCTGAGTACCGTTAGCATGAGGACGAATATCTTAATAAGCTTGTTTTCATTATTTATTTTATTCAAGAGAATACTTCCTCTGGTGTATTTGTCATTAAGGGTATGAATGAGGAGATCTCAGACAGAAACTTTGCCATCTTTGTGTGCATCTACCTAGAGATGCAATTTTGTGTAGTGACCACAGGGGAGATCTCTTCTCCAAGTACCATGAGATTGTAAGTGTTCTGTATGAAGACAGTAAGCCCTACTACAAACGTAATCACAAAACAATAAGCTTGGCTAGAATTACTATGTAGCTGAGTATCATGCTGAAGCCCAAGAAGCCAAGTGGCTCCAGAGAAGGGCCTGTGCTCGAGTACAAGAAGCTCACTAATGCAAGAACTCTAATGACTCTGACTCTAATTCAAAAATAAAAAGAGTTGTCATGTAGGGGAGAGCAAGTTATAGAGACATGTGTCACCTGACAAACAAGAGGAAATGGTGCTTTTGTTGGGGACTATTTTCAGCAGCAGATTAATTCACATTTGCTGATAAAATTCATGCTGCATTTACACGCTCCTCAGATGGTCCCCATTTCCCAGGTTGGGAAGTCGCTCCATGTGGAATGTCTAATATATATACTGATTAATAAGTCAGTCGTCAAATCAAATGTGTTCTCTCTGTTTTATATCATTGTAAAGTAAATATCTTTGGATTTTCAACTGCTGCTGAAAAAAAGACATTTGATGAAATGTCACTTTTCACTTTGTTTTGATATTTTACAAAAATTATTACTTTTTTAAGTTAACAGATTATTCAATGATGAAAAAATACTAAAGCCTTAATATCAACTAAATTTAATCAATTGGCTATATAATCAAAGCAACAGTAACAAATGAAGTGGAGTAATGGATTATATTTAAGGCTAATTGTCTTCACAGGTTTTTCAAAGGTTTACTTTTTCACACCTCACACACTGATTTTCACCAGGATCTGTGGTGACAGCTCATGTTTGCACTGAAGAAATAGTGAAACTTTTGTTCAACAATTGGATTCTGCTGATCTGATTTTCACCTCGCTTCTTGCATTGCTTTTATTTTTTAATATCACATTTTGAACAGTTTATTTAAAATAAATAAGAAAACTAATAAATAACACTTTAAACATAGTATGAAGGTTACGAAGTATTACCATGCTGTAAAACTGCATCTCTCGCGGCCCTCTGGGTGGAGGCTGAAGCTGCTTCAGGACTGTTCCATCTGGATGTTGCAAAATACCTGCAGCAAACACATATGGGACGAAGAATGAAAAGTTTAGCAAAGTAAAGCACAGTGAGGATCTTGGTTATTTAAACATTAAATAATAATAAGTAACAGCTGAAAAAGGACACGCGATATGTTTTAGCATCAGTGGTGCAGTAAACTGACCAAACAGTTTGTTCAGAAGTAAATTGCTGTAAACTGAAAACACATTGTTCATTTAACTATAAACAGTTCACTGAGTTCACAACCTAAGGTTAATATAATTTTTTTTTTTTTAAACACACACACACACAACACACACACACACACACACACACACACACACACACAAAACTTAGATAACAATAAATTACAAGTGAAGAGAGATGAAGACACAGGGAGGAGAAAAGCACTAAGTGGAAGAACATGATACCACAAGAAATAGAATCTGTCTATCTGAAGATAAAATTAAGAAATGTGCTACTGAGAAGAAATAATGAGCGAGAAACAGAGAGCAGCATGAGGGAATTTGCCCTTAATATAGATAAGACAAACTTAACTCTACCACCATCACGCTACGCTGACACAGCCTGGCACACATGAGCCTTTGTTCACAAACTCCATCTGATTCGGGAGCATGTAAAAGTACATGGAATCTGATATGAGAAACAAATGTAGGACCCAGGGCCTTTATGTAACCTAGCATCCCAGTGTGGGTCATAGTCCTACCTGACCAAATATTCTCAGTCACATCTTATTTCGTTCTATTTTTAGGACTAGGATTAGTATTTAATCAACATTCTTTACCAAGCAAAGGATTGCTATGTCTGCCAGCATAAAGGAGAGCTCCTGTGAAATGAATGAGGGGGCTGTCTGAACTAGAGCAGCGACAATTAGTCAATCGATGGATATTTGATAATGGATTTTTCAATAAAAAACATTTGATGGTTTCAGCTTCTCAAATGTGTGAATTTGCTGCTTTTCCTCATCTTGCATCAGTGTAAGCTGAATAACTTGGTTGGACCAGCTAAGACATTAAGACGTCATGCTGGACTCTGGGAAACTGGGGTACATCCAAACAATGATGTCTCTCCTGTCTCCGTCTCTCCTGTCGTTGCAGATCCAGCCACTCTCTCCTGCCCTGCCCTTCATCGCCCATGACCTTCAACCTCATCACCTGCATCCCATTCTCTCAGTCTAGTGTGCTCTGCCTGGTTTCCAGCCTTTTGTATCCTGTTTGCCAGAACTTTGCCTGACTGTTGGATTTCTGGATTCCCTTGCCTGCTCCTCGTTGGATTTGTTTGTTTCTGTTGCTTGACTAAGTGAACTTAACTTCTTTTGGACTCTCTCGTGTGGTTGTGCTTTTGGACTCTAGTCTGCCATTAATTCATAGACATGACAACCATTAATAAAGTAAATAATTGGCAGATTCGTTGATAATGAAAATAATCTTTAGTTGCAGGCCAGGTCTTAACACGACCTTGCCAGGAGAGAAAAGTTAGGCATAGACATGGTGGGATGAGAGATGTTTAGGGAAAGTACAATGACAATGAGCTTATTATTATATGACTATGGCAACATTGGAATTTTTGTTACTGCTCTTGTGTGGGATGTAACAGTTCCATCAACAAGTTCCTTACAACCTTATGCTTTTGGGCAAGAGGTACAATTCAGCTTGGGTAACTCCCAACTGACAATTCTGGCAGAATAAAATGTTTTCGCACCACAGCAAAAATAATTCACAAAGTAATTTACTTTCACATCATTCAGTACAAAGTCATGGAGGAAAATGCTACACAGAGCTGTTATAGGCATTGTACACTGTGTGCTTGAATAGGGCTGACTAGAATCACTAAAAACAGCTAAGTGACATTTGTTACTGAATTAAATACGGTTTTGATCATGTTACCTTAGGAGAGATTCTGACACGTCCGACAAACACAGCCCATATCACATATCTGCTGATGTGACTTCATTGTAAACACAAGCCATTATTTGTGTACAGGCCACACCACATGATATTATTTGGGATTCAGCCGTTAGCTGAAAAATTTTTATTTATCTGAAAATTACAGTAAGTCAATAATGAATTACAACTAATTTGTTCTTCATTGTTTCATGTTGCATTAAATTTGTGTTGGCATTAAGTTACATTCTAGCAGGAAAATCACCTAAAGTTAAATGTGGCTCCCTTTGCTAGCCTATTTCCAGTGTAGAAAGAAAGATGCAGTGAAGAAAAGATAAGTGCTTAGTTACATCATCAAATGCTGACCACAGCTGATTACAGACAGAATGAATGAACCTGCAGTGGAACGGATTATTCTGCTCTTTGGCTAATCTCTGGATTCTTTTAAGAACACACGCATGCAAATACTAAACAATACACAAAACCGCCATACACATCTAAAAATAACCTGCATAGGGAAAGCAGCACATTAGCAAATATAAATATATCCTTAGGCAGTATCGCGCTAGGCTATACCAGGGTATTTAGAAATCCAGACTCTCAATACTGTCACAAATACGGAGGCTGCTCTTTCTGTTATAATGATACAGAAATGGTGCATTGAGCTGACGTAGGCGGGCGATGGTTTGTGAAACTGCCTGATTTCATCTACAACAACCACCTTCACACACACAGAGGATGTAGCTGCAGCCATTATTCTCTGACAGACTGTAACCTACCCTGTACATTTACCGCTGAACCTCCCTGCTCACCTTTCCTTCTGCTCCGCTGCATTCACCTGCCGCTCTCTCTCTCTCCGCTCTGCCACACACTCACTACACTCACCAAAAGTCTGGTCTGGTCTGCAACTGCGAGTGGTGGGGTAACACTACAGGAGTTGTGAACAAGAGAAAATCCTTTGTCCCCTGTTTGGGTGGATTTCGGGTTTAGATACTGATTCTCAGGAACCTGAAACTGTTCACCTGCTCCACCTCAGCTCCACTGATCTAGACATGAAATTATGTCTTCACCTCCTTTTTCCTAAAATCAATGATCAGCTCCTTGATTTTGCTGATGTAGAGCAGTAGGTTATCCTCTGTGCACCACTCTGCAAGACTCCTGATTTCCTCCAGATATTAAGTCTCCTGGTTATTTGAAACCTGGCTGATGATAGCGGTGTCGTCCACAAACTTCACAACAGTTCTCTCCATGTTAGGAGGATGCAGTCGTGGCTGTACAGCTTGAACAGGAGGGGGCTGAGCACCAGAGGTGGGAATAAGTCACACATGTCTAAGTCCAAAGTTACTGTGATGAAAATCAAGCAAGTCACAAGTCATGTGAAATTCTTAGGAATTCAGTTAATGTTGAAACAGTTTAAGAGAGGCGGCAATTCAGTATGATTTTGTATGATTTTTGGAAGATTTGAGTGTGAAATACAGTATAACAAAACCAAAACCAGTTTGGTGCATCAAGAGTTAGTGTTTTTGTGGTTAATTTTATTTATTTATTTAAATTTTTGATTGGATCTAGAGAGTTGAAGCACATAGATGGTGGGTGTAGTGGAATAACTGAAAAATGGATACTATTTTCATCTTGTTGACTGAAGTCTCAATATTTATCTGACAAAAGAGGTAAATAACAAAATCATTTAGTCTGGTTGTGATCATGTATCTTGAGCTCCTACACAAATTAAAAGACACAGAAATATATTAGCATGTCACAATCAACCCATTCTCACACACACACACACACTCGTACACTGATGCAAGATGTCAGCTGCTCATCAGAATGGAACACACACACACACACACACACACACCCTTGTTCTGTAGCCGTGTTTCCATCAAAGATTTTTTTTTATGCACATTTTGAAGTACCGCTTTAGAAAAGGTTAATGAACAGCAACATTCAAAAAATCTTCCTTAATTTCACCCAAAAAGGTTTTACGCTCGCTTGATGTGGTTTTTGCCTTTGTCAAAGAGAGCTCATGGAGATGGAAACACTTTTGCTGAATAACTTCTGACGTAGCGCCATTTAACTCAAGACTGATCGTCTGTTTCGGCGTCTTGCAGGATATTCCCATAATGCCAGCTTAAAACACATTCATGAGGACCTCTCTCCATTTTTCTAAGTCATGTGACTGATTTTGTTTCTGGTTTGCAACCCATACCTGTTTATTAGAGCCGTATGTAATGTCAACTACTGACGTAACCACACTTGCCGCAGCCTGGTTTATTTGCTCCAAACCAGCTGACAGAAACGCACCTATTTCACATTTATTTTTTGGGACATTTCAAAAGTCTGCTTAAAATTCGTTTAGATAGACTCTAATTTAGATCAATTAGATGGGTATACGACTATTGACATTACGGTGTATGAGACTTATGTATGTATGAGATGGTAAGGTCTATCATCTTAGCTCTGTCTTCCTACTAAATTTGCAACTGGGTGTAGCTTAAACTTAACGCTAACTTTCCATGCCTCCGAGCAGCCAAAAAGTGAGCTAAAAAGACAGTTGTGTCCCATTCTTTATGGGTTCTGTAGTGACAGATGAACCTGTTTCCACTGATCACCACCTGTGGTATACATTGGATTGGACATGACTTGGAAAGGCACACCGGTCAGTAGACCTCCAAGATAGGATTGTATCGAGGTACAGCTCTGGGGAAGGGTGCAGAAAAATTTCGGCAGCATTGAAGGTCCCAATGAGCACAGTGGCCTTCATCATCTGTAAATGGAGGAAGTTTGGAACCACCAGGACTCTTCCTAGAGCTGGCCGCCCGGCCAAACAGAGCAATCGGGGGAGAAGGACCTTAGTCAGGGAGGTGGCCAAGAACCCGATGGTCACTCTGACAGAGCTCCAGCGTGTCTCTGTGGAGAGAGGAGAACCTTCCAACAGGACAAGCCCTAAGCACACAGCCAGGATAACAAAGGAGTGGCTACAGGATAACTCTGTGAATGTCCCTAAGTGGCCCAGCCAGAGCTCAGACTTCAACCCGATTGAACATCTCTGGAAATAGCTGTGCACAGACGCTCCCCATTCAATTTGATGCAGCTTGAGGGGTCCTGCAAAGAAGAATGGGAGAAACTGCCCTAAAATAGGTGTGCCAAGTTTGTAGCATCATGCACAAAAAGTAATATAACCAAATGTGGAAAAAGTGCTGTGAATACTTTCTAGTTGCACTAATCCTTCAGTCCAAACTGTATTATTTTAGGAATAGACCCTTCCATGGCTGCTTCTTCGTGCATTGGCCTCTGCTGGTCAGACGCGTCCTGATCAGTCCTTGGTAGGTTGCCAAGTTTGCGCACGTTGCAAATGTTTCAAAAACAAAACGTAACCAAAAATATTAGCCGTTTTCACACTGCATTATTTTCCGTGACTATTTTGCCAGCTTGCTGCGCTGTATGAAAGGTCTGGCGCCGAAGAGGGTAGTCCAATTTGAACAGCCTCCGAGCCGGGAATGTTGGTAGAGACTGATCGATGTCTGTGTGAAAAGCTGCAGCCGACATGTCAGTGTTGTATTACACAGAACGGTCTTTGTCTACGCCGCTGGTTCCGGAGAGTTCAGGATGTTCGGCCTCTGTCACTGTTTTCTCAGGTCTAAGCAGTTACTTTGGTGAGCATAGTGTTATCCTAACTGATATGGTCCCGGAAGGAACGTTTCAGTGGGACGTCCGCTATTTATATATAGTGAATAAATGGTATACCGTGTAAAATACTACATTGCTTTGGTATACTATGGCAGATAACGAATGGCAAGAGATGGACACTATCAAAATATCAGACGGCTGTAGTTTGAGTTAGGACTTGTTAATGTTTACCTCCCTCAAACCAGAGGCCATCATTGTAGGTAGTTTTAGTGCCTGACGATCTATTGTAAATAATGATCCAGTTGCTTCTCCACCTAGGACGGGGCGACATGGCCAAAAACGTTATCTCAACATAAAAAATTAATATCACTCGGTAACCATAATTATCACCATAAATGTTAAATCATTATTTAAAGTTTACCAGCTGATCTTTGCTTCTAAGTGAAAGTTGAAGACACGAGATGATTAATTGTGGTTTTAAACAACTCATTCAGAACATGACAAACACTGGATCACTTAACAAATCTGAGGTAGAACATTCAACAAATATGCATGAGTAAAATTAAGTTAAATCTTTTTCAGTCCCTTTTGCTAAACAAAATAAATATCTTAATAGAATAATTAAATGCTACATTGTTGGTGATTGAAGTGAATCAAATCAAACTGTTATTGAACATTTATCGAACATGTTATATTGTTACTGAGGAAAATTATATTGCAATAATTATAGTGATTGTTTTATTGCCCATCCCCATCTCCACCCTGATAAATCAATAACAGCAGTCAGCAGCTTCCTTCCGAAATTATGGGTTGGTTCTCTACCCCTAAAACCATGATCTCCAACCATCCTTTGGAGGTTTTTTTATAAAACAGACCTGACTGAAAAAAGGTTTCAGGTAGAAGCTGATAAAGTCCTGCCCTGCCTTTAAGATTTAGAATCAACAGGGAGCAGCTGACAGGTGAGGTCTGCGGAGTACCATAACCGGACTTTCACCTTTGCCTTTCTGTCTTGCATCAGACGCTGTAAATATATTATGATCTAACCACACACAAACACACACCCACACATATGCAAGCACATGCAGATACTAGAGGGTGACACAGCAGTGGATTTTCACTCCTGTCCCGCAGAAATATTCCCAATGTAAAAAAACAAAACAGAAAATAGCATTAATATTAGAAAGGCATGTAATAACCTACAATGATTAGCCATAACATTATGACCACTGACAGGTGAAGTGAAGAACAGTGATTATCTCATTACCATGGCACCTCTTTATATTAGGCAGCAAGTGAACATTTTGTCCTCAAAGTTGATGTTTTAGCAGGAAAAATGGGAAAGCATGAGGATTTGAGCGACTTTGACAAGGGCCAACTGTGCTGGCAAGACGACTTGGTCAGAGCATTTCCAAAACTGCAGCTCCTGTGAGGTGTTCCTGGTCTGCAGTGGTCAGTAGGCTAACTATCATAAGTGGTCCAAGGAAGGAAAAGTACTGAACTGGCAACAGGGTCATGGGCGGCCAAAGACTGGCCCGACCCAGTCCTGTGATGAAAAGTGAAACTGACTCCCATCGAATCAGAAGAAGCTTTATTACCAAGTGGTGTTTTACACATGTATACGAGGACTTTGCTTTGGTGTTAAGGTGCTACATGTAGACAAACATACACCTGGCTTAAATAAAAGTAGAAATATATAAATAAGAATAAACAAATGCAAATTACATAAGAATAATAAACAAATAGAGAAAAATAATCCAACTATTTGCAGAGAAAGAATAATGTGGCAGATATTTACATGAAAATTACTCTGGTTTGTGTTATGAAGATGTGTTGCAACATCACGTGGGAGGGATGGGAGTCAGTTACAGACAGACAGTGGAATCTACAGGAAAACTACACGAGTCCCATAAAAAGGTCAGCCACACACACATATATACACACACACACACACACACACACACCGAACTGTCTGACCAGCACTCGCCACAGGTGGGGGATATGCAGTGGAGACGGGAGGAGCCATAGCAGCCGGAACAAAGGGATGAACCGGAGCCTCGTCCATCACCATAGTTAGTGGCAGTTGTGAGCTAGAAAGTTAGACAAACAGGCGCACTGCAACTATGTCAAGTGTGAAAACCTTTTACACTTCCCTCCCTCTCTCTGGATGAGTCAAATGAATAAGTAGAACTAAAGGATTAGAAGGGGGGTAAATCACCACAATCTATTCCCTGAGAATTTTACTCAACTTTCTGGGGTCCATTTCTATTTATATGATCCTTATATGAACAATTCTCATCACCTTTAGAGTTAAAACATGGATCAGCAACCATGTGACACATAAAAGTTCAACCAAAGACTAAATCAGATCACTTGTTAAAGAGATACAGTAATGAATGAAACCACCAGTTTCAGCCAGCGGTCAGTGAAAACCTCCACCCTTCATGGGACCTAACAGCCCATCACTAACAGGAGGACTGAGATTATTGGCACTCAGCAGAAGTACAAGCTGAACAGGATTCCAGTGCTTGTTCCACAAGTGCTGTGGAGACTTGGAGTTAATGACTGTTCAATACTAAGCTCAAGGAGGGACTAAGACAAGATCAATCCACATTCTCTACTGTTAAATATGCTGTCTCACTGCTTCACTGAATGCCTCTTCTTCTTCTTTTAAGGAGGTGACAGAGCAGACATATGCTACACATTACGTCAGAGACACAGACACCTTCCCAACAATGCACACATTTAGATTCCATTAATCAGATTCCATTGTTGTGGCTTGTAAATTTGATTCACTCAATTCCATTAACTGACTTCTTAATAATTATTGTGTCGAGTGCAAACAGGTTTCATAGCACTAACTTGGTTTTATTGCTTAATTTCTGTTCAGCCAAAATAAACTGCTTTCCTTCCACAGACATCTGAAGCTATCCTCTGTCATGTTCCATTTGCTGTCACTTTGAAAAAAACAGTGAGCGGCAAATAAATATAATGCAATGTAACACAGAAACACAGCTCACTGCCCTCCACGGACTGCCTCCGTCGCTGCCGTCCTCCATGTTTGGATTCACTGCGGCTCCCGATGGTGCAGAGTTGTGTCGATGGTCGCTCGAGCGACATCAGAGTCGAATGAATTCCAATCTCACTGTCCAGACTGAGGTCACATTTCAAAAAAATCTGACCTGTATCTGATTTAGACCACATATGAAAGGAGCCCAAATCCAAAGTGGAAAAGATCAGATTCCGTGTGGGCTGTTTACACTGTTATAAGAAAATCTGATCTGAGTCACATATGAGCAAAAAGAAGTTAGATTTGGGTCATTTTGGCTGCAGACGAAAATGTCCTGCTCCTTTCTTTAATTCTAACATCTGTTTGATGTTCTCTCTCTCTCTCTCCTCTCTCTCTCTCTCTCTCATCGCTGTTCACTTAGCCTGGACCAAGGAAACTATGAGGGCTGCAACTTCCCACTAGTTTCATTATGGATTATTCTGCCATTATGTTCTCAATAAATAATTTGGTCTATAAATGTCAGCAACTTGACAGACAAACAGTGACAGTCTGCTAGAAGACGCATTATTTAGTTCTGCTTCATTTTGAGCACACACTAACGTCAAATGTGGAAAAATAAGGGTTTCAGCTTGATCCGCCGTGACCAGTGACCGGCCCTATATGCATTTAGGTGCCAGTCACATTTACACGTATGCTGTGCCACACAGTGGTTCATGTACAGGCAGTAACTGACTATTGTCACACACAAAAACGCGCTAAAACATGTTGTCAGTTCTTCAGCATAGAGAGTATTACGTTAAAAGATGCTGCACACAAGCACGAACCTGTACCGTACCCCAGCGGTCTTAATCCACACGGCTCACCTGATGCCGTGAAAATGGAATTGCGGGTGAAAAAATCCAAAATGAGATGTAGTTTTTGGGGCGACTTTATGAAACTGCTAAGGAAGAAAGTCAACAGAGCAGACAGATACAGAGAGAGAGACACAGGTGAAGGCGTGTGTCTGAAGGGAAACATGAAATGAGATTAGATTAAAGCAGCTTGTGACACTAAAACACTAAAGGTGGAGAATTAAATAGAACTGAATGGTGAGATAAGAAACAACCTACTAGAAATAGGGAAATGTATTCTTTCAAATATTTTCAAATAAAATACAGGTGGATAGAGAAGAATGCAGCTGGCCAACTAGAGCTGGGCAATTATACAATAATAATAACTATCACAATATAATTTTCCTCAATAACAATATAAATGTTTGATTGAATTTATTTGACTCACAAATGAGTTAGCACTTTTTTATTTAGATGTTTATTTTGTTGAAGAAAAAGGGACTGAAAGCAGATTTTACTTAATTTTACTCATGCACAATTGTTGAAAAAAGACTTTTAATCATAAAATAGTTTTAAATGTTCTACCTCAAGTTTTTAAGTGATCCACTGTTCGGCAAGTGTTTCTGATGTTCTGACCATAAAGAATAGTTTAAAACAATCAATCAATCATACGTTGTTTTTTCTTCAACTTTCACTCAGGAGCAAAAATCAGCCATGAAACTTCAAAGAAATACTGATATGACATTTATTGAGATAATTATCTATATCAACTCATATGAAATTTCTTATCATGATAAGATTTTTGGCCATATGGCTCAGCCCTAAGCCCTTATAAAAACAATGTTATGGTATGGTACATCTCCACCCAGCATGTTCAGACCTGAAAGTAAATGTTGGACCACACCATAGAAAAATGGGTGTAGAGTACAGTCTACACTACATTAAGATAGATCAGATACAACAGGAACACTTCAGCTAAAATGGACGGACAGGTTTGTCCTGTCTCACTGCAAGCCACAGCCCACTCCTGGGAAGGTCTTCCTGTCTTCCCTACAACATAACAAACATAACATGCGTCTTCCAGGAGGTTGCAATTCCTCATTTAAGTGACTGACCAGCAATGACTCATCCATTTCAGATGGTACTGTACCTCACACCAGGTGCTGACTGGTTCATGCACAATCACTTCAGCTCAGCACCTTGCCTGATAACACACAATGGAGCCTTTGATAGTGTCAGGTGTCCTGTGTGCATGAGTGTCAATGAAAACTAGAGAGAGGCCATGGAGCAGGGATGTCACGGTCACTAATCCACAAATTATCTCTGCTTGATTGATTTAGTGCAGAGACCCACATGTAGGAATGCAGTGGGTGTGGATTAGTAGTGAGACAGGTGCATGAATTCTACCTCATTTACAAGCTGCTCCCAATGTATGAGAAAAATACCATGCCAAATTTCTATTACAAAATCTCCCTATTTAC
This sequence comes from Lepomis macrochirus, assembly GCA_024633595.2. Classification (NCBI taxonomy): domain Eukaryota; kingdom Metazoa; phylum Chordata; class Actinopteri; order Centrarchiformes; family Centrarchidae; genus Lepomis; species Lepomis macrochirus. The sequence goes on from JALXJV020000023.1 coordinate 28,020,679, forward strand.
CGTTACAATACATGAACCTACTTGCTAGAGCAAGAGCTAAGACATGTTCTGAACGGTTACTTTGTCATCCACACTTTGAGTCATCATACAGAAAATAAAACTTTTTCCACTGCACCCAAAAGATTCATAAAATGGCATTAGTCACATACAGGTGCGACAACTGACAAGCACCATTCATTCATTAATTAATTCAGTGGCCTGGTCTGAGTAAAACAACATGAGTAAATGAAGTCATGTTATTGACAGAAGTTGTAATTGCAGGGAAAGTTTACTTACCTACTTTATCCACACCATACTTGTGGCCCGCCACTTGATGTGAGAGTGGGACGCAGCCGTTCAGGTGAGCCTGGCCTTGTGGCGCCAGTGGCCGCTGTCCACTCTTTTCTTTCCCGGGGGCCCCGTCAGAGAGCCGCGGGGTCAGGCTGACCCCAACAGCGCCTGAACTGGGGGTCCGTTCCAGTCTGCCGAGAGCTAGAGAGGACTCCATCATCACTTGTCGCTGAGTTGTTGACATTTGTAAAAAATAAAAAGGCGAAAAATACGTCTTTGTCAAAGGGAAATATAGTATAAAAAGTCACCGACGTGACTGTATCGATTCACATACTTCTATTACGTAAGCACAGAATACTGCCCCGCACACAAAATGTTTGGGCGTGAGGTTGAGAAGCCTTCATGCAAATAGGCTAGTCCAGCAGCTTCGGTCGTTTTCGCTGTTTTCGACCACCGACAGCAACCACAGTGACAGACAGCAACACTGCCGTTACCCACGCGGTGTCCGGTGCAGAAGCAGGGCTCCCGAGGCAGAGCTAATTCAATGGTTTTCATTTCTTGAACAGCAGCATAAATACATCCTGGCCACATCCCTCCTCCAAGCCAGTATCAAACACAGCGGCACCAAGTATGATTTCCGTTCGTAGCTACCAAAATAAAACGAATTCGTATTGAGACTTACAGATACTGCAGTGTACCACGGTAATAATTTAATGAAGACCGATAAATCTGTTGCTAATAACAAGTCGACCGTCGTTTATATCCAAGCGTTACGACTCTGTCCGATCCCAAACTGCATTATTAAGTCAAAACGAATATTTGGCGCCTTTATTATGAAGGTAGCATCACCGAACCTCCGGTCTTGTCTTTAACAAGTTCAGCTTCCCTGATGCAGGTCCACTTCCTCGCTTCAGACAAGTAAATACTGTCCCTCAGTAATGGTGCTGTTACGACACACTCCACAGTGATATCCAGTTCCAGTCAACAAATTAACAGACGGAGCGAACGGAGACAGTAAAGTCCCGAAGTTGCATAAAGAGGCTAACGTTATTTAGTCCAGGTTTTGATTACTAACTTATCGATACTGTCCATTAGGCTTCTAGGCAAGCCCTTCTTCGCGTCACAATACATCAGACCAGAGGTACGTGACGCTGGCCCTACAACTGCCTTCAAGACGAAGGTTTACCCACTGAAAATGAGCGCAAAAATGATGCGCTGTCGTCCTAAAATCCATGGTAATAAAAGAGGTCGATATCCAGGTCACTGTAGGCAGCTGCCTGTCTATACAACGAACAGCGTCGCTATCATTCCCCCCACCCGTTTTGCGTCAACTCCCGCCCTACTGTGCTCTGATTGGCTAGCTCGCTACTTCGTCGCGTCCTTGTGATGCGATGCTCTTTCCGCACAGATTGTATGTATTTCTGTATGTTGAATTATTAATACTTTAAATACTAATAAAGATTTAAAAAAAAATAGACATATATATGCACCATACTACATACATATATAAATATGTGTTAATTAACACCTTATATCAGCAGATAGGACGCAACTCAATTAACCCGACGCAATGTATTTACTTGATTGATATAACATTTGTTATTAACGTCAGGAGTATTAGTATCAGTGTGGTAGACCAACTAGAACCGGAACACGGATCTCTATCCTACTGCACAGCGGCGCTCACAACTGGCATCCAATCACGTCTTAAGTAACGAGAACTAGCCAATACACTCTTTGATCACAGCTCAGTAGGGCGGTACTTGACGCAAAACGGGTGGGCAAAAATGAAAGTATAGCTGTAGCCCGAAGACGTAACGGAAGTTGAAGGAAGTTGAATTTCCACATATGGTTCGTCCCAGAAGACACCGCGCATAAAACGTGATGACGTTCCTCTCGGCCCACGTACAGTATTTCCTCCAGCTGCGGTTTAATAATTCTTTAAGACGTTTAGTGGTTCAACTATTAAATTGCGGCAAAAGGAAACATTTTTTATGACAAGATTGATATTGATTGTAAAAGACTATATTTTGAACATACATTCAAAGAAGAAGAAGAAGAAGAAATAATAATAATATACAGCAGGGGTCGATTTGCATCTAATAAGATTTGTATTGGAGCATTTTTTATCCATTAGAAGGAGGGTGAGAATATAAAGCAAAATATGTAAAGTTATTGTTATGGCAGTTTGTTAGCTCAGTTGGTAAAGTGCAGGACTCTTTTCCAGAAGGTTATTTGTTTGATCCCACGATGGGACATTTTTTTTTCTCTCTTCACAAGTATTTATTTATTTTTATTTTTTGCTGCTATCAAAGCACAGTCATAATCAGACCACGGACCAGATATTATTGCTGGCAGGCAGTTTTGCCGAGGATCCATTATCCAAGGAGAGAATAAACATGTTTCCCTTTACAATGTAAACGTTATCTATCATGTGGTTTATAATGGGCTGTGGTGCAGAAACAGTGACAGGGTTTACATTTTCCACGTTATCTGTCAGTGGCCAAGTCACAATAACACATGGCTTTACTGAACAATTAAGTAAATATAATTTCTTAATATATCTATCTGAAGAAACCTCATTTCTTGACTGGCTACTCTCTGCTCTTTCAGAAGACAGCACACCTTTTATCCTGTGTCAGCCACCATAGCTATCCTGTTCTTTGAAAGGTTAGGGGGCAGTGGCAGAGCCCTTTAAAGAGAGAGTCGCGTCAGTGGGTGTCCAAAATGCTACATCGTCACGTGTGTCATGGAGACTGCAGATAGTTCCTGGAAGTCCTAGGCGGGCAATTCAAAATGAGCGAGAGAGACGACGAAACGGCGATTTTAAGCGATTTCTGGTCATTTAAACAACAAATGCGTTAATTTACAATATGTGTACAGCACACTGACATGTAAATTTAGTTACATTACTATTTTTTTAAAAGGAGGACATATATTTTTGACAATAACAGCTACAATCACCTACCTTATGGACATTTCTGGCAAACCTTACATTGGAAAGTGTTGCAAACACACAAAATTCAGATGAGATTTACCTTTCTAGCATACCTTTTAGTATTTCCATGGTACCAGGGTTAATTGAGCTTACTGACTAATGTATCTTTAGGACTTCAGATAGAACAGACAGGTGATTATCAATGATTGTCATGTATTTAATAAATCTCCAATAAACTTAGAAAACAGCATGTTAAGTGGTTTGTGTCTTTGAACTGTCTGTCAGAAAAATGAGTATGAACGTTTGTTTCCCAGCTGACGTGGAGAGGAGGAAAAAATGGTTGAATCAGGTCAACAGGAGCAACCTTACAATCACTAAAGAGGCTAACAATAAAATATGTGAGGTACTTTTTCCACAAAGAAAGAACACATCACTGGCTTTATATTTTGTTTTATTAAAACATCACTGCAGATCATCTTCAGGCTCCACTGAACCCCTGTGATTCTTGTACTGAGAGAGGGAGAACAAGAGAAAGGGTTAGACAAAGCTACACATCTGTAAAGATTCATCCATGTCATCCATGTTTATCCAAGAAAAGTTGAATCTGGACATTTCAGAAGAAGGTAGTTGCTCTCACTTCAACCTTTCTTGTAAACAGCTACAGGTTTGATTGAGAAAGTTATGGATTGTTAAATTTTGGAACTTCATTAACAGCTTTTGCAGCTGAAGTTGGCATCAGTTACTGTATAAGCTGTTAGTGAATGTTTTTGTTTTTTAAACCATTTCTCACACACAGGAACTTTGATGATGATGTGATATGAATTTGTACAAAGTAATGATGTAACTAGAGTAAACATATCCAGAAAGTATTGAGTGTTCACCAATATTAATGTGGGTAAATAAACCTGAATTGTTGTGTGGAAAATAAGCTCATAAGCTAAGACGGGATGCAGAGACTAAGAGAAAGGAAAGATAGTATAAGAAGTATATATATTTCTTATAAATGGTATAATCATGTGTTGTTTTCTATCTCACCATGGTCCACTCAGTGTTCTTTAGCATCACTGCTCCTCCACCTCACAGAGTCTACTGCTCTAATATAACTAATGCTTACTATGAAGATTGTTTTTATAATATGCTAGTATACTACTTTTAGTTTTAGAGGTAAATCCCCCCTCCAAAAAAAACAATTATGTTTTAAAATCTTTTATTTATGCATGCACCACTACTATATTTAAATTAAATTAAATACCACCCCCCAAAAATACGAATTTTAAAATAAATTAATAGGCTGCCCCTGTTTATTGTCTGCTGCTAACTTTATCCATTGCCAGTATATAAATTTGTTAACCGTAAATGTCCCTAAATCTTCTAGTTTAGTGGGGGAAATCCACTAACATGTTTCACTGCACATGTTAACTTAATTCAGTTTTGCTAAAAATATAATCTCATTTTTTACACTTCTTACCTTTCAATCGAGCATCCCAGATAGCATTCTCTGCTGCGCTGCTAGCATTTCATGCTAACTTCCGCGAACTATTCAGACGCTCCATGATCCGCCATTGCTGTGAAAAACTGGTCCATTGGAGTGAACAGAGATGACGCGACTCTCTCTTTAAAGGGCTCTGGGCAGTGGTAGACTTGACAGTTGGTTGCAATTCGCAACCTCACCACTAGATGCCACTAAATCTTATAACACCAAACCTTTAAAATGTGCAAACGTTGTTATGTGATATCCTTGTGTCATGCTTTATTACCTTGTCATTTTGTGTACTTTTGTTTTGGCAAAAGATCTTTGAATGAGATAAACTAAGATTCAATATAGAAAAGAAACATCCAGCTGCCTTTTTAAATTGTTTTCCTAATCCAACTTTTGAAAGTCAAAAGTTGTTTTGGTTCAAAGGCAGCAGGGCAGCCCAGAGCCTTTAAATAAGAGATTTGACACTCTTTGATCATGTAGCTCTCCAAACAATAACAAGGAATTATAGTATTAGCATACTATACTATAATATACTGTATAATTATAGTATAGTAACGGCTCTGTGCGGGCTGAGCAGCTACCACATTTGTCTGCTGGCTGCAGCTCAAGATCAGCGCCTGTGCAAGACTTGCCATTAGTGTTGCAAAACATACGTTTTCAGACCTTGGTGGCAGCATTTAGTCTATTGTGCCTCGTTTCCTCTCACTGTAGGCATGTATGTTTGCTGTGTGACTAAATGCACACAGCTTAGGCTACCTGTATTATTAATACATTATTATTAATATAACATCATTAATAAAAAAACATCAACTGACAAGTCATTTCATGAGGTTGAAGGTAATGGACCTTGGTGGGTTTCCACAATCACTCTGCCCTCTGACATTTACATCGGAAACAACAAATAGTGTCATTTAACAAGGGGTATTATGGAGGGAGCATGTTCTCCCTGTGTCTGTGTGGGTTCTCTCCGGGTGCTCCAGCTTCCTCCCACCATCCAAAGACATGCAGGCTAGGTTAATTGGTGACTGTAAATTGTCCTTAGGTGGGAATATGAGTGTGACTGGTTGTTTGTCTATGTGTGTCCCTGCGTTGGACTGGCGGCTTTTCCAGGGTGTACCCCACCTTTCACCTGATGTCCCTGATGACCTGACATAAGCCAGAGTATCATAATAATATTATAGTCAGTCTGTGCATCCTATCCATGATAACTGATGCCTTTTACTCTTGTTTCCATTCATAATACAAAGACCAACACAGCACAGCTGTCCAAGGCTGTAGATGGGTCTCTCTCGCCATTTGAATGTCACACTGCTTCCTGAATAGAAACTCAATGTTGCAAAGGAATGTAAATCTCTACTACAAAGCTCCACATGAACATGATGTGTAGGAGACAGGATTTAAATCTTCTCTGCTGTCTCTGGCTTGTTACTTTTAAGCGTGATGTTCTGCACGACCCTTTAAATAATGCATCTGTTGCATCAAAGACCACCTTTTCTTACAGTATAACTCCCACTGTTAGTGATAACAGCAGGAAAAATAATATTTTCCACTCCCAGATAAATATGTGTGATAGAAGGGAATGCTGTTTTTTTAAATACTGCATGACAGTTTAGTACTTGAATGCATGTGAGGGTCTGACATCAAATTATCCCCCCTGAGAAAATCTCCAGACAGGTCCATGTCCCTAATTGAGCTGACAATTACACTTATCTGTTTGGAAGTTCATGCTATCACTCAAGTTCCATAAACACAAATATTTGGATCAGTCAACAGATCGCAGCCCTGTTTACAGTGAAACGACGTGCTGTCCAGTCCGTTCTCTTGCTCATAACAACTTAATGATAGTGTTTATGCTGTAGGCTTATATCTCTCTTACATAATGTACAAATGGCAGCAGTATTGTTCTGATTTGGCACATGATTTCTGTCTGTACACACAGACACACAAAACACACCATAAAAGACAATGGTTGTATCAATCACATCCGATAGTGTGGAAATACAATAGGAACATTTTATTATTTATACATTTAGATATATAAAGGACTTCAAGATCTCTTACAAATCATTAATGCAACTGGTAAATTCACTTTTATATGTTCCACCAAGCAGCACTTAATATCAGCACTTGCTGAAACTGAGTGACCTTTAGACACCCACTTTCTTCTTACATTTACAGGGAGTCTGTACATCTATAGGTGCTGGGTTTTACAAAATAAAAGAGCTCAATCAGTTTTCCATGTGGTAAATCTAGAAAATCTTATGGTGCTCTTGAAGTTGTGGCTGTGGCTCAGGAGTTGCAGTACGTCGTCCACTAATCAGAAGGTCATGGTTTAATCCTCACCGTCTCCAGTCTGCATATTGAAGTGTCCTTTGGCAAGATACTGAACCCCAAATTATCTATGTGTTGATGAATGATTTGTTCCATTGTGATGTGCAGTTGGCACATGGCATGGCTGCATCTGCCATCAATGAATAAATATGGGTGAATGTGACATCACATTGTTGTTTATCCACACAGATGTGTTGATCTAGTGTATATAACATTTGCTTTTTGTGAGTAGCATAAAGGGAACTACAACTTTATCTCATTATGCAACCTGTGTTGTAAAATTTTAAATAAATCCTTGATAGAATCATGACCTGTTTTCTGATCTAATCTGAGTCTACATTTATTTTTTTGTTGAAGTTGTGCAACCTTTGCAGAGTAAATCAGTGCAGACTTTTCAAATCAATCTGGGACTAAACTGCAGCAGTGATAATGTAACTTTGACAAAGACTTGATGTAAACTGTCATAGATTTACAAAACTCACGCCAATATCAAAAGTCTTCTATAGAATATTATAAAGAAATGAATGAACCAATAGCAGCCTAGAAACATAAATAACATCGTTGCTTAATTTGCTCAAGGGTTTGCTGTGATGAAGTATAGCCTACTGTATGTCAAGTTAATGCTGTTATTTGGGAAAGAGACAGTTCTCAGCTCATCTCAGCTCAGATTTCAACGGGTACTATCCACATCAAGTTTCATCATGGCAGATTGTGGTCATGGAGACACCTGTAGGCTACTATACTAACACACAGTACTATGGGCTTTAAATGTTTCAGAAACAGAGCTACATCAAATGCAAGAATTCTAGCTTAATTCCCATTGAAGTATTCCATGTTACACCCAATTGTAATATTCAGAACTACGTTTCCCATGATCCACTTCAGAAGAGCGACCGTAAATAGAAGAAGGCGGAAACAAAAGAGGTTTTATAAAAACACAAACACATCCCCGGCTGTCGAGGTACTCAGGGAATAAAGAACAGCCATTGACTTCGTCAGCAATAATTTTAAAATTCAAATAAAGAGCGAGTCGAAGTGAGTTGAGGAGCGAACTGCACCAGTCAACATGGCACTGAAAAGAATACAGAAGGTAAATTTAACTAGCTAGCTATGGTTGCCAGCTAATGGTAGCTAACTGGCCCAGCAGAGGCTAACGTTGGAATACATTTTCACAAAAAAAGGTTTATTAACAAAGATTCCAACGCTGTCCCCGTATGAAAACAACTTCTGTTAAACTTTGTAACGTTTTTGGAAATAATGTGTTTGTTGACACCACCCAGAAGAGATACAGCAGCCAATGACAACTTCAAAGTTTAGTGCTAGTTAGCTCGCTAACAAATAGCCACGTTAGCTTAATAACTACCGTGACTGTCCCCATGTCAATCTGTTACTGTTTTGAAGCTGTCTCTCAGTGTTCTCTTACTTGTCTTCCTAACCGGACAACAGCCCTCTTGTACTTGTTGTACTGTTGTCCTCCTGGCGGTGGACAAGTAAGATTACTGTAGTGATAGGGAAAGGCGCTTCACAACACAGTGTCATTCATTTATAACTGTTCCTCCGTTTTTTGTTTTGTCATAAATTACCTTCTTACCCTACCTTTTGTGCTGTCACAGGGGTAACTGCCTTAATACAATGATAGATACGTATAGATATCAGGGAAGCATCACGCAGTTGTAAATAACTGCAAGTCCTTACGAATGCCATTCCATTTGCATTGGAAAGTAGGTTTTATAATGATTCGTGGAGCTTTCACGGAAGAGCTTTTTATGCCACTCCTTTCCAACAGATAAGTGTGTTGAGGAGAGGAGGACAGTAGAGGAGGGTTGCGGGAAAGCACAGGTCTTTTGAGACAACTTATTTTCTAATTGCTACTGAAACAACAAGATGGGATGTGGCACTGAAAACTGATACAGGGCAGGATTTCTTTGTAGCTAGTAAGTGTTTTACCCATCCCACCCAAATCATTGTGCCCCCTTTACCTTGATGCTGCTGATGTTTGTTAATTAGTCACTTAGCAAATTAACACACAATATATAAATATTTAACATTTAAATATTTTACTTAGTATTTAAATATTTTACTTAGGTTACTTACTTATTTACAGACTTATAATATCCTGCCTTATTTTTATATTTGTAAAGGACTATTCTGATAGCAACATCAGCACAGAATTGTGTTTATTTTTCACAAAATATGACTTTATTGTTGTTGGTTTTTGCACACCACCAACTTAAAACATAAACATTAATTTACCAGTAATGTGTAATACTACTATAATATTTTCCGTTGTTTTTGCAAAAGCTTTCTAACATCGAAGAAAATAACCAAAATGGTGGTGTCAGGCACACCTGACACAAAGCTTGCCTTGAAATCTAGAGTTGTGGAAAGATATGTGCATTTACCAGGCATTTACTCCTGTACACCAAATACTGTCAAAAGCTTAATAAAGTACCAAATACAGCACCAGACTAAGCTAACTGATCTTGAGTAAAGATTGTTTTTTGCCAAATGTTTGTCAATCTTCACCCCATGTGGTTGTCCAGATAGCTTTCTTGGAAAACATGGTACACATGAAGTGAAGTCTGTATGAAATACAGAAACAAAACTGTATAGATGTTATCAGCATAGTCACTGTGCTAAAGAAAGGTCACTGTGATCTCAAGTTGTTGCTCTAGTAGTAGTATTATATTTGATCAGTACCTGTTCAACTAAATACCTAACAGCAGTATTTCTGCTCTGTTGAGCAGGAGCTCCAGGATCTGCAGAGAGACCCTCCAGCACAGTGCTCTGCTGGACCAGTGGGGGATGACTGTGAGTACACACACACACACATTTCATGTCAGTTTTCTCACAGTTCATGGTTCATAGGTGGTTATACTACAGAAATGTGACAAAAAATGTCTTTATCAAAACAAAATGTTTCCACTGATTAATATAAAACCAACAAATTAGGCAACTGTACAAATACACTTTGTTCTTGAAGTAGAGACGACAGCATGAACATTTTCAAGGTGTGTGCTTTTTCTGATTAAAGGGACACTAGTCGCTAGAGGAGAAAGAGGGGTTTGAGGATTCCAGTCCAGATTCCAATCCAGGGCGTTGCGGATTCAGTTAACTGAGTCACCACAAAGCTTTGTCGGCAACTACTTTGATTGCAGTTCAAATGTCAAATGTTACACATACCCATTATTCAAGCCATTGTTGGGAAATTGTGCCCATAAATGCTGCTTGGTTAAATATTTTCCACATATGTAACAGGAATAGCTTTAGTGGGACCGGTGGTACACAATAAAGTTCTGTGCTTGCAGGTGCTGCTGTGTTAATCCATCATCATGATGACACTTTGCAAAGTTTCATTTCTGTTTGGCACCTATCAAAACTTGATGTTGCAACATGTACAGAATTTAGAATTTTTAAGTTTTACATTTTGTGTTTTGGTTTAGAAAAGGCATAAAATGGCACCATGTTAGTGTCCCATGCACACCACTGGAAGAGTTCAGTACATGCACGAATTAATGGCCATCAATGGATCTGTGAACCCAACTGACAATACTGAATCATCTTTGTAACTGCCTGAATTAGTAACTTTTAGCACTGGTCTGGCTGTTGTATGTTACTTCTTCAATAAAAACATTAAAAGACATACAGAACCCTAAATAATACACTGATGAGGTATGAACCCTCACTGAATGTAGTACCGAACTAAAAACAGTCAGCACTTCTTGTTGTTATTACTGAAGTACCTTTAGTTGTGAAGCATGTAAATGTAAATGCTCCGTATTTGTATAGCACCATTCACACACTGAGCCTAAGTGCTCAAACAGAAACTAACATTCACTCACATTCATACACTGGAACAGCCACCAGGGGCAATTCAGGGTTCAGTATTTTGCCCAAGGACACTTTGACATGCAGCCTGGAGGAGCCCGAGATTGAACCTCTGATATTCAGATTAATGGGCAACCCGTTTTACCTCCTGAGCCACATTCACACTAGACTAATATTCCAGGTGCAGAGAGTAACTGGAGACAGAAGCAGCTGTTGTTGTCTGTGATCAGCTGGTTACAGTAGCAAGGCAGCTTCACCTGTACCTAACATAGAGAATGCTGCACAGAGCTAGGAGCGAGGGCTGTGCAATTAACTGAATATTAAGCCTTGCTTTACTTGGTCCATGCTTGTAAAATATCCGCCATGTCCCCGTCTGTATTACCGGATTTATATTTTTCTCAATATTAGTTTAAGTCACTGCATCTCATGACAGAACACTACAGTTGAATTTCAGCGTTATGTAACGTAAGTTGTCGTCCTACTCAAGTAGTACACGTCAACTGCTTTGCTCCACTCAGTATATTATCTCACACACACACGGAATCCCATCAATCCTTTGCTGCTGTCTTCGATTACTGTTTATTTTTTCTTGGGCTGTTTGGGAGAATAGCAGCCCTACTCTGGACAGAGTGTGTTGTGACTGATGGCTGATGAACATTAGCTGCGGTTACATGAACAATACTTCTTCAACCTGATTAGAGACCATAACTGTTTACATGGAGCCTAAATAAAATTATTCAATAAGATGTGCATTTACATGCCCCAAAGCATTCAGGATCTGAATATAATCAGAATTTTTTTTTTGACATGCACTAAGTGGTTCCACCTGCTGTGAAGCATCTAATCTGCCAGAAATATAACAGAAGAAGAAGAGAGAATATATGCATTTCTGCCCACTGCACTCACATGGAATCAGGCAGACGGACAGCAAACGGGAGAGGAGGATGGTAAAATGACATGAGGCTGTTAGAGAAGACCGGTAGAAAGTATTGCTATCTACAGTTAAATTATATGAACTTTTTGCTGTCCTCTGTGACGGCATTTACATCCAGATGTTAACACCCTAGCACAAGGAGAAGACATGCCTGAATCCATGTGAATGCAGCACACAGCCACAGACCTGTTTTGTTTTGCTTGTGCCATGTGTCTGTCCCTCCTGGAAACTTGTTCACTCGAAGCTAATGTTAGCACCACGTGGGGCAAATCTGTGCAGAAACAATAGATTTTTTCCAGGCACAGAGAAAGGATCAGATTAATGGTGTACATATCAAAGGTTTAGATCACCCCCCTCAACCCCATTGAAAATTTCTTCTCATCCCTCCTTCTTGGAAGGATTGAGGTGGTTACAATCTGATACATATTCAGGTTGGGCTATGATTCCGAATCCTCATTAGTGGACCGTTAGGGTCCATGTAAACGCAGATATTGTGCCTGTGATGTACAGCTTACATTCTTCTGTCTCTCTTTCTCCCTTAATTGCTTCTAGTGTTTCATTGGCAGGCAACCATAATGGGTCCGGTGAGTATTACACCATCACTTTCAGTCCTCTCTCAAAGATTCCTGTGCTTGTGCTACAGTACATTAAATTAAATGGTGTCTTAGTAGCTATGGTTTCTTAAGATTCAGTGTTTCCCCTACCATTGTTGTGGCTGTGTGGGTGGAGTCGGATATACTATTTGTGAGAGTAGCATCATCAGACCCACTTATTACACTGTGTTCTGCAGCATGTGGAGGCTGAACTCATTTTTCATGTATTTTATGATTGTGTTTGTACCAAATTTTTTGATAGATTTAAAATATTTCTTTCTGGTTAAACTATTACTTTGCTGACAAGAAACGTTTTATTTTATTATAAAAAAAGATTGATATTGATTGTAAAAGAATATAAATTTTCTTTATTTTAGATGGAAAATTTTACATTCACAAGTCCAAATCTTCTAAGAAGAAATTAAACATGGCATTAAAACTATATTTGAAGGAATAGTAAAGCAATCAAAACAGTTAAAATATGTAAAGATTTAAATATTTTTCCTTAAAGCCTTTGTTGTTTGTTACATGATACCTCTTTGTTTATTGTTCTGTTCTGTTAGTCTGTTATTTTATGTACTTTTGTTTTGACTAAATATCTTTTTAAGAGATGAATTCAAGATTAAAAAAAAAGCTGCATGTGGAGGCTGACAAGTTTATGAGGGAACAATTCACAATACATGTGTTGCAACAATGCATTCATTGTGAACTGTCCCCTATTAAATAATATTATGGTATTTAATATCCTACTGTTGTAACACATTTATTGTGAATTGTCCTCTATAATAATTGCACATTTGAATATTTCTATATGCATATTTGCATGATACATTAAATTCAATTAATATTCGTTGAAGTTTTGAAATTTCATTCATCCACCACATGATTACACTCTTTCTAATGTGCTGAAATTGTAAAACAAAGAAACAGTAAACATTGGGAAAAAATGTAATGGAATCTAGAAACAGCTTGTTGTCCAATATGTGAATGTTGTATAACTGTAGAAAGCTCCATCAGGAGGTAGTAACTTTAGGAGTAAAAATGTCAAAGAGCAACTGAGAATATGCTGAACGTAAACAGGCAAAAATTTGTGCGCTGTGTCTGTGAGGACACCACGTATCCAAACCACACCCGCTCCACAACACTAGTAGTTTCGGGGGGTTTACCACCCCCCTGAAAAAATTCCTTGGGGAAACACTCAGATTGTTCACCATTGTTTTAGATATGACTTTAAGACCCCAGAGGGGATTTGTTTGTACTACTTTTTGTATTGTATTGCACTGCTGTCATTTCAGACACTTTATTTGGAAGTCAAACTAAAAGTGCACACCACCTCTACGATCAACTGCTCATGTTGGTTGCCCCCTTGAACCTATTTTATTTTTAGTAATGCTGCTGCATTCTGAGGTCTCATCAATTAACTCCCTGAGTATGTAATCCTGACAATTAGACCAAACGGCCTGGGCAACAACAATAAAACCTGTTATTATAAACTGTAGTTTTCCATTAATTAAGATTTTGGACAGACAGACCGAATCATATTAATTAAACTTTCTTCAGAATGTTCTTGACAATAGGCTGCAGCTTGTAAAGGAGACCCAGTGTAACTTTTATTCATTATGCTGAAGGCCGTCTAATCATCAGCCTTCCAATATAATAATTCCAAACTTATTTATTGCCCATGTCACGGCACAGGTAGTACTAGTAAAACGATTTGTTGTTAGGTCTGTGGGGTTTAATGAACACTAAGCATTGTGGCTGTACCAGCTGCTAACAGGCCACAGCATACACTGATTGGCAAGAACAAGAGAGGATGCAGGCCTTACTGAACCCCAGTCAGCTCAGCTGGGTTTCTGCAGGCGCTGCGCTCATCAGCACTCATGTCAGATAAGACCTGCTCTGTTCAAGCTCAGCAACCAATCAAAACATACAACCTGTGATATCCAATACGTATTGTTTCTAGTATTACTTGTTCATACTTCTCTGTTCTAGTTGTGTACTTATAGTCTGCATATTTTCCTTTACCGCCATATCTTCCCATGTGGAGTACCACTTTAAAATCCCATTTTAAATCACTGTTCTTGATCTTTCAGCAGTATGTGTGATAGGTAATTACTTCATTTCTTCAGTGTGGACACACTCGCTAGTTGGTAACCAGCTTTGTTACAGCAAAAATCACCAGTGTTAGGTTTCAGAATCCAGATAACTCACAGAGGCAGCCTAAGTTACTTCCTGACACAGGTCCCTGTTCTCACTGAAGGTGACTGTAATGTGCTGGTGGTCAGTCACTTGGTGTGGAGTGTTGTACTGACAGCAGTGTCTCACATGTCTTTATGTCAGGGTGACAGTCCTTACCAAGGAGGAGTTTTCTTTCTCACAATCCACTTCCCTACTGACTACCCATTCAAGCCACCAAAGGTAAGAGCTGGTTAGGTTAAACAAAACTTTGTCCTTTCTCAATCTGCATCATATTGTAGTTATTTCGGCATCCGTTTGATCCATTTATTGCAAGAAAATCACAGCAAAGTGTTCATTTTGGGTTGATACAGCTGTTTATTCGCGTTCACAACATCACACAAATTGTATCATGTGTAGTCAATACAGCTAAAACGGGATACTATGATGATTACAATGTTGTACATACTGTAAAGATTTAGAATGGATTCAGGACACCGCCTGTTTTTCCAGTGCTGATAATGTTGCATAGAGCTCTCAAGGCCTCTCACGGTAATTACATTCTCAACTTACGATACGATCGAACTACGATATATGGACATGTCTCTGTCCTGTCTGCTCTCTGTGTCAGAGGCAGCTCCTCCACACACAGAGCGGACAGCACAGGTAAAGATAACATGTTACTCAAGGCTATTAAGTCTTTGATTTCATTCAAAAAAAGTTTTAGTCTAATGCTGAACTTGATGTCGTTCTGATTGTGCAGGGTTTGTCTAGTTTGTGTACAGAACAGTTCTGCACCCAAGTTTCCTTTCTTTGTCTTTACAGGTAGCATTTACAACAAAGATCTATCACCCAAATATAAACAGCAATGGGAGTATCTGTTTGGACATTCTACGGTCACAGTGGTCTCCAGCACTAACAGTGTCTAAAGGTAACTGCAGCCGCTCCACTATGTTGTTATTTTGATCTTTTAACTGTTGCCATTTCAAGGTTAGGAATATGCTTGATTTTGAAGTGTAACTGTTAATATTGTGGCTGGCAGCCAAAAATAAAGATTTCTAACCTAAAAATGTGACCTGTGTCAATCAGGCTGATCTATAAAGAAATACTTTATGGTTGTGGTAGCTTCACGTTGTGTCAGACAAATAACAAAATAAATACGGTGAAGAATAGAAATTAGACCGCTTTTCCTGAGAGAATAGTTTTCCTGACCTGCCCTGCTTCACTCTCACCTGTTGCTTCTGCCCTAGCTGCTCTTCCACCGCAGCAGTTGGCTGCTGTCCTCCTCCTCTCCTACGTCTCTTACTTCATTTGCTACAGCTATCCCTTCCTGGCCCTCTCTTGCTGCTTCAGCTGCCACAGCAACATTGGATAGTTAATCACACTGATTGGTCTGTTCATCTTTCCCGTGTGTTTTTTCGGAAGTTTATAGGTACACTGTTTTACTAATTCCTCTGGTTCAGACTGTGCGCACCTTCTCAGGACAAGCCCTTTTGAGTTTTTGCATCTGGATTGAGATAGCAAACATTCAGTGTCGGAGTTAAATCATTAACATTAACATTATTAACAGCAAAAGCAGTTGATATTGACTAGCTGCTTTGTGCAGAATGCTAACAGCCCAGCTGAGAGAGTGCAGAGAGAGGAGGGGCTGAATGAATCCATGTGCTAACGTGCCTCTCTACAAAGAAAAAAGATTTTACCCATTTTAAATGAATATGTGCCGGTCAATGTTGATGTTGTGACCAGGAGCCACTAATAAATCTCTATATGGGAAACAGGTAATATGTCTAGCTGTTTTGTCTGCAGTTGTTAAGCTAATAGCGAGGTGTTAATGAACATGCTAAAACAAAAGCTGTCTGTATGTAGTCTCGCTGTTTAGCTTAGTTTGCCGCAGCAGAGAGAGGAGGAGGAGGACAGGAGGAAGGCCTGATACTGACTTCATTCTTTCTAAACTTGACCCATTAGTTTGATGTCAGGAATATCAGGCTATTGACATTTTAGATGTATTTCCAGTGACTTTAAGGACATTGCGGTTATAAACTAGGATATATATTCTAACCGTGTTCTGAATGTATTCTTTAAAAAAAAGAAGATAATTTAAAAAAAACTAAAATAAATTCTTCAGTGAATGCAAAATAACTAGTAAGAGTATTGAATAGGGTTGACGAAATATATCATTTGACAATATTTTGAACATCTGTCGTCCAAAATTATTTCATATCATTAATTTCGTTGTCGCAAATTCAACACTTTATGTGGGGACAAGGCTTTGCACCACGGTGAAGTTATTTTTATGCTGGACATTCGACAGACATCTGTCGACTATTCAACATAAAACTAATATCCAACTTGAAAGTAACTTCACTGGTCTTCCAAACTTGCTGGTGTTGCAGGGAAGAAATTTGCATTAAGAATAAACAAACATGGAGGAGAGTGAAGTTTACTCATAACTGGATAAAACTGAACAGGAGGACTCAGACCATGCAGGCAAAAATGACGAGCTCATACCAAAGGGAGAAGTCTGTTGTATGGATGAATCACAAAACCACTACCCCAGCTGTTCCAGCTTTGATGTGTGTGTCAGTAACATTGTGTAACATTGTGTAACATTTAATGACTTGCCTACAGTTATTCAGGTTCTAGTTCACTAAGACTTGCTGTTGTGATGGTAGCAATAGCAGCAGGAGAGTTGTATTGCTGTCTGGAGCAGCTGTGCTGCTCTGGGACTGTGTCGTCCTTTCATGTTGACTAAAATCTCATATCCCGATATGGGTCATTACATATCCCAACTCACAACATTTTTTGTAAATTCAGTGAAATATCTTGAGTTACTGTTAGAATTGCCAACAGTAACTCTGCCATGCTCTCCCCTCGAGGAAATATTATGGCAAAGTGTGGAATTTGCAACAACAAAATAAACGATTGAGAATAATTATAATCGATAAGACGTTTTTCTACGGTCAAACGATATATACTGTAATATCGTGAAGCCCTACTGGAAATTGACACGTACTGACACGCGCGGTGACCTGGAGGGCAAAACAACAGCCCAACACTGCGACTCCCCCCTAGAGACGCCACAAACACAGTCAAATTTTATATGGACCACCTTTCAACTTAAGAAAAAGAAAGATATGAACACAAACACGAGTGTTGGGCATTTCCGTTAACGTTAAAGCATCCGCTGCTGCATTTTTACTGTTAAAACCCGCCAGGTCTCTGCTGCCGCTCGGCTTGACTGCGGTAATGTTTACTTTTACCTTCTGGGGAATCTCTCCACCTAACAGCCCAGGCTTGTTTCCTTCTCAATTAGTAAATGCGAAAGCACAACCATCCAGCAATTTGGCAGCGCAAAAGTAACAAACTCAAAGCAACAGTGTATCACTTGCTTCCTGGTTGGCAGGCAGTGGAAAATAATGTCTTTTGCTGTCGAGCACACCGGCACAAGGATGAGGCGATGAAGGCTCACAGTACCGGGTTTGTACTGAAGTCCCTTGGTAGGCTTCCAGAAATTGGTCAATCAGAAGAAAGTAGGCTTTAAAAGAGAGAGGCCCTAAAGAGACAGGAGCTAAAACGGCTTGTTTCAGACAGAGGATGAACTGGGCTGCATAAAGGGCTAGCAGAAGATCAATAAGGCTTTTTTGAATTGTGAATCAGCCAAAGCTGCTCTGTGCTGACAGGGTCACTCCTGGTGAAGCAGTCAGTCCTAACTCTGACCCTAACCCTGGTGACTGCATGGAGGGATCTATCAGGAGTAAACTCATGTCAAACATCATTCATCATGTTAACTAATGACATCTTTTTCATTTTTCTTCATTCCAGTTTTATT
Source organism: Lepomis macrochirus (assembly GCA_024633595.2). Classification (NCBI taxonomy): domain Eukaryota; kingdom Metazoa; phylum Chordata; class Actinopteri; order Centrarchiformes; family Centrarchidae; genus Lepomis; species Lepomis macrochirus. Next base: position 28,039,057 of record JALXJV020000023.1, read on the forward strand.
ATCCATATGTTCGTTGCTTTGTGATCCAAACCCAGACGATCCGTTAGTTCCAGACATAGCACACATCTACAAGAACGACAAAGAGAAGTAAGTATACACACAGGCACAGGTGGGGCTTTATTGTCCACTGTTGTTATCATCAGCATCAGTGAACATGCATTTACCTGACTTTGTTAGTGGTTTTCACCCACTCACTTCACTCTCCTCTTTTCTCTTCTCAGATACAACAGAGTAGCAAAAGAATGGACCCAAAAGTACGCCATGTAGAGAAAAAACATCAAAGATATAAAAAAATGTCTTTCTTTTTCCTTCCTTTTTACTGTAAATTACAGTATGGAATCATAAAGTAATCTTGGGTAACTTCCATCAAACTGAACTGTCATCATCATAATTGTTAATCTGGGACCACAACAGATATTTGTTTTTGAAAGGAAGAATATGTTTTTTTCTTTGCGTAAATGAGAAAGATTTGCCTGTGGTCCTTTTAACGGACACTGACATTTTAAAGTTTGGCATGCTAAGTTTTTGCATCATGGACATTTTATTTATAACATACACATTTATTACAAATTACTTTATAGCTTTCTTAATTTTTTAAGTAAAACTGGTGGATCTTAGGACATAAATCCTACCATATGCCATTCAGCATCAAGCCTTTTTCAGAGGAGCTGAGTAATAGTGCAGCAGGAATAGCGTACATGTTAGACAAGGTGCTCCATAACTGGAAAATCCCAGGTTCAGCCAGCTACAAACACACTGAACCATGGAAATGTGGAAGGATGAATGCCAAATATGGAAGTTCCTCATTCTGACACATGTCTGTAAAACAAAAGAAAAGTGAGAAGATCCTAATATTCCCTTTAGGGATAGTAGAGCGTGGTGGAGGTTTTTGTTGACTTATTTTGCATCTTATAGCAGATGGAGTTGAATGAAACAATGTACTGTTGCAATTGCCCTGAAAATGGTAGTAATTACAAGTCATGTATTACTGTTCTCTTCATGTCTTCATTATTATTATTATTATTATTATTATTATTATTATTATTATTATTATTATTATTCATTGTATAGTATTAAAAATCCTTTGAACTATATTGTTTTATTCTGTTTCATTTAAATTAGAGTCATCTCAATGTAAATTTTCCATTAAAACAATGTATTGGGTTTCCCATTACTAGCTGTGATGTTGGCTTTTTGGTAGATTTACACAGGCAACAAAATTTCTAGCCCAATGAAAGCTGTATCTAAGGGTTCAGTGTGTTCTTCTGTTGGACCCACAGTCTGCTGTATACCTGTCTGTACTATAGAAAGGGTAAAAACCCAAGTTTCTGTTCCTGTGTACAGTCTCTTGTGTCTTTGAGGCCTGCGTGTGGCACTTTTTGTACTGAATTAAAGAATGGTACCGTTTTTATCATGGCTTCATGGTCCAGCTCAGTTTTTATCGTAGAGCTTAATGTTGGTGGTTACTATGGTAGCTTGCAGTAGGTGGTACAGAAGCATGCACATAAATGCCAAGGAAAACAATAACTCTCAGTAATACATAAGGAATGATAACTTTATATATAAAGTTATCATTGATGTTAGTTTTTTTGTACAATCTGCCAGCTTGTCTAACTTAAGTTTTATTCCTACTTTGTGACATGCACACTGCACACAAGAGACGTTGATGTCACTATAAATCGACTGCCATTCAGTAGTGTTGATCTGATATTATTTATGTGTATATGATATTGGATGAATATGACATTGCTGTAAGTTAACTTACTGTCTGCTAAGAGTGGTTGCCTCTTACATGACCTTTATAGTGTTGTTGGTATTTTTGGTCATCCATTTTTCATATAAGGAAGCCTGGATTACAGACCAGGCAAAAAGAGGGCTAACGCTGCAGGGCCACAGATTCTGTGTTTTGTAACAGTAACAACATGACAATGACGACCTCTGGTGGCTACAGATTCCAATGGAAACATTATATCCGCTCAAATGTAACATCTCAATTGTCTCAATGTGTTGAGGACATGAGAATATCCATCCATCGTCAACCCGCGTACAGGAACGCAGGGGGCTGGAGCCAATCCTAGCTGATATCGGGTGAAAGGCGGGGTATAGTCCATCACAGGGCCACACAGACAAAAAAGCAGTCACACTCACACCTAAGGACAATTTCAGAGACATCAATTAACCTAGCCTGCATGTCTTTGGATGGTCGGAGGAGGCCGGAGCACCCGGAGAGAACCCATGCAGACACTGGGAGAACAACCGGGGAACCGGGGTGTGAACCCACAACCTTCTTGCTGTGAGGTGACAGTGCTAACCACTACACCGCCACGCTGCCCATGACATGACTATCTCCTTGCAGTAAAAAAAATACACCTGCTCAAATTATTTTTACATAGAGTTTAGCTTCAAATGTCTCCTGCTTCATTTGCATTTATTCATTTAGCTGACGCTTTTATCCAAAGCAAGTTACAATTGTTATATACGTCAGAGGTCACATGCCTCTGGAGAAACAAAGTGTCTTGCTTAGGGACACATTGGTGGATGGGTCACAGTGGGGAGTTAAACCCGGGTCTCTCACACCAAAGGGATGCATCTTATCCACTGTTCCATCACCACCCATTCATTCAAAATAATGAGTGTTTTTCTTTTTGTTGGAGGGAAGGATCACTCTAAAATAAAGTCCAATTTCTTTTCAAGGATTTATAAATGGAGGTTATTTGTTTGTAAATTTGCATTTGTGTAAATGGAATTTAGACATAGAAACAGAAACAATGATATAATGGTCACATTGTTGTTTTTCATTAGCCCTCCATTAGTTTTTGTCTCTAATGTTTAGGTTACCATATCATTCAATTCAATTCAATTCAATTTTATTTATATAGCGCCAAATCACAACAACAGTTATCTCACAGCGCTTTTCATAAAGAGCAGGTCTAGACCGTACTCTGAAGTTATTTACAGAAGCCCAACAATTCCCACCAAGAGCAAGCACTAGGCGACAGAGGCAAGGAAAAACTTCCTTTTAAGAGGCAGAAACCTCGAGCAGAACCATGGCTCAGGGTGGGCGGCCATCTGCCTCGACCGGTTGGGGGTCGAGGCAGTCATGCAATCATATAAAAAGCAAGAACAGATTCAATAAAAGAATTATAAAACAAACGTAATTGTCTTGTCAGCATCAAAAACATTAAACTTCCTGAGGAAATCCAAACGTTGCTGACCCTTCTTGAATTTGAAACCTTGAAATCTTCTACAAATTGATTCGGAATTAGTATTAGATTTCAGGTCATCATCAATGATTGTAACTAGATATTTATAGTGTTCTACAAATTTAGTACCAGTTCCTTTAATGAAGGTCTGAGATGGTGGTTTGGATGATTTCATGCTAAAATCAATGATCATAGTCTTGTAGCATTTGTAGATTTTGTAGGCCTCATCAAGGTAAGCCTATAGAAACCAAATCTTGCTGGAAAGAGGGACAAACTGCCCTGTTGTTCTAGACAGAAAGAGAAGCAAACCTCCCGACTGGACAGTCACCAGGTTCAGCTGCAGATACAACCTGACGGTCAGGTCTATGAACATTCCTAAATAATTATTATATTATAATTATTATTATTCCTGAGGGGATTTTCTGAAAAATTATTTAAAATTTTTGCTGCCACCACTAATGTTGAGGACAATATAACAATAACACCAGTATAAATATATTTTAAATCCTGATCTGCAGAATGGATTAGCTCCAGGCAAATTGCTTCTCCGCAAATCATAATTTCATTCATAATTATAACTTTATCCAATGAACATATTACACTCAAACTTGAACCATGTGTTTCCATGGAGGAAAAACAAAGGGTTAGATAAACGTATAACAAAATAGAAAAAATTACTTCAAATTAAAGCATTTCAGTTTGTCATAGGTTTTTTTTCAATCAATTTGGCACATTTACTGAAACTAATTTAAAATAGTCTAGAAGTGCAGTCCTCACACCATGTGGTACATTCAGCACACTCTGTGACCTGCAAAAGGTGATTACTCAATCAAAAGAATAAACGTATATTTCAAATGTAAATAAAACCATTAATAAATAAATCATTGTAATCAAAACAAAAGGTTCCTTTATCATTGCTTCGACCAAGACGGTCAAAATTCAATGCATAATTCGGCAGATCAGATTTTGCAGGCTACCTGCCGAGATTTGCATCCACCTCTTTTCTCAGCATAAATGACCGTCATTATCGCTCGCGAGGTGTAATTCTCGGCAGGCAGGCGGAATTCGGCACATCACCGGCCCAGATTAGGCTGCACTGTCCGACCAGCCTCTGTTATAAATGTGTTTGAGAACTGATTGGTTATGAGTTTTACCTGTCACCTAAACTGGACAGGAGTTGGATTTGCCAGAGCGATTGAGAAAAACTGTAACGCACCAAAGAACTGAGCTCACAGCTAGCATCCAATCACAACGTGTCGAAATAGCGATTACTGGCCAATCACAGCACAGAAGGGCGGGACTTGGCGCAAAACGGGTGGGGGAAAAAGAACGTGGCGTGCCAATGCTTCTGTGTGACCTTTTCCCACAAGCCACCGGGAGAAACTGAAGGCGCGTTTTGAAGCGTCTGCATGTCAACAAGCCGTAGGGGAAGAGGCCTAATTTAAATTAAACGCATCTAATGCATGTACACAACAACACGCTGGTTTTGTGGGACAATACGTTTAGATTCCATTATTCCGCTTAACGGCCATTATCGTTTATTTAAACCGACATGGCTCCGTTCAGCTTAATGACAGCCAGTGTTAGCCTGTTGGCTAAGTCCTTCAGCATCTTCTCCTGCACAAGCAGCCTGGCAAGGTAACATTAGCTAACTTAACCTGAAGTTTACTTATTAGCTAAGCTAGCTGAAATCGTGGTATAGTTAGAAAGCTAGCTTTTTTAATATAAAATTTGTTTGGAAAAGGTAGCGTTAGCGTAACTAATATTGTTAATAAAGTCGGACACTTTTTGACGCGTTATTTTTAGTTTAACAATTGACATTTACAGTTGGCAGGCTTTGAATGGTGAGGAACTTGAGGCTGTTTATATCTAACAGAAAATCCAGGGTGTTTGCGCTTAATGCATGTGTTAGATTATGGCTAGAGATGGAATAATCATTTCTATTAGCAGACAGCCGTTTCTAGCCTCTTGCCGTGTAGTGCTGTCTGCTCTTTCTAACAGTTTGACTGAGCGCTGACTAAGAGTGTGCCCTAACACCCAGATAATACAGAACTGTACATGAATAAACCAAAATCCATCTCCACAGTGGATTTCATGAGCAACAAAGAAGTGCTGCTTTTGTGGGTGGGATATATGCTGGATTAATTAGTAAAAAGATGTTTAGTCCTGCAATTAACTATTGTTAACTATTGTCTCTTTATTTTTTAATTAAAAGAATGTATAGTTTATGAAATGTCAAGAAATAGTACAAAATGAGCCAAGGAGACGTCTTCAGATGTTTTGTTTGACCAAAAATCAAAAACCTAAGGACATTAAAACTTAAAAATGAATTGGCCAACTCTACAGACAGGCATCACAAAATTGCCAGAATTTTTGTGAAGGTCTATCCAGTAAAAGGAATGGAGACTGTTCTATCTCTGTATAATATCATGTTTGTGTGTGTACGCATGCTATAGATGTACCAGTGTCCTACCAGCTGCGTACCTCAACCCAGTGAAATATCTGACCTCTCAGGCCAGTGGCCCTCCAAGGAGACCTCTGAACGGATACATGAGATATGTTCAGCAACAGCAGCCAATCATGACCAGACAACACCCAGGTAAATCTGCAGCATGTACTACTTTAGAAGGCAGCTTGAGTTATTGATTTCATACGCACTGATGCATCAATAACAGCATGTTGTACTTAACCATGAGCAGTGTGAAAGAAGCTTATCACGATACCTCTTCAATGTAATTTCACAGTTAATGGCTAGATCAGATTTTTCTACTGTAAATCTAGGGCTCTTGCTACAATGCTACAACTCTGTTAATGATCATCTTATTATTGTTGCCTTCAGAAATTAAGGCAGTGGATGTCATCAGGAAGATTGCCCAGCAGTGGAGAACGATGAGCCCAGAACAGAAACAGGTATTTCAGCCCTTAACTTATTAAACAAGTTAAACTGTATTCTCTTGATTTAAGTTTTTAATTGTGCCTCGAATAAGGTTTGTATTAGGGCTTCCCGATTTAATCTAATCGCAATTACAATCACAATTTCATCCTGTGTGATCACATAACCACAGAAAGGGTGCAATTTAATTAAACAAAAAAAGTGCGTTGTGTATGTGACACTCGTCTCTTTGTGCATTGTGGCCTGCTTTGCTTATCATCCCCGCCCACTCCGGGCTCTGGCATGTGCCCATAAACCAGATACCTGCAAACCACAAAAATATTTATGAGCAGTGTGCAAGTAAAATTAAAGACAACAATCTACAGTAACCCCCCCCCTTCCTGTCTCGCTGCTAATCGTTCAAAACATTGTCAGCTAAAGCGGTAAAACAAAAGAAAACAGGGAGAAGATAAAGACGGTTTGGGTTTGGCCAGCTGGCTATTAACTTTAGCTGTGTTGGTGCCTTTTGTTGCTCAACATGTTCAACTTTTCATAAAGCTGATGTGCTATTCCTCAACCGACTAATGACATCTTGGTAGGTGTGGGACATTAAAAATATGGTCACATAAAGGAGGTCATATTCTGCTTTTTGGCTTTTCCCTCTCCTTTATTGAGTTATCTATCTTTTTTTGTGCAGGTAACAGGTTTGCAAAGTGAAAAAGGCCAAAGTCCAGCCCAAAGGGAGTTCCCATCTGCCACAGAAAGCTGTGCTCCCAACTGCCTGAAAACAGCTCGTTTGTAGTCCAGCCGTTTCCCTTTCATCCCTGTGACATCACAGGGATGAAAGCTAAATGCGCGTCACATAACTGTCTCCAAGCAGCTAATCCGACACGCCCTCAAAAACAGCGGTGGAAAAACAGCGAGCTGCAGCTCACACCTCTCCTCTCCCTTCCAAACACTAGCTACCCTCCAGGCAGTCAGTGGACATAAAGTTGTTACTGTGATGTAGAGACAGAGCTCAGTTAAAACTTTATGGATGAAAGATACTTTTGTTACAGATTAATAACTCACCACTCTGAAACTCTCGCTCATGTCTGTGTTGCCAAGCTGGTCGGCAACATGTAGCCTACAGCTGAACCGAAACTGTTTACCAACTTCTCACTGACCTGCCTTTCTCTGCTTCTGATTGGCTAGTAGTTCTTAACTAGGAACTGTGCATGTGCAACTCCCTACAAAGATCATTTAGAGACAAGATGTATCACTCTATAGCTAAAACAAAGCATTCAACACAGGGTGAAAAGAGGAGCTGCAGCAATGTGTATATCAAAATGTGATCTGATCGCTGGGTGAGATGGAATTACATCACAGCACACCAGTGTAATGCCGGCATGGCTGATGACATGTTAATGTCATGGGTTTTAGCCAGATGCCAAAGGTGAGCCTATTAAACAGCATGTCTGCAAGATGTGTAAAAGATGTGCCAGTGAAGGACCCTATCAACAGTTCATGTGTCATAATGTCACACCATTGTTCTGTTTACTATTAAAATCTTTAAAATCACAATCCAAATAATAACCATAACATTAACTACTCTTATGCAGGGCAAAGTTTTGGGGAGCAGGCATATTGTTAGCTTTTCCTGCAAAGCTTCCAGACCACATAAGGGAAGCACATTTATTCACTGACACACTGTAAGATATTGCAAGATATCGCTGCACAGTATTGTAAAAAAAACAATATTGATATAATTTTCTTTTCTGCAATATATATTGTGATATGATACATAAATAAAATACTGGAATTCTCACCAGATTACTTAAATTGCTCTATTTAAAAATAGTTAAGCATCTTAAAATTGTTGGGGTGATTTTGTAGGAAAAATGCATAGAAAATAATAAATAAACTAAAAAATGTCTTTTAGTCGCCATCCTTTCTTGAACAAAAAGCTAAAAATAAATAAGCAGTTATACACTAGCCTCCTGAGTGCTTTACAAAAGTTTCTTTTTGCAACCAAATCCACTGTTTAGATGGTTTTCTCCTGTTCCTCGCATTGGCTGTTTAATAAACTGATAAAGAACAATATTGTGATTGGTGATTCGCTGTGCATGCAGGGCCTGCTTGTCACTCACTAGCAACAAACTGTGTATCCAAGAAGTGATGTTGGAGTAGAGTAAATGATGTTACATAAGACAGGCTTGTCTTGTAGATTAGTCAATGAAAATGAGAACTGAGCAAGTTTTCCTTTTGTATCAGTAAAAAAGTTGAGGTGGTTGACTTAACTTGACATCGTGTTGTTCTGCGACGTGACTAAATGCACATGGACACATTGCGATGACGATGCTGAAACAATACATTGCGCAGCCGCAATTTACTGCCAGCTTACTGCTAACCTTTTCCTGTGCTCTGCTCACATTCAGTCACTTCCTGCTGCACGCTCTCTCTCACTACCTCAACCACACACCTTATGCACTGCCCTATTTCTTGAAGGAGCTGGCTACTCTTTGATGCTAGAGAGACTGGAGATCAGAAAAATCTTCAAATGCACAGTAGATGATTTTTATAACATCTTTGTTCTGACAGAATTGCCTTAATGTCAGTGTAGGAAAAACAATCGCCCATTATCCCTTCAATGTATGGTTCGATCAGCAGGAGCCTCTCCTTGCGTAGGGCAGGGCAGTGGCTGCAAATGACAAATAATCTCTGACATCCTGATTAAGTGTGAAACACATGCACTTCTTCTGTTGCCTTGTAGTCTTTTCACTTGGTCTTGGCAGTCTGTTGATGTGATCACAGTTTTCATTGGTGTCTCTGTCTTTTGTAGCCGTTTCAGGAAGCTTCTCTGCAGGCCAGAGAGAAGTTTAAGGTGGAGCTCCAGCGCTATCAGGCCCAGCTGACCCCAGCACAGGTCCAAAAACAAACCCTGGAGAAGAGACAGAGGATGGCCAAGAGGAAGGCCATCCGCAAAAAGAGGGTAAGAGAGACAGGGAAGATTCAGGCAGCTTTTAGAATCTGAACTGTCTAGATGTTTGAGTTTACTTGACAGTATTTTCACACCAGCCCCCAACTGTAGCAAACAGTGTAACAGGATTGAATACGGCAGTGATGATGGGACTGAAAATGAATTTAAGAATTTTGTGTGTGTGTGTGTGTGTGTGTGTGTGATTCAGGAGTTAAACAACCTGGGAAAGCCTAAACGTCCTCGCACTGCGTTCAACATTTTCATGTCGGAGCACTTTGAGGAGGCCAGAGGAACCACTACACAGGTCAGTAACCACAGCTCTGATACTAAATGTTTTTCTGATTTGGTCTGATGAGGTTGACCTGGCTGGGGGGTGAAGGTGAATCCTCACAGGTGGTTGTTAGTGAGGGGGTTAGAGACTCTTCCTCTGGGCTCTGATGTCTCCCATGCTCAAAGCTCTACAGGCAGGGGCTGATGGTTACTTTAAACAGTTGATAAACATGGAACTGGGACACAAATGATTATATGATGCTATCACAAAAGAGAACGTCCTTTAGGGGTGCGATGAGATCTCCTACCATGAGATTAAAACATGACAATATTTCTCGTCAGGTCATTTTTAACACGCTCACACGCCACTCATCAATTTTCTCACGCAATGAAAAACAAACTGATAACTTTGCGGAGCGAATGAACCTCGCTTCTAATGCGACACCAGCGTAGACCGTGATCAAGTGTACCCACTCTCACGCTGTGAGTCCAGACAGTTGTGACAAGTGGTAACTAAGTGCGTTTTCCCATTGCTGAACCAGCTAAACTCGCCTGGACTCATTTTTGGCCCGCTGTTTCAGCATTACTAAAATATAAAGACAGAATACTGGTATGAAAATGGTCTGTGTGAGCTTGTAGCTAGCTTCCCCTACCAGCGTTTTCAATCCGCCATTAATTTTCGTAAATATTCTAAATCTACACAGTTTATTTTTTTGCCTCAGAAATGGATTTATGATGAAATACGAAAATTGTAAAATTTAAAAAACTAGTGATGATTCTCTCTGACCAATCAGTAGTCTGCAGTGTGTTCACATCACCTTTTGATATTGCCTTAGTTCACTTGGAACCTTGACTGAGGTGATGCAAAGAAAAGTAGCAGGTATAACTTTTCCTCAGTGGAAAATAGGGCTGAACGATTAATTGCATTTGCGATTTAATCGCGATTTAATAAAGCGCAATTTTCTAATCGCAAAGGCAGCGATTACACTCTGGTCACATGACACCCAAGCGGAAAGCAGTCTGACGAAGTTATTGCTTCGTCTGCACGTTACGCTGTAACTTGCCTTCTTGTTGTAAAATGCCCTTAAGCTTGACAGAAGCTCAGCTACATAAACTTTAATGTCACATGGAATGAAAGTAGCAGCCGCCACCGCGGGTAACTTGTTGGTGGTGGGTGAATTCATCGGGCCATCCGCGGCTTTGATGGACGGAAAAATGCTCAACAGAAAGAGGCGTGTATTAAGGTAAGCGTATTGTGGCGATCGGCACCTGCGTCACACACACAGCCACCAGTCAGCTCAGGAAATATCTGTAAATTGGCGTTTCAAACTAAACGCCGAAAGAGGCCCAGTCTGTCCAGAGTTACAGCCTGGTTAAAGCCGGTGCGCCGCTCACCAGCATCGGAGGCTGCGGAGGAGGAGGGGGACTCCGGTGTTGTCGGAGAATTACTAAGCTTGTCTATTAAACACGAGAGGCGTCACTCTGTTCTATTTTAGTTAGCCAACTTTTGAATTGAACCTCAAACTGAGTATTTTTAGTTTGCTTACGGGGATACAGAAAGATGGACTCCAGGAGATTTGAACTGAGATCAGGACTCATTAATTGGTGGTTGAACTGTGGGTTTTGTATTGAGCGCTTACTGTATAACACCCTGTGGTGAAAAGGTAGGCCGACCTGATGATATTATCATATTATTTAATGCCATGACTTGACTCAAATTGTCTTTCTCATATTATTATAATTTCATATATCTTATTGCTCATAATAATAATTCTACCTAATTCATCATAACACAGGTCTGAGCCACAAGACAGAACAGTGTAAGTTTAATCTATATAATATCATACTATACACTGATTTACTGCTTGTCTGTTTTGAATAATACAGAAGTTAAAGAGCTTAAAAATTAATTAATTTCGCACATTAAATCGAAATCGCAATATTGGTTTAAAAAATCGCAATTAGATTATTTTCCAAAATCGTTCAGCCCTAGTGGAAAACCAAAAAAGGTTAAACACTGAGGCGTAAACTTGCTTGGGACTGTGAGCTGCAATTTATTGGAGATTACCAGTCCCTCCAGGATGTCATGGGCCTTCTTAGTGATTGTTGATTGTTGGTCGAAAATGCTTTTCTAAAAATTTGCGATGAAAATTAGGATGCAATAAAATTGAAAATTGCAAAGGTAGATATTTGATGATATTTGATGCAAACCCTAACCCAGCTTACCTCAATTCTTTCAGCACTTGCAGTTGACGGGATGCTGTCACACTGATTTGTCTCGTCTGATGTCCTCCATGTGTTTCTGCCTTTCTGCCACTCTGTGTGTCAATCAAGAAATGTGCAGAAAACTGCACATTTTGCAAAACAGTTTACCACCGCTTTGTTAAAGAACTAAATCCTGTTTTTCACAGCCCTTTTTTTTTGGTCAGCAAATGAGAGACGTTTGAATCAAACGTCTGCTGTGACTTGCAAACAGGGAAGAGAGCTGGCTGACACATGATATTTTGCAGGAAATGCCGATAGGACAAATTTGCAGAAAAGTTGCAGTGATTGGTCAGAATTTCAAGTGACTTTGAATTCACATGGATTTGTTTAGTTTGTGTTAATAGTTGCGATTGGGACGTTGCAAAGTCCTGGAGGGATTGAATTACTATAGTTTTCACCTCCTGGTCAGTCATCCTAACATACAGTCCCAAACTGCAAATCTGTCTGTCTGGCGGTCTGAAGGTTAATACTACCACATCAGCAGAGCGAGAACATAATGCACAGCGAGTATTAGGCAGCTAGACTTTAAAATATTGTTAATTCTCATTAAATGATGTCATTAGTTTCATAATATTATGACTTTTTCCTGACATGTCAGAACACACATATATGGGAGAGTTTCTGAATGTGCAGAAAATTTTAAACATGAGCAAAAAATGGACCCAAACAGAGAGCTAATAAAGTTTCTAATTAAATTTAACACTCCCCAGGTGAAACTGTGTGAATGCACATTTAAAGAGGTTATTTCCCCAAATCTGAGTATTACACGAACTGTTGATATTGACTAGCCGCTATGTACATCGTGCTAATTTTGACAGCCCAGCTGTGTTCTAATGTTAACATCATGGTATTGTATTAGCTTGGCTCCTTTCATGCTCCTAACAACTTATTTGAAGGTGGGCTTCTGAGATTAACAGCGTTGGGTGAAGAACCGATAGACTAACTTATCAGAATTAACCTGAATGCAGTAGTTTTGAACAAATTTGTGTTCATGATCAGCAACAGTTCTTCCTCCAGCGCATGATGATGTTTTTATTGAGATTGTGCAAGAGGGAGGGGGCCATTCACAGACTGCTCACCTGCCACCTGAATTTTGTTTCCCTCTACATAAAAAAAAAAATTCTGCCACAAATTTGTGCAGAAAAATTCACCAGAATGCAGGAACTAAAGTGTTTTACTGCTCAATATTTTCATATTTATTTTAAGATCTTGTCTGGTCTTGATCTTGTGAGCTAAGTGTCTTGTTGCATCCACAGCTTTGCAAGATAGTCATTGACATAATGTTTCTGCTGACGTTCACTCAGGCAAAGATGAAGTCACTGTTGGAGGACTGGAAGAATCTGTTCAGTCAACAGAAACAGGTTGGCCACACGATCTTTCCATACCCTTTTTTCTTGTAGTTAGAAGGTCTTCATGTGTGTCAACAAGTTCAGTGTTGTTCAGTATTCAGATCTCTGTTTGCTACGTCTCAGGTCTACACACAGCTGGCCGAGGATGACAAAATTCGCTACAAGAATGAGATCAAGTCCTGGGAGGAGCACATGGTGGAGATTGGACGAGAAGACCTGATCCGAGAGCAGACACTGTCTGCCAAGAAAAAACCTGCCAAAACTGCAAAGGCCAAGAAAAGAACAAAGAGAGCTACTGCAGTGAAGAAGGCCTCTGCCACAGGAAAGTCAAAAACAACTGAGAAGACAACCAAAAGTGGTGCTGCAAAAACTGTCAGGACTACAAAGAAGACTTAAGGCGTGTTTAGCTAATGAGTGTAGAGGGGGAAACATGTTTTGATGACACGTTCTGCTGATCTATAACTGTGCTCCGCTCGTTTTTTTCCTCTAACTTGAAAGTCATTAAGTTCCCAGTTGACATGAGTGCTTATGATCAACCGGGCGAACCTTTTTACAGCATTCAGACAGATCAAGATACTTTTCCCCCCATTAATGCCTCTGTTCAGTGAATATGACCCCAAATACACCCTGAAAGCAGACAGTGTGAGGTTTGTCATCCTGCCTGACTGGTTGGTTGACAAATGATGTTGTGTAGGATTGTTCCAGATGAGTTCGTGAAATTTCAAAAGCTTAGACATTTAAGTGAAGCTTTAAAGTGAATATAGGAGGCACCACAGGCTACTAGTACTATTGTTGCCGTCCCAAGAACAGACTATTTTTGCTATTTCAGTATAAGGAATAAAGTATAGTATTTGATCATAAGGAAGTCAGGTACGGTTCTGTATTTATCTTGTCAACAAATCCATGAAACGTTCAAAACCAACAATGTGTTTGTGTCTCACTACATTCTGACTTCCAGCCTGTGGCTCTCAGTCCCAAGCCCTTTGGTTCCTTCTAAAGACACGTGTTTTGTTGTTTTACATTTTTTGGACAACAGTGGAGCTCTATCACATGGAGTACCACAGACAGCAGGGAATTCAGATGTACTCAGAGCTGAACTATAACATTGTTTTGGGATTTTCATGGATTTTGATGACGGTAAGAAAGAAACCAGCTGCCTGATCCTATACCGAGTATGCCGCCTGTGGAAGTGCACTTCATAGTGCTGTGTGTTGGCTATTTCTCAGTAAGTTGTACTCTGAGGAAAGGGTTAGTAGACAGCACTTCCTCTCAAGATCAGAGTACCTGTTCCCTTGAAAGCAACCTGACTGAATCATTAGTTTCACCGCTGATGAGCATAATGAGGCATAAGCTTGTACAGTTGCAGAGTCAGACTGTGAAGCCTGCTGTCTTTTATGGCATAAGTAACATGTGACTGACATTTTGTTTTTTTAAAATGATGCATTGTTCCAGTCAAGCTCCTGATGAGATGTTTTTTTTTGTACTGTTATGCTTGACAAGAAAATTTGCTTTTGTTTCACAACCTTCATCCAGATAATTTCATAAAGGGCCGTTCCCCTCAGATGCAAACTGAAAATGTTTGTCTTGACTTCACTCTATAAAGTCGGTCATGTGTCACAAAAGCAACTTTCCATTATGTTTAAGGAAATCCAATCGATGTCAGTTAATAATCCTAAAATCCATCTGGTCTTCATGTTTGTGAAGTCACACCCATGTTAATGATTAAGACATATTTCAGTACTGACAGTTTGTTTTGCTTGTAGAATGTATTTAGTGCTACCATATACAAACAGCTTGTTTTCTTTGTGTTGTGTATTTCCTAATAAACATTTTACATACACCTTTCTACAAAATGACCTTTTATGGTGCTTAAATAAATGACACATACAGAGTGACAGTACTATGGAACCCTACTATGATTTTTTTGAAATTAGTGGTGGGCCGTTATCGGCGTTAACGTGAGACTCTTATCGGGCGATAAAAAAAATATCGCCGTTAATCTATTCTCAAAGTTGGGTTGGGAGCTGGGTCTATAGGCTACTACACAAGCTTGATATTTTAGCGCAGATGTATACCTCGCCGAATCGCACTGTAGGGGGCAAGAACGAGTCTTCGAACCTGTGTGTCTGCCTACTGTGAAATGACCACATCAAACGTGACGTGCTAACATGGATGCAGCTGTTGCTGCGTTCCATTTACCTCGGAGGTCGGAGCTGGGAATGACGTCACACCCGAGTTGACGGCGTTCCGGTTCCAACCTCGCTCGGCCAGCTGTTTGTTTACAACTAGCCAGGTTAGTTATTGATACGCCGGTTGATTAAAAAAACACATTATGCAGTATTTACCGACACTAAATACTGTAGCAACACGTCCACAGACAGCTGTTGGACAGCACTTTGTGTACGAACATTTATATGAGTCACAAGTACACAGAAGTGCTAATAAACAGTATAAACTACAGCTTTCACTACTGTTGATACCCCGACAGCCATCTTATTGAACATGATTTATTTTCATCACCAATTATCATAGTAGAATAGCATTCTCAAGCAGTTTGTGATGCATTTTGGAAACAGGAGATGCTTGAAACCCGTTCGCACACATATTCTGAATGCCTTCGGCACAATTCAAATGAGCCATTTTAATCTAGATTAATTTCAAGATTACAGTGAGATTAATCTAGATTAAAAAAATTAATCTATGCCCACCTCTATTTGAAATATTAAAAAAATTAAGAATAGAATAATTTCATAAATGGTTTATACATATACATACTATACTATAATGTAGTATCTTTTTAGAAGCATATCTAAAAAAACAAACATTTTTCTACATTCAGTACCAAATAATGAGGAAGTGATGGATTTTTAGGAACTTTAGCAAATGTATTAAAGATATAAGTATTCTATGGAAGAGGATTAGGGGTTTTCCCACCCCACCAGATGTTCCACAATGGCCTCTTATTGGCTTGTACTGGTGCATCTCAAAAAAAAAAAGTGTATTTTTTTCATTAATTTAAGTCAAAAAGTGAAACTTTTATATATTCTAGATTAATTACCTATAAAATGAAATTTTTTTAAATCTTGATGATTACGGCTTACAGCTCATGGAAATCAAAAATCCAAATAAAAAATCTGAAATATTTAACTTTATATGTAATGAATCTAAAATATATAAAAGTTTCACTTTTAGACTGAAATTACAAAAAAGAGAGAACTTTTTCACGATATTGCACCTGTACTCATAGTTTACTCATCGGTTGGTTAGAGGCACGTTTAGCCTCAATGTTTCGAGCTGCTTTGCTACAGTTTCCAGATTGAATGTGGGGTGGTGATGGTGCGCGCATAACATAGGCCTTGGGTGTTAGACCTGGGTTCAAATCCACTGTGAGACACCAATGTGTCTGTGAGCAAGACACTTAACCCCTAGTAGCTCCACAGGAGTGCGACCTCTGACATGTATAGCAATTGTAAGTCGCTTTGGATAAAAGCGTCAGATAAATGTAAATGTTTCGGCGAAACAGTGTGGAATGTTGCGGAACAGGCTTCGAGTTATGTTTTCCCTTGTTTGGTGTTTGTGTCAGAGTTCTGAGAGTAATTCTGACTTTAGAATTTTCACAATTCAATTACATTTTTCACTTGTGGCCCTAATGCCGTAGTCTAAAGACTCTGCAGCGCCATTTGAAATGTAGCTCAGGTGCCTCCCATTTCTCTTGATCATCTTTGAGATGTTTCTATACCTTGTCCACCTGAAAGGCACACGTGTGTAAAACTACAACAATAATAATAAACTTTATTTATACAGCACCTTTCCAAAACAAGGTTTACATGTTTCTTTACAGGGCAAAAAACAACAAACAGGAAACATATGAAACATTAAATGTTAATCATAAAAACAATAAGAACTCTATAGTTCTTATTGTTTTTATGATTAACATTTGACCATCAATAAAACAATTAAATAAAGCATTAAAAAACAGTAACAAAACATGATGGTGCAGGAAGGGAAGCTAGACAATAAAAGTGCATTTTCTGAAGAGACTCAAAGACATAGACCTAACCATACTAATATCTGGAAGGTTGTTCCAGTTTGGGGATCCTGTAAAAGAAATGGCCTAATATACGAGACTACTTCGTGTTTTTTTTTAATTTTTGAAAGTTGAAAAAAGCTGGACCGCATGACAGATGTGATGTGGCTCTTCTAGGAGAAGTTGCTGTCAGTTAAAACACCACGAAGTAATAGGATGGGAGTACGAACCTAATATGTTTGTAATTTTACTGTTGGGGTCTCATAACCCAAGACATGAGATCAAAGAAAGCGTCTGCATTGGTCAGAGACAGGATTCTGTCGAGGCACAGATCTGGGGAAGGCTACAAAAGACTGGGGGACCGGTAAAGGTTTAGAGAAAGCTAAACGGAGCAAAGTACAGATATGCATAATGAAAATGTGGTCCAGGTTTAGTGTCCGTGAGTGGACCAGCCACAGCCCACACTTCAACCCAATCAAACATCTCTGCAGAGACCAGAAAATGGCTATCCACCGACAGTCCCCATCCAGCCTGAAAAAGCTTGAGAGGATCTGCACAGAGGAATGGAACAAAAGCCTCAAATCCAGGTGTGCAAAGATCGTCACATCGGCTAGATTAGGGTCTGAAGGATGTGATATTTCAATTTCTTTTTGATAAATTTGCAAACGTTTCAAAAATGTTTTTGCTTTGTCATTTTTGGGTTTTGAGCGTAGACTGATGAGGAAAACAGTCTCATTTAAATGATTAAAGCATTAGTCTGACATAACGACGTGGCCGAAGGGCTTTGAATTGGACTGTGTACTGTAGCGTACCTGCAGCATGTCTACTGAAGTCTTGTTTCACTAAGCTCTTCTGGGTGGACGTTTACATCTGTCGCACCATTATTTCCAGTCAGTAGTCACAACAGGGTGTACTGACTACGGCGTACATAACAATAAAGTTTATTTGTATAGCATCTCTCAAAACCAACGTTAAACAGTGCATTAAATATACACAAAGGATTCAGAAATCAAATAAAGGCATTAAAAAACTATCAAACAGACGTCAGATAGAAAAAACCTACAATGTATAAAATAATGACGTTTCACCATAACAGACATCAAAATTATAATTATTGTACTAGTCAATGAAAATTCATTTTAAAAAGTGATTTAATGGAAGATGATGAGCAGGTCCGTGTCTGAGGACCTGAATCTTGATCTTTCTATACCAAACCACTGCGTTACTGTAACATGTTCAACCACCAGGGGTCAGCCACATCTGGATTTTTAGCGAGGGCGGGGCAACTGCTGTTGATCTATGAAGGCCACTTGAAAAATTTTCAATGATGTCCAGGTGGGAAAAAAACATGTTGGTTCACAAACATCTAATAAAACAAATATACAGTGTTCTCTTCTCAGTGAGAAGTCATCATCAGTAAATGCGTAGTCAGTGCTCAGGTAACAATGTACTTGTTATATTTAATAATACACAGAGTCTGATAGTATAAATTTACCACATAACAACATGTCTCCTCACAAAAACAAAATCATTTAGACTTTGACAGGTTGTTTTCACAGAATTTTAAAACTGCATTAAAGCTGCCTTAGAGGCATCAAATCAGAGGTCTGGAGAACAGACATTTCCCCTCCACAGTGATCAAACATCACAATGCTACAGAATGGAAACTGGAACCTGGAATCTTCTCTGCTGGCTCTCTGTGCAGGAGATGAGCGGGATCAGGGTCCTTGTTGCTGCTGTGTTGCAGCTTGTGTCAGTAAAGTCTGGAAGTCCGGAGATAAGACCAGTTTGTGGCGCACATTCCCTAACACCATTATGTCTCCAGTCCGACCATCAGACAGATGTACAGACACCAGTTGCTGCAGAAGGAAGAGGGAGTGATGGTTTCTATATTAATATTAACAGTGGTTTGTTTTTCTAATCACACATCGACTCAGGATTATTAACAAAGGTAATAATAATAATAATCATTTATTTTTAAAAGAATTCCAACTCTACTGGGAAGATACATGTTTGATATACCACGTCCTTGGAGACAGGTGTATAGCTTGATTTTTCATTGTGTATCTGATAGAAGGACAGATGCTGTTCAGATGGAGGCTCTAATGTATCCTCAGTGGAATGACGAGGAGGATGTGATCCATTTATTTAGACTTTGTCCTTATGTTATATGTGTTCAGTGCCCCCAAACAATCTGGTGATTGAAGAAGCGGTTAGTGGCTAAAAATGTTTTCTGTTCTTTTTAATGTGAAGACATAAGAAGCGCTTCTTTTGCTTGCTGCGCACTGTTTTAATCTAGAGGGCATAACTGCAAAAAGGCAAGAGGAGGTAAATGATTCTGAGCAGTTCCTTTCTTGTCCTGCTGCCAGTTAGTAGCTTTAGTGATTTGATATTTCAATACAGAATTTTCACCTTTATTTCAGTTTTGGATTTATAGGGTTTTTTTGAATTTCTCTGTCTGTTATTTGGTTTGTTTGTCTGTTGGGGGAGTGATCTCTGAATGTTCCACTTGCTGTCCTTGCTGTTACAATTAGGACACACTGCTGCATGCAAGTATAAAAAGTAAGTATTGTCTCTTCATTTGAACACTGATGAAAACCGGCCAAGGTCAAAATGTTTATAAAAGTTGTTTCATGAACAAGCTATGTAACTAATAAAGGCTTTTTATTCAGACTGTATGTACTCCTGCCACTCTGTGACAGCCTGAAGTTGGCTCTTTTGTACAAGCAAGCGACCGGACATGTTGACAGAAATACATTAAGAAGAGCTCCCTGTGACTGACAGATCTGCTCATGGTAAGGGACTTTGTGTGAACCTGCCTGTTGCAATACAAGTATGTTATAATATGATACACAATATGATATACACACACACACACACACACACACACACACACACACACACACACTACCTGCAAGAAGGAGAATGCAGCTCCCTCAGAGACGTCCATGACGATGTCACCGAGCTTCAGCTCCACCTTTCCAGACTTCCTGATCTGCAGTTTACCCAAAAGGCCTTCTGGGAATTGTGACAGCACAGGACAACCCTCCTTCACCGCAGCCTCCTGAGGACAGGCAGTGATACACACCCTGTTAACGCCTGGCTAAAAGTGACAGTTTTGGACTGAAAATGCTAACAGCTAATACGCTGTAACAATACTGATTTACTCTAAATATGAAAAAAGGTATTTTCCTGGTTTAAATGTAGAAAAGTAGAGCCTGGTAATAAACTTCAAATCTAAAAGCCCTATTAAAACTTTGGGAACATATAGGGCTCCAGTCTGGTACTCTGTGTATTAACAACAACAACAATAATAATAACAACTAAGCAGGTATCAGCAACACAGCCCCTCAGGCTTGGATATAAAAATAGTAATGTAAATCATGATTTTGAATAACCTGGCCAAAAGGCAGCGTATATAAAGATAACAGATGGGGGGCCAAGAACAGAGCCTTGAGGGGCAACACAACTTAACACAACTGTCGAGGAAGTAGAGCCACCCAGGGTGACAGAAAAGGTTCTGTTGTAGAGATATGAGCGTAAAAAGCTAAGAGCCTTTGATTCCTTCCCAAAGTCTCAGCAATGTAAGAGGAAAACATGATCAACTGTATCAAAGGCGGCCGTCTCTTTCTGCAGTCAGTAACCTTACCAAGAGCTGTGTGGGTAAAACCAGACTGTAAACAGTAAAAACACTAATATTATTCATAAAATCAGTTGAAATGTGATTACTTTCTCCACAATCTTAGACAATTTGTAGATTGGTCTATAATTACTTGAGCACAGTGGGGTCAGATTAGGTTTCTTTTTGCAGTGGTTGAACAATGCCAGAGAATTGTTGAAAATGGAAAATATGTTTGATATTATCTACGAAGCTGGAGGAGGAGCTCATATGGGAGACTGTCCTCGCCAACAGTGAAACTGTAATGATGAAACTGGGTAAAAGAAGCAGAATTAACACGGGATGTGGAAAGAATGTTTGGTGTCAGGCAGGGACCTTATTTACAAAATGAGCAAGACATTTTTCGGATCAACATCAGGTTCAGGGAAAGAGGCAAAATCAATTACCTTATTTCAAGATAGATATGTGTTCAGAAAAGTAAGCTGAGTGTGCATCCTTAACTGCTGTCTTTAAGGCCTTGAGCCTGATCGTTCAGTTCGGGGAGGCCATTTGATTTTTGTTTCCTGGTTTTAAAAGGTGCAGTGTGGTCATGTATTGATAGGCACTGGTCATGGAATGAATTTGTAGTGTAGGGACTAAGAGTTCTAGTGGAACTTGGTCAGTTAGTATTTCAGGTATTTCAACCAAATTCCCTGTAAGGCCAAAATAAGCCCACTCGGTCGAGCCGCCCAGGTTTATCAACCATTTCAGAATTTTGCAGAGAAACACAGAGAGAGGCGTTCTCTGGTATTACGTTCGATTCGACACAGTGGGTGATCTCGATTGTTTTGATAGGCTGTGTCATTAACAACAAGAGTCCTCCACACAGTTCACCTGCTGCTGAGAAAACAGAATTCAATTCGATTTGTGGGTGAAAAAATCCTAAATGTTTTTGAGGCAACTTTATAAACAGCTGATGAAGAAAGTCAACAGAGCAAATATTTTCAAACAACATATGCAGCATACTGTAACCTGGACCGCTTTCTTTTAATTTTGACAGGTGTCACAGTGAGAGAAGGTCCTGTAACCTGCTACAGTCTGGGAGAAACTAATAAAGGAAAAAAAACTACTAAAAATTTTCATTAAAGAAAAGTTCCAAAAAGGTTTGTTTATGCCGTCAATTATAGTTCTTAGAAAGAAGGAAGATCAGAATCAGCAGGACAGACTGGAAAAGATTGTAATCGGCCAAGAAAACTGCAAACGATGCATCTCTACTTTTTACAGAAAGATCACACATTCAAGAGGCCAAAACTGCTTGGTGTCAGAGCAGAGGGAAAAGAAACTGGTGTACAGCGAACAGGATGTAAGTTGTTATTTCTACTGTCACATTCAGGTTTCTAAACCAGCTGAAACCTGATCAGATAACACCAGAATAATCTGCACAAAGAGATACACAAGTGCACTAAGTAAAAATCATCAGGACTGACATATAGTACAGGAATTCACAAGAAACAGTGGAAACCATGGAGCCATGGCAACATCACAGTTTAAGGGTTTCTTCTGTTACCTCACCTGTTCTTGTAGATGTGCAGGCCTCTTGGCTTCAGGCTTTCCTTCCTTCTTGGAAGGTTTCTCTGTTGCAGATCCTAGAGCAGTGTTGACCTTCTCTGCAGACGCTCTGCTCGGCATACAGTCAGGCAGCTGCATGAAGAAGAGCTCCTCTCTGCCAGACAGCCGGAGGTCCTGCAGCACTTCTACCAGAGAGGGCTGCTCTGGTTTGGGCAGCTCTGTCCTGCAGTGGCCTGCTTTACTCTGAGCTCCACAGGACGGTCTGAACAGAGGGGCTTTCTCAGGACCTGCCAACATGACAACCACAATCACTGCAACACAGGAAAGGACTGCAACACAATACTTACTGATCATGCACAGACACAGAGCGCAGAGCGAGGGGGAGCGCGAGCAGGAGGATTTTGGTTGGAGCTTCAAGCAGATTTTTTCAAAAAGTTAGCTCTCCTCTTTATCTCCTGCCCCAGCCGGCTCCACCTCCGCTCCAGTGCTGCTCACACCCTGAGCTCAAAGCATGCCAAGCCCGACCTAGAATGCATCTCGCTCACCCACACTACTTCCTGCTATTCCTGTAACCCTTACAAATGACGATAAGAAAAAGAATGTGGCGACATTGTTGCCGTCAGTTTTGACAGCTTCATTTTGGAATCCACAAAGACACATTTCTCAAAAACATTGTTTGCTACAAGGAGATGTTGGGAAAAAATTGTCATAGTAAAAAGGTTTTAACAAATATTAAATAATTATATATTTAGTGATAACCACCAATGTAGTAAACATTTTACTGTGTCAAAATCAGCAGTTCCCCGTTAATATGCTTCAGCTGGTGCACAAAGACACTGTAACTGAGCATGACTATGTTTACTACCTGTTTCTGAAAGTCAGGCAGCTGGTTAAAAGTGTACTTACTAAACCAAGTCTGTCAGCTGACGCACCAAGTCACTGTACAGCTTCTGCTTATTATATAGGCTCGGCCTGATAGTTCCATTACATTTAAAACTTGCATGGCTTGTATTTTGTAGCCTATATATTTTAATTTCTTCCTCACGACATAGGCCTAAGTGTAACTTGAAATAAATCATTTCTATTTGGAAAATGTGGTTTTGGCGGTTCTTCTGGATGCCAGGCTAGGGTTTTAGTTCAAATTAAAATACACAGGCAGTTTTTCAGCGAGCGAGTTTGGAGCGAGCAGTGAGCGGTGTGAGTTAGTGCAGAGCGATCTTGAGCAGCTTTGAGTTCACTCCGCTCTGGTTTACCACCTCTCCAGCCTCCTCCTTTTTGAGCATTTAATCACATGTGAATTGTGTTTGTTTCTTTAATATGAGTTCATTAAATGTTGTGTGTCTTGGGGCTGGGCTGGGAGTCGCCAAACTAAACCGCCTATTGCTGCAATAAATGGTAAAAACCTCGACGTGTGGCCTGACTGAATTAGCTTTCTGTCAACAGGCCTGTACTGTGACATTGTTAGTGGTGAGATGGTAGCAGTAGTCAGAGGGGGTTTTCTCACATGCTGTGGTGGTTGTAAGTGTCTGACTCTTGGTGAAGCTGCTGGACTGACTCAGAGGCAGCTGGATGGGTTTCAGCTTGGCATCATTCCTCAGACCTGGATCATCTATGAACTGTAGGTGCAACATATAATATTAGCAATGAACAATGAGGAGATGAGGGTGATTATTATTATAATGGATAATAAAATTAATTAAACCTCATTGACTCATTCCAAACTAATGCTTTGAGCTTCACACGGTGCAAAACAGAACGTTTTATTTTAGTGGAGAGGAATGAGCTGAGACTGCACTGCTGGAGAGCAGCCACACTAAACTCCATAAAAAGAACCAACTGTTCAGTCCTCCAGGTGTAAAAAGAGACGTTTTGGTGTTTAAGTAAACCTGAGTGCTGTGTTACACAGGTGCAGGTTGAATGCAGCTTCCTACATGTTAAATGTGCAATATGCCTTGCCAAATTAATAAATTAAACTCTTAGAAAAAAGACAGGGGAAAACTCTAAATGAATATATACATATTGATAAAACGGTAAATTCTAAACATATGAGGGGCCTTATGAAATAAGGAGGAAGTCATGGGATGTTAAATAGGAGATAATTTAAAAATATTAACATTACTTAAACAACGGATCAACTACGACTGTGAGCTGTGGAAGGTGTCTCTCTGACGCAGAGTTTTTTTCCTCAGGAGTTGGACGAGACCAAATCAAAGCTAACAGGGGAGTGAATCTTGCACTGCAGGTGAGCACGGCCAAAAATGAATGACAATGCTGCTCTGTGTCTGCTGCACTTGTAAAAAGGCAAGAGAGTGCTAACACCATAGCCACAAAAGCTTTGGGAGGTCATATTTCAAATGATGTGCTTGCATTGTCGTGCTGCCCCAAGTGGCCAAAAAATAAGTGCAGCTTTAAAGGATAGGTCCTGTCCCCGGTGTCCATACTGGCTGTAACAGATCACTTTCTAATGTACTTCCAATGTAAATATGCAGGACTGTGGGTTTTGGTCCCATTTTGTTCATCTACACTGGTAGCACAGTAACAAAGGTGAAATCCTTTAAGGTGCAGCAGCTTGCAGGAAGTACTCACATTATCCCTCTGTATTTTACTGAGTATCTCATCTTCATCCTCCTCTGGCTCTTTCATCTCTTTCTTCACCAGCTTACAGACAGGAGAGGTGGTGGAGTCATGCGGGTCAGTGGCACCACGCCAGCCTGAACGGAGAGACATGAGACAGGGAGAACATCTGTAACTGAAACTCTGATGTGCACGCTGAAGGACAGAAATCGAAAGGACAGAAAAGAGGAGTTGTGCACCTGTTTTGCGTACAGTGTCAGCAGGACCCTGTTCAAAGATGGAGTGAGACTGGATGGTCTGAGGCCTCTCTCTCCTCCTCCCTCTGTTCTCTCTCCTCCTCTCATCCCTCTCTCTTCTCTCCTTTTTTGGAGACACGTGGACCTTTTCCTTTAACCTGGGGAAGATGTCTGGTGTTTATAATCATTAAACACATACAGACAGCACATAATATGCAAAGCTTAAAACTTCGACTGGACTTATGTCACTCACTCATCTTTGCTTTTCCTCACAGCGTGGACATTTGGCTCAAAGGTTTTCTTTGGGTAAAAAAAGAACAAACAAAAAATAAAAACATTGTTAATACAAAGTATTTCCTGGGATTCAAAACATAGATGCTGCAAATATATTTAATATGCTATAAATAATTATCTAGCTGCCAGAGTCAATATTACAAGACTGTGTCCCTTGTCTTAGTGATCATATGATTTTTCTTTCCAACCAGCTGATTTTTTTTTTTTTTAAATGTGAGCCTTTTTATTAAGCAGTTGTCCCTGAAGTGACCTTCCTGTGAAGGAAAGGTGTTCTCATACCGCAGTGTCATGTTATCACTGTTATCCAGTAAAGAAGCCTAATTGAACTGTCCAACTACTTGTAAGAATTGTTTTTTTGCATGATGCCCAGTTTCTGTGCTTTCATATTGTACAGAAAAACACATGTTCATATCCCACTCCTTTTGTCATTATTAATACCTTTGTTTTTTTGAGGGCTCCCCCCAGTGTGAGGTCCCTGGTTCTCAGGGACGTCAGTCTTCCAGGTGGAGCAGAAGAGGACAGATTCCTGACCCGGCCTGGTAGTCCTCTGCCCGCAGTAAAACTCAGCCCGGCCCCGGTGCTAAGGCCGGAGGAGCCGGGGACACTTGCTGCATCCCCAGAATCGGTCATTTTGTGGTGTCGGGTCGTCCTTTTAATATTCTACCTGTTCTAAACTGTAGGTGAAGCGTTTCACTTTACAGAACATCCTGTTTTTGTTGTGCACATTATCAATATCGTCAGTTTGCGACACACTTTACGCCTAACGTTACTTTGGAAGTAACGTTACGGTTACAAATCCGGGTTTCTCTTTCTCTTTTGTCAAGCAAAATATTACGAAGACAGTTCATTCACCTTTAAAACCACGGCGAACATGCATTTTAAGCTAAGCACAGGTCCTTGTAACGTTACACCAGACAACTTCACAGCTTAATACCCTCCATTTTGTTCGCACTCGCGTAACGTTAATCTAAACTGGCTGCGCCAGAAAACAAAACTGCACACTCTCCAGGAAAGAACGCTTCTGTTTAGGCAAACCGGAATACCGTTAGTTTTTAGGAGTTATTCGTTAGTCGACCTCGCTGCCTTGCGCAGTAACGTTAACGATATCCTTCCTGAAGGCTGCATCCAAAGAACTGTCCATCTTCTTGGTGGTTAACGTTACCCAGCCGAGTTTCCTGGCGGTGGTTGTAGAAAACGTTCAGTGCTGAGTGAAAACGATAAACATATTAAACCAGTGACATTATTCCAGTAGTTCCGTTTTGCTGACTATTTTACGTGTCGAGTTCATATCGATCTAGTTTCCTTCCTACTGTGCTGTTATTGTTGTTCCTAAACGGTACTTCACATGTCGAACCACAAGAGGGCAGTGTGAATCTGGTGTGTGAGCCTGTAACGAGATGGTCGAACAAACTCTCAGCAAGACCAGAGACGTTTTGTAGCCTGTAAGGACTTTAGCAGAACCCATTGGTGGAACTTAAGTACAATTTTGAGGTACTTTACTTAATAATTTCTGTTTGGTGCAAATACTTCTAGCCTACTACACTACATTTCAGGGGGGTGTTTTTGCACATGTACACATGTAAATACACAATCCGCCGCTCAATTATCATGTTACAACTTCAGCTTCTACACAAGTTAAATGACAAGGGTACCTCCTCCACCTTCTTCTCCAGCTCCTCCTCCACCCTACTTCTCCTCCTCCTCCTCCTACTGTTCCTCTTCCTTCACCCCCCCCCCCCTGGTATCCTCTACCTCTTCCTTCAGATTTCTCTGGATTGTCCCTTTTATATGTCTATTGAAGGTTCTCGTTGGTGTGTTATCAATTATGACTGTTTGTGTTTCCACTAGGGGTAGCTTTGTCCTAATTAAGCTCAACCTATGCTGACTTGAGTGAACAATATCAAATGTTAGTGCTTTCTCAATAACCACATGGTGTAGGCAATGAGAAATGAAGGGATTTGTGTTAGAGTTTAGGGAAGTGGGTGTGCTTTTTGAAAAATGGAGTCATTGTTTTGAAATTTTAGTTCAACAGCCCCAACAGTGTTTAAGAAATTGAGAACAACTGTAACTGGAGTATAAATCACAGTTCATGTTACACAAAAATATTTGCTATAGCTGTGGTTCATTTAATTAGTGTTTGAAGCTGAATTCAAAATGAACTAATGTGCAAATAGGCATATAATTGTCTTATTCAGTTCATAAAACCTGTGACTTTTAATCCAACCTGACAGCTGCGCTATTCAAACTCTATGTGGTCAGCTAGCACTGTTCTGCAATACAGCACATATATAAATTCTATTGAAGTAAATGTGTATTAACTCTTATCCAGCTATACTCATCTGTGGTGCAGTTATCCATTACTTTATGCTGGACAGGAAACAGTAGGTATACTGCAATGTAATATACTCTATATAAATAATTAGTAATTAGTCTTGATCCTTTGATCAAGAAGTGTTTGTTTACTGTAATTTTATATTTGTAATCAATGTAAGAAGATGGCTTTAATCCAAATGCTTATTCGCTTTTTTACCAGCAGACTGTTTCAGTTTGTTAAGAGTGAAAAGACTGCAGAGAGGTAAATCTCTGGAGAGGAGGAGTGAGAGAGATAACAGGATGGGGAATGACTTGTCTGCAAACTATATCGGGCTTGTCCCAACCTTTACAGGGACACTCACATGACAGACACAAACACACAAGATGCTCTTCTCACAAATGTTAGCAGAGATGGTTATTGGATTTGCTTCAGGGTGCAAAAACATCTTCCATCCAGAATGTAGAGACAACATTTTTACTGATAAAAAATGACATTATGTCTGCATGATAATGTGATAGACCCTGTACAGTGAGGTGATCATGGTCAGCTAAAGGCTATCATTATGAAGATAGGGATTTGATATCTAGATGCACACAGTAACCTCTGACTTTCTGTAGGGTTGGTCATCTTGTGTTGTATGGCTAATGTGTTATCTCAATCCAAGAGTGGCAACCTACAGTGTGACACAAAATCTCTATCTGCAGGGAGGAGGACGAGTCAGTGGGGCATGACCAGTGGAGTTTGTGTTAACCTCAACACTGCACTACAGTCTAACCCTGTATTATATTATACTTTGTATAAGACGGTAATACAGACTAGTTTCAAACACACAAAGACCTTGACTTGCATTTATACTTGCATAGCCTATACAGTGATGTGACTTATACACATGATCTCACTGCACTTTTCATACAAAATACAAAAACAGTAACGGTAGTAGTGGTACAGACAAAATAATGGCATGAATAATGATTCTAATAATTATTGTAATATTAATAATGATAAAAATAGGACTATAATACTAATAATAATTCTAGCAGCAAGTGTCGAGCAGGAACACAGGGGCAGCAGGAGAGTCTCAACCACAGATCCAGACTCCACAGCTCCAGAGCCAGAAACACCTGCAGGAAGTGATAGGAGGAGAGAGGAGAGGGACGAGAAAGCACACGACTACGGGAAAGGGAAGAAGTCGAGTTAGTAACATGCATTAATGGGATGAGGTTGCACACAGAGGGAGAGAAAGAAGAGGGGGAGAGGAGCTCAGTGCATCATGGGAGCCCTAGCTATAAGCTTTATCAAAGAGGAAAGTCTTTAGCCTGCTCTTAAATGTGGAGATGGTGTCTGCCTCCTGAACCCGAACTGGAACCTGGTTCCACAGGAGCTTGATAGCCGGCTTTAAAAATTAAAAATAATCATCTCCAAACATTGCAACAAGAAGAATGTAATGCCATGGCCAAACTAACCTGTCTAGTGGCCCTGAGGAAAAACTTTACTGTTTGGTCCCTAACGACAACCTCACAATTTCTGTTTTTCTCTTTGTGATAAATAAAACATAACTTTGTGTGGGATTAAATGACATAATTTTACACTATTCGGTTTGTAATGCAGGCTTTTTGTTAAATGTTATAGTATCTGCGTTTCTGTGTCTGGGGCAGGCAACCATTATGTTCAATTGTAATACTTAATACTAAAGCAAACAGAAAATAAAGGAAAAGAACAACACCGGCTTGGTAAAATTAAATAAGTAAAAAAACAACAACTACAAAATGAAAACAATATACAAGCAGAGTGTAGTGCAGGTCCTAAAATCAAATATTCAAAGGAGTTTTACAGAGTTGTATTTTGTGTAACGTCTTGAAAATGACAAAAGGTGCTAATCTATGGCACCACTATTATGGGAGATCAGACACTCTTTATTTTTCAGGCTATATAGTTAATATACTTTGTTTAGGCTTATGAGTGCAATACACAATACATTGTCAACATGTTGGTGTGTACTTTGTAGTAAGGATGAAGTAATAAATGCTGTTTTCTCAGGTTTTGGACATCCTTGATAAAGTTTGAGCCTTAAGACACCACATTGTGATTACAGTTTTTCATAATTGCTAAGACACGTTTCTTGAAACTTTCATCCATTTTTTTTAAATATGAAACCTAATCTTTAAACTCCATTCACAAAACCTATGACTCTTCTGGCAAAATCAAACAATTGCCTGAAAACCATGTGATCTATGCACAAACTCAAACAATTCGTTCAAAACACAAACATTCTTTAGACACTACATCAAAACAGTGACAACACAGCATCCAGGGCATGTTTACAGAAAAATGGTTTTTTGCATATAGGAAAAAGTATAGTAATCACAACTTAGTACAGTAAATACTTTAAGTGCTGCAAGTAATACAGTATTGAATAACTTTATATTTAGCACTTGCATAAAAATACAGTACTGTAAGCTCAAAGAACAAAGAAAATTCTAAATGAAAAGCACATTAAACTCAAAAATGTTGTGCAGCTGCAAAATCCAAGTCAATGAGAGATTCATTCTGCCTCAGCATCACGTCTGTGTGCTGGGTCCGGCCAGAGGACTTTGTCTACACAAATGCACCCTTGTCCCTTGCCAAGCAAAGGAGGAAAATCCTCTGCTGTGCTGGATGCAGCCTTACTGTAACAACACTCCACAGCTATCTCACCACAGACCAGTTCCATTGCCTGTAAGAGATTTTCCTCAGTAAATATAGTTATTTACACACATCCAAACAAACACAAGTGTTTTTTTCCAAGTCAAAACACAAAATAGTAATTTCACTGAAAAAAAGGGAAAAAAATCAGTCTACATCGTGTCATCTTTCTGGGTCTGGCCACAAAATTTCATCTACATCACATGCAATGTCCTCTAGTCCAAGGCACCGGGGAAAATATCTTCTGGAATGCCGTATCCAGGCATGACATGATGCCTGGTCAATATCCCCACATGCCTCCTCCATTGCCTGTAAAAGGGCTATGCGTTGATGGGGATGACGGTCATAGACCTTCCAGCGCCTGGCAGAGAAGAACTCTTCAATTGGATTCAAGAATTGCGAGTACGGGGGGAGGTTGAGTACAGTGAAGAGTGGGTGATCTGTAAACCAGTTGCGGACCAAAGCAGCCCTATGGAAACTAACATTATCCCATATGATGACGTATCTGGTCTGCTCTGGTCTCTGAACATTAGTGAGCATGTCATGTAAGGTGTCCAGGAATGTAATAATTTGTGCAGTGTTATATGGGCCTAGGGTTGCATGATGGTAAACAACACCAATTTGACTTATAGCTTACACATAGTTATGTAACCACCACGTTGTCCTGGGACATTGATTATGGCACGGTGTCCAATAATGTTCCTGCCACGTCTCCTTGTTTTAGTGAGGTTAAAACCTGCCTCATCCACAAAAAGCTGCTCATGACCCATGGCATCTGCCTCGAGGTCCATCACTCTCTGGACAAGATAAAACAAATGCAGCACATCAGGCCCATGCACAGCACTATGCACTTCCAGATTCAGTACCAATGATACTATAGCTCACCTGCACACAGTCATATTGCAGTTGTTTTACACTGTTTCTTTCAAAAGTGACTCTGTAGATTTGTTTCATTCGGATTCTGCGGGCACAGTACACAAGTACACAACAGTACACAGTACACAAGTACACAACATAATACAGAAATGCTCACACTGTGTATGTTTTGGAAGGTGGTGTCATCCTCAATTATGCACTGCTGTATTTCTTGTAGCCTTATGGAATTATTTGCAATCACCATATTGACTATACGGGTCTCTTGTTCTGCAGTGAACATTCTTCCTCTGCCCCCAGCATCTGGACGTCTAGCAATCCTGTAAAGTAACAATTTCAGTATTTTTACATGTATGGTGTTGTTGTGTTTCTCATTAGAGTATGGCAGTGCTACAAAACTTAGTGCAAAGTGACTGTACTAACCGATTTTCATTTCGAAATGTCCTTATGATGCTTGCTACAGTGTAGCGGCTCAGGTTAGGCTGAACCCGTTGGCCAGCTTCCCTCAGGGTCATTCCATGGCTGATTACATGGTCCACTATTGTAGTTCTGATGTCATCAGTAATTCTATTTCTTCCTCTTCTTATCCTTCCTCTTCCCCCTCCTCGTCCTCCTGTTGCACCTCCTTGTCCTCTTCCTCTAACTTCACCTCCTCTTCCCCCCTCCATTGTGCTCCACACGGACAGCTTACCTGTGGCTTATTTATAGGCTGATTGCAAAGCGAACTAATTATCTAAAACAGTTTTCACATGTGACAGTGTGCTAGAAAGTTGGCAAAACAGTGTAAATAATAGCCATACATGTGTATAGTTTTGCTAGGAGTGTGTTGATCATTTGGAAATTGAGTGTAAAGCAGTGAGTTGTGTTTACAGTTCTGCAAAAACTGTGTTGTGCAGTGTATTGTACCTACAGTTTTGCAAAGTGTGTTACAAAATTGCTGAGTGCAGTATTAATAGTTTTAGAAATTGTGCTATAAGAATCACGGTTACGGTTTAAGCATTCAGAAAAACTGTAAGCTTCAGTCATAGACCTTCCACCGCCGAGCAGAGAACAATTCTATTGGATTGAAGTAAGGGCTGTATGGCTGAAGGTAAACATTTAGGAATCACTGGTTGCTGGTTGATTTGAACCACTTGCTTAGTGGGACACCACAGTGAAAGCTGACATTGTCCCACAGACAGGATGCACTGCCGGCTGATGATCCTGCTGCTCAAGCTCAAACACAAAATTCCAAAGAACACCCAGAAAAGTAAGAAAATGTTCAGTGTGATATGGCCCCAAGGTCGAATGACAGTACAGAACCTGTCCCTTACTTATAGCTTGATCAAACTGTGACATTGCCAGTAGGTTAGCCAGAGACTTGACCACATTGTGTAAAATATGACATTTAGGTTGTAGTGTTTAACTTTTGCTGCATGTATTTACCATTTTGCAACACAAGTGCATCACAGTGCAAAATGTGTTTTAGTGAGTGAGAATGTATTTAGAGTTTTGCAAAAGGTGTAGATGAGATTTGCAAAAAATGTCTTAACGACCTGAAAGGTTTTGCCAAAAGAGTGACCGATTTGACAAATGGGTTTAGGCCACTGAGCAGTCGGTTCAGAGAATGGGGTTTAGTGTTTTAGCAATTGTGAAAAACTGTATTACACCACCAGGGAAACACAAGTGACTTTGACAGTGACAAGTGATATCTTTGCTCTACGGCCATTTACTAGCAAGGCTAAATAACTGATCTCCAGCTGATAGCGTGGGCCTTGATGGGCCAGAAAGTGATCTGATGGATGAAAATCATAATTTGTCAATAAGATCCCACTCACCACCTTACCCGTTACCACACCACTGTATGAGACCACAGAGTCAATCATTCATCTGTACTACAAAATCCTGTAATCCTAACCTCTCACCTATGACTTTTGAAAAACCATATAACAATGTCAAACCAAGAACCAGATCCATCAGGGATGGGAATCCATCAGGAAGAAGTCAGACTAACAATACTTTTAAAGGACCAACAGGTGGCGACCCAACTCCATGAACCAGTACTAAGGTTCAAGCCCAGTAAGTACAGTATTTAGTCTATTCCATCCAACCTCTAGCCACAAGTCCTCTGGTTCTCTCTCATTACCTCTCAGAGACAAGGACATTTACCACAGTCACTCATAGGAGGGTAACCAGAAATGATCAAAATCTAATCAAGATGTTTTCACATGTATGGAAATGAATGAAAAATATTCTATGATTTCCTTGAGAAGGAAAGCAGTGACAGATGAAAAAGATTTCAATTTGCCATATTTTCTCTATTAACATATTTTAATGAGAAAAGTTAACATGAGGCAGGTTGAGCCTGTGTCTGTGCCTAAGAAGGCTTTTCATGCAAATGTAAGCACAAATCTTTGTGTGCAAGGTGGTAGTAATCTGTTTAAGAGATGATTCTGAATTTAAGACATAAAATAAATGCAGAGAATCTCCTATGGATTAAGTAGATCCGAGTAGTCTTCAGAGCATTTTATTAAAAGTGTACTTTAATGATATCTGAGATGGTTTCTATCTCCCTCAACAGTCACAGAGACGTGCAGTTTTACTGCAGCAACTGCCAACCCCAGTGGAGAGAAATATATCATAGTTATTACACTCATATTATGTTTGTACTCAAAATAAATACGTTTATCCTCTGTTTCTGTACAACCAAGCACTAAAAAAGCATTTTGAACTAGACTGTGGGTTTTTATTGGTTGGTAAAAATACCTTTAGACAAGGTTAGAGTATCCATAATTAATATATTTTCAACAGTTGTTTAGTAGGTTCACCATCATTGTGGGATTTCTTGACAATTAGAAAAATATAGAATATCACAGATTCCTTTAATGAAAAACAATCATCATCATGACCTCATCATGCATACTCATATAATCTGATCAAACTGGAAGAATATAATCAGGTTAAAAGTTTGAATACTGAGTTACAATGATCAATCAAAAGACAGCATATCAGGCAACAGTGAGCAAACCAGATTTTTAATAAAAGCTGATATCAGCTCAACCCTAGTTTGAAGTACCGCATCACATCTCAGTACATGCTCATAAAATGTAAGTACCTGAGGGGTTCTTCATTAATCTTTGGAAATGTATCCCTGTAGAACCTGACAGAGGTTGCATACCATTTCTCCCCTGCCTTGGCCCTGAGGCGAGCCGGGTTGAAGCGTGATGTTTAATCTATGAGAAGAGATCACAGATGGCGTTCATACAACAGGAAACAATCCCATCCATATGCATGAAATGTTAGTAGATTCAGGTTTGATGGCAAGCGACTGACCTGGTTGTCACTGGATATGTTTACATGCAAAATATAGTCAGTTCTCAACCTGGGTACATTAATTTAATGAGCCATTTAGTTATTTTAGGCACAGACCAAAGGGAAACACCTATAAACCTGAAAGTACAGATTATTTTCAAAAGACAGGGTTTTATGAAAACCTAGCAGAGGCCTTACTGGAATCCTCCTTTTGCCACTAGCCTAATAATGATGCGAATGGTCAAGTGTTTTCTGTGAGTTTTATAAGAATATATATAAGAAATGTTTGGCCTTGCTGGTACAGCTCTCACCTGCTTCTCTATCATGCCTCTCTAACAGATTTCAAACCAATAAACAAAATGTAAATTCTCCACAGCCCATGGTGCCTCCCAGGCAAGGGCATCCACGGACTAACTCAATAGTCCCTAGCAATAACTTTGATCAAATCACTTAAATATAACCACTGTTGTCCAATACGTTTTTTTTAAGTTTTGAAAGACTATGTCCTTTTTGGTTTGGTTGTGTTCGCTGCCCACCTTTTTCAGACCCTCAGTGACTTTATTTCTAATACTTTTTAACGTCTCCACTATTGTGCCTCAGTTCCAGAAAAGATCCCCAGCTTAACACTTGTGGTGCCAGGGCCTTTTAAGTTTCCTCTCTCTGGATGTCACTACAATCCCACATTAAAGAGGCTCCCATCCTCCTAACAGTCAAGATAACCTGCAGTTCACTTATGGATAGAGAAGAGGAAAAAGTTGCCTTACAGCTAAAAAAAAGTAAATAGGGATTCTATCTCATTTTCCATAACATTAACAGGACCTATCAACATCTGAAAATCACATTAGAAGGTTATGTAACATCATCACAGCCAATGCCTCTGTAGTAACACTGCTTTGCTCCTTTAACATCTCCCAGCTCTCTGTCGCCCTCTGCTGCATTTCAAATGTAAGAATAACTTAGGGTGCTTTCACACCTTTAAGTTAAAAAATTGATACACTGTTGCATTTTAGTTCTGGTCTAGTTCATGTTCATGCTGCAGTTTTACAAACGAAGCAGAGCATGACGTTATACAGACATACAGGTAACTTGTTGATTGGACTGCTTTGGCGATTGTCATCCTGCAACATCAGGACCCACGTGGGGAAATCAAACTCCGGTGACTGACAGAAGTTTGTGCAGCACTTTAACGCCTCTGAACTGTATCGCAAAGAGCTCACGAATAATTATATGCGATACCACTTAATTCCTATCCGATCCAATACCAAGTAATACCCAGGCTGGTATTGCCGATACCAATACTTTTTACATATTTTATTTCTAGTTTAATGTGACCTCCCTCCTCACGTTTCTGTATCTATGAGAGAAGGAGCAGGCTGTGGCCTTACCAATTCAAAATAATAGCTGCATAATGAAAAGACATCAAACTACTGTCATATTCTTTAAATATAATGAAAATATCCTGCTCAGAACTGCAGCTTCATAACATCCTATTATTTTGACTTAATCTCAGATTTTTAGTTCAGTTTGCAGTGTTGCTAAAGTATTTCACTGTCTTTGCACACACATCACACAGCGTCATTATTACCTTCACAGCTAAAATACAGCCAGACGTGACTGTTTTTACAGTCAGCCATAGTCAATATTCAATTGTGGGAAATGTAAAGTGCTGCAGCGACTCACTTCAGAGAAGCTCCGTCACAGAGCCGTAGCGCAAGCATGACTTTGACAGGCGGAAGGAAAAGTAGTTCCTATCAACCAAGTGGCCTATAATTAGACCATGACAGTAAGATACTTATGATAAAACACACTTTACTGAGTTTAGATATCGACCCTTTTATCATACCTTTTATCGATCCTAGAGCAGGAAACGTTGGTATCAGAAATATCGATACTTTAGGATCGATACGCACATTACTACTCACAAAGTAATAACGTATTATAAGCATTATTAGTAATGCTAGACAGCAGATCGACCGCATAGCCTATTATGAATAATAACGTAAAAACAGGACATGCAGGCTACAGTAAGACAGTACATTAGAGGGAACCTGAGAGATAATCAAGCGATATCAATCTGAATGCCGACCATCTGTAACCCCTGCTAGCTTTTAGTGGTGTAATGTCTCAGTGTTTTACTGCAGACACATATGGTGCCAACACTTTTCTTGCTTTGCAAGCCATAAGCAGTATCGTTACCTGCAATTAAGATCCAGCTTGTTAGACAAGGAGGAGGACGAAGAGGAGGAGTAGGACAAGGAGGAAGAGAATGCTGAGAAGAAAGGAAAAGAGAGCAGTGGGGAGAGAGACAGCGGCTGATGGATCTGCAGTTACACTCTCATGGCTTGAATATGCATGTGTTTATCTGTATTTAGTTCATAAATCTATCACATCTTTTCACAGAGTTTGCTTCAGTATTAGAATCCCCATGTTTCAATATTTTGCCTTTCTGCATGTACATACAAGAGTGTGTTTAGGTTGGCATTGCAAAGCTGTTTCCATGTCAGTAAACATTGGATTGAGTTTGAGAGAGAAGGGTGTGTGTGTGTGTGTGTGTGTGTGTGTGTGTGTGTGTGTGTGTGTTTGTGTGTGCATGTGATTGCAGTACGGTCGCCCTAGTCTGTGCTGCAGTGACAGTGATGTATGGGTAATTTAAAAAGTCATTCTTTTCCATAGAGCAGTCTGCAGTCAGGCCAGCCAACCGCAGCCCATTCCCCTACAGCAGTGAGAAAACTCATCTACATCCACTCCAGCACTCATTTACACACACGCACGCACGCACACACACACACACACACACACACACACAAAGAGAAGAGCTAAAGTAGCACACACTGACATTACTATATATATATATATATATATATATATATATATATATATATATATATATATATATATAATATATATATATATATATATGTGTGTGGAGGAAGACAGTAGCGCACATAGGCACAATGCAACATTTTTAAAAATAATTTACCAACTTTTTGATGTGTGCTGATAGTCTTCTTCAGGGTACTGATGGACAAAACAGCTCAACAGACTTTAAATAGAGCATAAAACAAAGCTGTGCTTTATCATGGGGAGGAGCATTCTCAACTGTATTTGCTTGTTGTAGGAGGAGCAAAAAAGCTACCTGGTTCATTAAAATCTCACATTAGGAAAGCACTTTGTTCCAAAGGTTAAGTTCTGCATTATGTCAAAGAACATCTCCATATAAATATTACAAAAGGATGGTGTCATTTTTTTAAGTTAAAGGAACACTCCGACTTTTTGGGACTTTAGCCTATTCACCTTATCCCCCAGAGTTAGATAAGTCCATACATACCTTTTTCATCTCCGTGCGTGCTATAAGTCTGTTTGATGCACCCACCGCGAGCCTAGCTTAGCACAAAGACTGGATGTACATGGTTGCAGTTAGCCTACTAATCCAAATAAGTGAAAAAATAACGCAAACATTTTCCTATTTCCAGGTTGTGATTTGTATAGTCATAGAGTGTACAAAAAACAAAGTCATATGAGATACAGACATATTTTAATCGTATAAATACTGGGAACTATATTCTCTGAAGGCGAAGCACTGCTACTTGGGCGGAGTGAGAACCGCAGCACCTGAGACGCGCCGTGGTGAGGAGGAGCGGAAAGTTCGTTCAGAGTTTGGGTTAGCTACAGAGTCAGCAAATTATAAATAGTAAAAGCGTGTTTTACAATCATGGGTTTTCGCTGCAGTGTAAAGAGCTGCGACAATAAACAGGGGAGACCAGGTAATACCATGATGTTTCACAGAATCCCAACTAGAAACGCTGACCGGATGAAGAAATGGCTAATTGCTCTGAATATTGATCCAAACACACCTAAGGAGAGTATCAAGGGACATTATGTTTGCTCTGTACATTTCAATGACGACGACTATATTGAAAAAATGGAATTTGCCACAAGAACCATGAAACGTGTGCTGAAGGACACGGCCATCCCATCGAAATCACTTACAGGACAAAGTGCTGCGGCTGCGGTAAGTGTTCCGTTATCTTTTAGATGTTTAGCCTAACGTTACTGTAACAGTGCCATTAGCGAACGTAGATCTAATGTAATGCTCATCACACTACTATATGATTAGGGTGGAAACTTTTATTGATGGCAATACCCGGTCCCATTCACTACAACAAATGCACTCGCTTTCTGTGGGCATAGGTTGGCATGTTCCACATTTACACCACCAGTCCGTGTTCGTTCGGATTCTCCCCTCGACCTCCTCAGTCTGTTCGGCATCTTGTCTATCAGCCTCAAAACTTTGTAACTCCTCGTCTGTGTATTCTGGCTCAAACCGATATGGTTCAGGATCTTGGTTTGATACAAAGTAAAAATCATCTGACATTTCCTCAAAATCAGCCATGATCGCCATTCACGTCCGCTACTAGCTAGTTAGTCACGTTTGTTTTGTTGACAGAAGAAACAACGGCGCGTCTCAGGTGCTGCGGTTCTCACTCCGACCAAGTAGCAGTGCTTCGCCTTCAGAGAATATAGTTCCCAGTATTTATACGATTAAAATATGTCTGTATCTCATATGACTTTGTTTTTTGTACACTCTATGACTATACAAATCACAACCTGGAAATAGGAAAATGTTTGCGTTATTTTTTCACTTATTTGGATTAGTAGGCTAACTGCAACCATGTACATCCAGTCTTTGTGCTAAGCTAGGCGTCAAACAGACTTATAGCACGCACGGAGATGACAAAGGTATGTATGGACTTATCTAACTCTGGGGGATAAGGTGAATAGGCTAAAGTCCCAAAAAGTCGGAGTGTTCCTTTAAGTTATTTCCAGTTTTATTTTGAAATACCTCTCCTCTCAGCACCCGAGAACCTCTGCTGCCCAATGCCATGTTGGTGGCCCTACTGCCACCTGTTTCTGGTTCCCAGTTGGTGGCTCAGCGGTCAAAGCATTCTTGCCTTCATCCAGAGCGGTCTTGCCTTTGTCACCCACCTCCAGAGAGGTCTTGCCTTTGTGGCTGGCCCCCCTGAACAATCCTGTCTTTGTTGCCAAAGTACTGTACCAGCTGGTCCCTCAGGCTTAAAAATCAGTATAAGCAGCACAAGTTCTCAGGGTTAACGTGACACTGCTGGGGAGTACTTAGTCAGGTGTCTGTCCCTTAATGTAGTGGAGAATGAAGAGGTCTCTCATGAGCTAGGTGGCCTTTTTTTCCTGATGTTTCTTAAATATTCTCTTTATTCATAGTGTGACATGTGAGGTCTCTGGGTAATAATTTTTCTCTATCATTTGAATGATTGAGGGTTGTAATCATGCTCTGGCTTGAGAAAGCCAGGCCATTTGGATTTCTGTGTATTTTTGGGAATAGCATTGATCTTACCTTGCTGGGGAGAAATGGTAGTAATTCTGCCCTGTGGTTTTGTTTCCATGACTCTTGGGGCAAGAGGATAGTATGCTGCTACTAAGTGCCCATGTACTCATCAAACCTTTTAGAGTTTAAGCTGTTTGTGCTCCCTTTATAGCCTACTGCCTGTACCACTACCTTTATTGTTGTTTTGCTTTTTTGTGTGGATATTGCTGCTTTTCTCTCCAACCCCTAGTCAAGATTCTCCTCAAAGTTTCTGCCTGTTAAAAGGGTGTTTTTCCCTGCCACTGTTGCCACAAGTGTTTGCTCATTGTTAATAATACAGGTGCTGGTCATATATTCAGAATATCATCAAAAAGTTGATTTATTTCAGTAATTCCATTCAAAAAGTGAAACTTGGATATTATATCCATTCATTACACACAGACTGATATATTTCAAATGTTTATTTCATTTAATTGTGATGATTAAAACTGACAACTAATGAAAATCCCAAATTCAGTATCTCCGAAAAATAGAATATTACTTAAAGGCAGGGTAGGTAAGTTTGAGAAACTAGCTCGAAACGGCCAAATATTTTAAAGTATCCAACAGAGAAACTCCCACCCCCTCCCTTCTGGGCTCCTTCCAAAACCACGCCCCCAAAACACGTGAACGCGCGTTACCGAAGTGCTGGAGGACGAGCACAATGTGATGAGCGGAGAGCAGCGATGCAGCGGCTCACATCAGGGGTAAGAAAGCATTTGACTTTATTGTTATGAAAATAAACAGCTAACGCGGCTGTTAGTTCTCACTATCGAGCTAGCATGTTAATATTGGATAGGTTTAAAAGACTGACTTTGATTCAGTAACGAGCTGGTGAGCTAACTGTTAGCAACAGGTAGCTGTGCTAACAGCTGCGGTAACATTGGGCAAAGCTAAAAACAGGCTGATACACATTTTACTGTTTCGATCAGTTACACCTCA
The DNA here is from genome assembly GCA_024633595.2 of Lepomis macrochirus. Taxonomy (NCBI): domain Eukaryota; kingdom Metazoa; phylum Chordata; class Actinopteri; order Centrarchiformes; family Centrarchidae; genus Lepomis; species Lepomis macrochirus. The sequence continues at coordinate 28,079,755 of JALXJV020000023.1, forward strand.
CGAACGTGAATTTTGTGTTAGACTCGTAACATGTACGTTGTTTTGCATGTTAGAGCTTCCACTGTGACAGCTTTATTGTCTCTGATGAGGACTGCACTCCAGTGCCAAGCACAGACCGGGACAGGACCGGGACAGGACCGGGACCGGCCTGGGGTCGAGTCAAGCAGAGGAGGGAGGGCTGCCAGGGTCCGAGGAAGGAGAGGCGGGACGGGGAGGACGAGGTGCAAGCCAAGCAGCACATACCTGCGTCGAGCTTCACACTCCAACAACGGGATATGAACAGGTATATATATATATATTTTAATATTAGTCTGTTATCTCCCAGTGTGCTTGTCTCAAAGTTTCTCTGGTGTTTCCCCCCTCAGCCCTTTGGGTGTCAAAAATAAAGTGCTGTGTAATCACTATTATTACTTTATTATTGTTTACTGATTAGAACAACTACAGCTGGGCTCATCTGTGTCATGTACATTGACCTGGTGTGTAATGTGGACTCAGAAGTCCTGTTAGAGAACAACAAGCCCCTGTTCAATAAAAATATCTGATCATGTTGATGAATGTTCTGTCCAGTTACACAGATCTTTTCCATTTGGAGTTCTAACAACTATATATTCCTTTACAGACCAGAATCTGAGGACTGTGGACAACATCCAGACTACAATGTTTCCATGCAGCACACATGGCTGATCTTCAGACCCAGAACAGAGTAACAGACCGTTCAGTCAGGCAGCATACAGACAGTTTGTAGTGTGGCAATGTGGCACATTTAGACACAGAGTCGTGATACTGAGTTGCTGTTTCTAGAAGATATGCAGCTGTTCTCCTGATCCATTAGGACAATAGAAGTTTAATCCTAGCAGGGTGTAACATGTAATGTCACTAAATGCTACACAAATAATTCCCTCCACTGTGTGGATGAATACCTGTACATTGTTAGTTTTATTCCCAGGAGGGTAGAGAAAATACAAAGTATGTTTCCCTGTTCTGGATAATATTTTCATTCTTTTTTAAATAAAACATTGAAAATGATAAATGCCTTTTCTTTACACTTGCAGCATAAACAATCAAGCTACTACATTTTTGTCTTATGTTTCCAATAATGACATCCAAATTTGGTATAACACTTGTTTATTGTTAATACTACTAAAACTACAACCTGTATCACAAATAGATCATTTTAAACATCATTAAAAATAAGTAAACAGGAATCGACAAGGTGTGTCCAAAAGTGTCCTGACTGATTATGAAGACAGTTCAGACCTGCATGTAGCATCATATCGCTGCTGTGGAGATGATTAAATATATCACAATCACCTCTCTGACATGATTACCACATTTCAAAAACAACCATATTACTTTTTGATTTATATTTTGCTGTATCTAGCAACACAGTTGGGGCAGGGACACCTGACTGAACCCCATGTTGACAGGGATCATCAGGTCTCCTGGTTTTGCTTCTAGGCATCTCCTCAGTAGTAGGCAACTGTCAGAGGAGGAGGAGGAGGAGGAGGAGGGAGGAGAGCACTCTGGATGTGTTTTTGTTGTACACCTTGCTTTACCTGATAATACAAAAAGGAATTATCAACTTAGTGAAAAGTTTGTAATACCTGACATTATTCTCTTATAGAGCAGTTAGCATTTCCACATAAAATGCAATCAAAACAATAAATCAACACCATCTATCTGTATTCCTCATACTGTTTAATTTCTTTGGACTCATCACTTATAAATGTATTGAGTAAAATGCAGAGGAGTACTCATAATGCAACATACTGAACTGTGTCATCAGCTTTTCTCCTGGCTGGACTGTGGACTTGGTGGTTATGATTCAGGCCAACCAGCGTGGTCCTTTCAGTGTATACTGGTGAGAAGCACAGGGCTATGACAGACTCCAAATCTGCAGGTGACCTGAGGGCACAGTAGAAATAAAACATACAGGACTTTTTTTTACTTCTGGTAAAATCATCATGACATGTCATGATATCAACAAGTAACAGCAGCAATTACAAAAGGTTTTCACACAGCAGGTTTAGCGATGAACAATGTCAAACTATATTATAGGTAGCTTATATACCAGAAACACAGATACTTGGGGACCTCATAACTACAAACACACAGCTACATCACCACATTTGTAAAAGTAGCATACAGTCAAACATCAACTGCAGACACAAGATAATCACACAAACCGATTAGATACAAGGTGTAAAGATAACATAAAGTTAGGTGTAAACACAGTAGGACCTATAACAATAAACCTAATGTTATATGGTGAATAACTAAACCAGCTGCAGTCTACACTTACATTGTCTTACCTAATGTTAGCGTCGGAAAACACAGCTCGCGCTGCTGTTTTCCAGCTCACCTACAGCTGGATATAATTCATCGTCTCTACTCTGGCTCCTACACCAGCCTGCACTCGTAGCAGCTGTTAGCTCTATGCTAAGTAGGTAGCTACCGTTAGCTGTATGCTTAGTAGGTAGCTACCGTTAGCTCTATGCGTAAGTAGCTACGTTTGCTAGCGATGAAAGTAACAAATTATCATTAAAGTGATAAAAGCCAGATTACCTGTCCAACAGAAATAAAGCCACCACGCTGTGTCAGCCCCTCGGTGTTCCTCAGTTTTCACTATCGTTGAAAAGCCACGCAGATATTAGCTCCGGTCTGACCGCTTCGCTTGTCAGGTCTGAGTGAGCTGACCGGGTGTGCGCATCGGGGCAGCTCATGTAGCAGCAGGGCTGGTAGCCATGGCAGCGAGGGAGAGTGACAGTCAGCCAGCCAATCATTGCATTCGGTCCGAATGGAATGAGTGGCTGTGTTTACTGCAGCCCTGAGAGGACTACAGACAGCCGATTTTTATACTCTCTTTTTCAGTGCACCTAACTTTTTAATATGCATTGGTGTATATAGACACTTTCAACAAATATGACAAAAAGTGTTTTAGAAGCAACTTGCCTACCCTACCTTTAAGACCAATACAAACAAAGGATTTTTAGAAATGTTGGCCAACTGAAAAGTATGAACATGAAAAGTATGAACATGTACAGCAATCAATACTTAGTTGCAGCTCCTTTTGCCTGAATTACTGCAGCTATGTGGCGTGGCATGGAGTCGATCTGTCTGTTGCACTGCTCAGGTGTTATGGGAGCCCAGGTTGCTCTGATAGTGACCTTCAGCTCTTCTGCATTGTTGGGTCTGGCGTATCGCATCTTCCTCTTCACAATACCCCATAGATTTTCTATAGGGTTAAGGTCAGGCCAGTTTGCTGGCCAATTAAGAACAGGATTACCATGGTCCTTAAACCAGGTACTGGTAGCTTTGGCACTGTGTGCAGGTGCCAAGTTTGTTGGAAAATGAAATCTGTATCTCCATAAAGTTGGTCAGCAGCAGGAAGCATGAAGTGCTCTAAAACTTCCTGGTAGCTGGCTGCGTTGACCTTGGACCTCAAAAAAACACAGTGGACCAACACCAGCAGATGACATGGCACCCCAAACCATCACTGTGGAAACTTTACACTGGACTTCAAGCAACGTGGATTCTGTGCCCTCTCCTCTCTTCCTCCAGACTCTGGGATCATGATTTCCAAAGAAAATGCAAAATTTACTTTCATCAGAGAACATAACTTTGGACCACTCAGCAGCAGTCCAGTCCTTTTTGTCTTTAGTCCAGGTGAGACGCTTCTGATGCTGTGTCTTGTTCAAGAGTGGCTTGACGCAAGGAATGCGACAGCTGAAACCCAGGTCTTGCATACGTCTGTGCGTGGTGGTTCTTGAAGCACTGACTCCAGCTGCAGTCCAGTGATTTGTGAATCTCCCTGTTACGGCCCTATAGCCGTGTGTGTCTGCCCAGGAGTCTGTCTCTGCAGGTCCTGCCCCCCTCCTCTCTGCAGGTGGCAGCGAGAAGGCTAGGGTGCACACCTGTCCCTAGTTGGCAATCAGCGGGAGCGCCTGCGCTGGTACAAGAAGCAGACGGCAGGCAGACTGGTGGTGGAGAGTGTGGAGAGCGGACTTGTATGGTCGGACGGCTTGGAGAGCTGGGTGATACTGCAGGTGTTTGTGGAGTCCTTGCAGTGGTGTGGATCAAGTCCAAACATCGTGTTGTGATTTACTCCTTTGGAGGAGGGAGGGTGGTAAATATTGTTTGTTTCCGCCTTTGTGTTTTTTCTTTGTGTTCTGGTAAGCTACCTTTTCAGTTTGTAACCTAAAGTAGGTGCCTCCCCCTTGTTTTGGGAAGTTGTTTTTTGTTATACCTTGTTTTGAGTACCCTTGGCTCTTAATATTGTAAATAAAACACCAAAACTACTGATAAATTGGTCTCTTTGTTTTCCTTCAACCTGAAATGATTTTTGTTGTCACTAACCTCCTCCCCGGGATTTTTCACTGGAGGTTCGTAATAATTTGGGGGCTCGTCCGGGAGAATCTTTTTCCCAAACATTTCAGGTTGCATGGAAGAAAGCGGTACGCATTTATCGTTTATATTGTTTGTTTGCACTGTCCATTCTTTCCAGAGAAGACCTTTCCTCAGCTAGTTAGGAGTGTCCAGCTACCCAGCAGTCTCTCTATCGGGCACTTGTTTGTTATTTTTCCTTTATTATTTTCGGGGCAAATCCTGGGTGGGGAGCGAGTTCCCTGTCGGAGGTAGGCTGTCGGGGCCCTGGCCGCCGAAGTTTCGCCTTTAAAGTCGCCTCGAGCCCGGCAAGCCCCAGAAGACAGCTCAGGCTAAGTTTTGGATAGGTAGGTTCTGGGGAAGTGGTTGTTCTTTAAGGAAGCTGGGGTGTGACAGTTGTCTGTCAACCTACGCGGTTGTCTTTTTGTTGTGTGTCTGCATACATTTGTTTGCTCTGTTCTGGTGTTATTGCTTCCGTTTGTGTTAGCGAGATAGCTATTGCAGCGAGGATGGCTGTGTTTCGTTTAGAAGAGTTTGTAGCAAACCCTTCACTAGACCAGCTGGAAGGATGTAAGAAGGCTGAACTGTTTGCTATCGCTAAACATTATGAGTTTTCTGTATCTAATTCTCTGGTTAAAGCAGAGTTGCGGGCCACTGTGACTGACGGGTTAGTGCAAAGCGGTGTATTGAGTTTGACAGATTTGCCTGCTGAGGCAGCAGCGCAGCAGTCAGGTTCTGTGGTAGACGTAGTGGCCACGCCACCTGATGCGGCGGATACACACGGTGTGAAGCAGGGCGAGAGTAAGCAGTTCACCCTGCCAAGCTATTATCCATTGTCTGTGGAGTCCTCTCCTACTTCTAGAGAGGACGCGTGGCTGAAGGTTCGTTTGGCCCAGCTTCACTTGGAGCAGGAGGAGCACGAACGCCAATACCAGCTCAGGAGGGAGTTACCGCCATTAGAATGCGCGAGTTGGAGCTGCGGTCAGCGCAGTTCTCAGCCACTGCTTCTCAGCCACTTGCCTTGAGGTGGCTAAAAGACGTGTGGGCCATCCTGCTACAATGTAAACTATCAGGTAAAGCTCAGGAGGCTTGTTCATCGCTGTCTGTGCAAGATAGCCTCTCCTATGAGAAAGTTAAGAGCGCCATCTTGCGTGTGTATGAGCTGGTGCCAGAGGCGTACAGGCAACGCTTCAGGGCTCTAAGGAAAGGGGCGGACAGACTTACATTGATTTCGCTAGAGAACAAGGGATTCTGTTTGATCGGTGGTGTGCTGTAGGTAAGGCAGATGATTTCTCCTCAGTTTGTGAGCTGATGCTGTTGGAAACGTTCAAGAACTGTGTGTCTGAAAAGATCGTTGTTTATCTCAACGAACAGAAAGTAACCACGCTACAGCAGGCTGCTATACTTGCTGATGAGTTCGCTTTGACACACAAGAACACGGCTGTCAGACTCACTCACTCACCCACTAATGATGATACTGTAAAGAAGCCTAGTACCACTCAGAGTAGTCATGTTGGCTCAGGGGCACAGGTAGACAAATGTTTTTTTTTGTCACAAACCTGATCACCTTATTGCAGAGTGTGCTCTGTATAAACGAAAGCCCCAGCCTCCAATGACTAAATCACCAAAAGGAGTTGGGTTAATTAAGACTGTGTCTCCCTGTGATAGCCAGCTGGCTGTAAAAGAACCTGATGAATGCTTCAGGCCATTTATTTCCAAGGGACTGATATCACTGACAGGTAAACCTGAGGATCAGCGCCCCGTCACAGTGCTGAGGGACACGGGTGGCTCACGCTCATTCATTCTAGCTAGCGTACTACCATTGAACTCTCAATCTGCCTGTGACGTGAGCACTATAGTTCGTGGTATCGGGATGACCTTGTGCCTGCTTTGTGCCTGCTCCTTTACAAACCATTCATGTGCAGTCCAAGCTAACATCTGGTTTCTTTCCCGTAGTGGTTCGGTCCCATTTTCCGGTTGATGGTGTAGATTTTATCCTGGGAAATGACATTGCTAGCGGAAAGGTTTTTCCGGACCCAGAGGTGGTGGATACTCCTATCCCTGAAGCTGAACCTGATGAGTTGGTTCAGAAGCACCCTGAGGTTTTTTTCAGTCAGTGTATTGACTAGGGCACAGGCCCGTAAGCAAGCCCAAGGGGTGGACCTTTCCAATTCATTGTTCTCCTCTGCATTTAGGGAGGACCAGTTGCCTCCTAGTGGTGGGGCAGAGAACTATCTAGCACAAGTGCCTATAGGTGATGCTTCCTCTGTTCCTGAGAGAACATTGCCATTAACCAGCAAGGTCCTTATTAATGCCCAACAAAGTGATTTCTCCCTAGCTAAATGTTTTGCTGCAGCTGGGTGTGACGCTAGTGAGCATACAAGTCAGCAGCAATTTTTCATTGAGGATGGAGTATTGATGCGCAAGTGGGTTCCTCGTGGTGGGACGGCAGATGATCTGACTGGGGTTCACGACACTGTTTATCAGATTGTAGTTCCGGTGGGATGGCGCCAGCATGTGCTAGGGCTAGCACATGAACACTTGTGGTCAGGTCACCTAAGCGTCACCAAAACTTACAACCGTGAGCTCAGGCATTTCTTCTGGCCAGGCATGAAGGCAGATGTAGCGTGCTATTGCAAAACTTGCGGTACATGCCAGATCGTTGGTAAACCAAACCAGATCGTGCCTCCTGCTCCACTGCATCTAGTTCCAGCTGTTGGTGAGCCTTTTGAACATATTATTGTGGATTGTGTTGGTCCCTTGCCAGGGAACCAGTTTTTGCTAGCTGTGATGTGCGTGTCCACCTGTTTTCCTGAGGCTGTGCCCTTAAGAAAAATCACCGCCCCCGCCATCACAAAAGCTCTCACCAAGTTCTTTACTACTTTTGGACTGCTGAAGGTTGTACAAACCGACCAAGGTACCAATTTCCTGTCCAAGACTTTCCGTCAGACGCTGCAAGCCCTGGGAATTTCACACTCCGTGTCAAGCGATTATCATCCTCAGTTACAAGGTGCACTTGAGCGCCTGCACCAGACGCTTAAGTCCACATTGAAGAAATTCTGTTACAACACGGGAAGACACTGGGATGAGGGTGTGCTGTACATTCTTTATGCTGTTCCTGATGCTAAGCAAGAGACTTTGGGGTTCAGAGAAGCAGGAAAAAACTCCGGAGACTGCTGCTCCAGGCCACCACTCTGCTTCCTTGGTTTGTGACGGGGCTAAACCTGACGATGGCTTAGCAGGGCTCTGTGAAGGTCACCAGGTTGGTAGGCTGCCTAATTCAGAGCTCTTGTCTAGCCTAGGTGCACATTTTCCTATGTCTCCCCAGATCAGCGTGATGATGTGATGTTGTTAACTTCTCATCTCTGTTTAGTGATGTGCCGTCACAGACCACTGTACTACGTCACGATACAGACGTTGGAACAGCTGCCCCCATTAAGCAGCATGCATATCGTTGTCCTCTGGCTAAGAGAGAAATTATGAAAGAGGAAGTCAATTACTTAGTACAGAATGGGCTAGCCAGACCCAGCTGTAGCCCGTGGAGTTCCCCATGTGTACTTACGCCTAAGTCCGACGGTACGCCACGTTTCTGCACAGACTTTCGTAGGGTTAAACGCAGTGACAGTCCTAGACTCGTTACCTTTACCCAGGATGGAGGACTGCATTGATAGTATTGGTCCTGCGGAGTACATCACAAAGTTAGATCTGCTGAAGGGGTACTGGCAGGTGCCATTAACCCCTTGTGCATCTGATATCTCTGCGTTAACCCCTCGTGCATCTGCCATTAACCCCTCGTGCCATTAACCCCTTGAGCATCTGATATCTCTGCGTTTGTTACCCCAGACCACTTCATGCAGTACACTGTTATGGCCTTTGGGATGAGGAATGCGCCTGCAACATTCCAGCGCCTGATGCATATGGTATTGGGGACTGGCCAAAACTGTAATGTTTACTTAGATGATGTGGTAGTGTACTCAGACGACTGGACTGGTCACATGTTGACTTTGGCTGAGGTGTTCAAGAGGTTAGCGGCAGCGTCACTGACACTGAACTTAGCTAAGTGCGAGTTTGGAAAGGCCACTGTGATGTACTTGGGTAAGCAGGTGGGCCATGGCCAGGTCTGTCCTGTTGACGCCAAGGTTTCTGCTGTGTTAACCTACCCAGCCCCCATGACCAGACGTGAACTCCGTCGTTTCCTTGGGATGGCTGGTTATTACAGGTGTTTCTGTAAAAACTTCCCAGTAGTTGTCAGCCCCCTGACTATTTTATGTAGTCCCACGGTCCCGTTTGGGTGGACGGACTAGTGTTAACATGCTTTTGAAGCAGTGAAATCTCTCCTCTGTTGTGCTCCAGTCCTGGCCGCGCCAAACCCCTCTCTCAACTTTAAGCTCGAGGTTGACGCGAGTGCCACCGGTGCTGGTGCTGTGCTGTTGCAGGATGGAGCAGGAGATGTGTGTCATCCGGTTAGCTACTTCTCTGTCAAGTTTAAAAAACATCAGCTAAACTACTCCACCATAGAGAAAGAGACCGTTGCATTGCTGCTCGCTCTGCAGCATTTTGAAGTCTATGTTGGTTACAGCCCCTCTCCAGTTGTTGTCTTCACAGATCATAACCATCTGGTTTTCCTGTCCCAAATATATAATCACAACCAACGCCTGATGAGGTGGGCTCTGTTGGTGCAGGGTTACAACTTGGAGATCCGGCATAAGAAGGGAGGTGACAACGTAATAGCCGACGCATTATCCCCCGTGTGAGAGATTTCTTTATTCATCTTCACCTTCTTCATCTTCTTTTATTTATTAGTTATTGGGTTTGGGAGGCAGACACCGTCTCTACATTTAAGAGTAGGCTTAAGACTTTCCTTTTTGACAAAGCTTGCATCCCTCTGCTCTCTCTCTCTCTCTCTTGCCCTCTCTCTCCCTCTCACCCCCAACCGGTCGAGGCAGATGGCCGCCCACCCTGAGCCATGGTTCTGCTAGAGGTTTCTGCCTCTTAAAAGGAAGTTTTTCCTTGCCTGTGTCGCCTAGTGCTGCTCTTGGTGGGAATTGTTGGGCTTCTGGAAATAACTTCAGAGTATGGTCTAGACCTGCTCTTTATGAAAAGCGCTGTGAGATAACTGTTGTTGTGATTTGGCGCTATATAAATAAAATTGAATTGAATTGAATTAGTCAAACCCCTGGTTTGATTTTTATTGGGGGGGATTGTTACGGCCCTATAGCCGTGTGTGTCTGCCCAGGAGTCTGTCTCTGCAGGTCCTGCTCCCCCCCCCCCTCTCTGCAGGTGGCAGCGAGAAGGCTAGGGTGCACACCTGTCCCTAGTTGGCAATCAGCAGGAGCGCCCGTGCTGGTACAATAAGCAGACGGCAGGCAGACTGGTGGTGGAGAGTGTGGAGAGCGAACTTGTATGGTCGGACGGCTTGGAGAGCTGGGTGATACTGCAGGTGTTTGTGGAGTCCTTGCAGTGGTGTGGATCAAGTCCAAACATCGTGTTGTGATTTACTCCTTTGGAGGAGGGAGGGTGGTAAATATTGTTTGTTTCCGCCTTTGTGTTTTAACATTGTGTTGTGTCTTTTCTTTGTGTTCTGGTAAGCTACCTTTTCAGTTCGTAACCTAAAGTAGGTGCTTCCCCCTTGTTTTGGGAAGTTGTTTTTTGTTATACCTTGTTTTGAGTACCCTTGGCTCTTAATATTGTAAATAAAACACCAAAACTACTGATAAATTGGTCTTTGTTTTCCTTCAACCTGGAATGATTTTTATTATCACTAACCCCCTCCTCCCCTGGATTTTTCACTGGAGGTTCGTAACACTCCCCCACATTTTTGAATGAGTTTTGTTTCACAATCCTCTCCAGGGTGCGGTTATTCATATTGCTTGTACACTTTTTTACGCCATCTTTTCCTTTCCTTAGCCTCTCTATTAATGTGCTTGGACACAGAACTCTGTGCCAGCCTCTTTAGCAATGACCTTTTGTGTCTTGCCCTCCTTGTGCAAGGTGTCAATGGTTATCTTTTGGACAGCTGTCAAGTCAGCAGTCTTCCCCATGATTGTGTAGCCTACAGAACTAGATTGAGAGACCATTTAAACGCCTTTGCAGATGTTTTGAGTTAATTAGCTGATTAGAGTGTGGCACCAGGTGTCTTCAATGTTGAACCTTTTCACAATATTCTAATTGAGATGGTGATTTTGGGGTTTTCATTAGTTGTCAGTTATAATCATCAGAATTAAAAGGAATGAACACTTGAAATATATCAGTCTGTGTGGAATGAATGTATAGATTATACAAGTTTCACTTCTTGAATGGAATTACTGGAATAAAACTTGATGATATTCTAATTAAATGATCAGCACCTGTATTATCTAGACCTGCTCTATATCACGGCGTTTTGTTTGTCCACTGACTACTCCTCTCCCAAAGTAATTTTAACATAGAGCACACCATAGTTTTAAGTAACAATTTTATTACTGATTCGTTTTAAAGTACACTTTTAATCCAGCCCACTCATTTTAAACAGTGGATGGATCATTGTGGAGAGCTGTACACGCCAACTCTGAAAAATCAGAGCCTCATCTCCGCAGCGGGTCCACTTGTTGGACCCGTGGGGGTAAGTTTCATGTTAACTTTCTTCGACCTCCTATCAAAAGCCACAACAGCACAGTGGGCTCCAGTTTGGAGCCCCTGCTTATAAGTTTCTACGCATTTCGCTTTGTAGCGACAGCTAATTAATAGATCGCCCTTCTCAAACTGCCCCCCTCTGTTAGCCCTGTACTGGCCTTCTACTGTCTCTGTTCATCAGCTACCATCTTCATCTGCCGAAGACTACACCTGATTACGATACCTGTTGTGACCTGCCAGGACAGCGAACTGCTGAGAAAGGCAAATAAAAAGATCTCTGACCTTAAGGAGGACATCCGTCGGCTCTCTGATGAATTGTAGAGGAAGGACTCCCTGCTGACCAGCTTCTCGGCCCATCTCCCACTCATCTCCAGCTTCATGATAGCTGAACACTCAAAAAAACAGCTGAGCTCAACCACCCAAGACACCGTCCTATGGGATCCGTCCACTGATCATCAGCACTCCTGCTCAACCCCTAACCAAGGGTCAACATGGGCTGAGGTGGTGATCAGGGGCCGTAAGAAAAGCCCGGAAAAGTCCGACTCCCTCCCCTGTTTGAACCTCTCCAATCTATATGCTCCACTAGCTGTCTCCAACCCGGACAATCCAGCTGATCCCCCTGTGCATACTCCTGCCCATGGCCACGTCCCATCCACACCGTCTGCTAAACCTGCAGCCTCCTCCCCGCAGGCGGCTGTGAGCCCCAACTCCAAACGGGTGGCCCAGGATCTCACCGGAGAACAAACCCAGCGGCCTTCCTCCTTGACCTTGCTCCCCTCCGCTCGGCCTTCCTCCTCCACATCTATCTCCTCCACCCGGCGCAGGATTCTAAAGGAGGCCATGCTCTGACGCTCTTGCAGACCACCTTGCAAACCACCTTGCCCGGTCCCATCTTCTAGCCCGAACGCAACTGTTCAACTGCCCCGCCCGCACGAGTCCGCAGTAAAACCCGAGCCCCACTGAATCGCGAGCACCCTCATCCTCCATCTCCATCTCCTAGCCCCCTTTTCGCCCCTACCACTTTGATAGTGGGCGATAGCATTATCCGGAACATCCATTTTATCAACGCCACCACACGCTGTTTTCCCGGAGCCACAGTCCCGACTCTGCTGAGCAAACTACCTGAACTGCTGCAGTCACTCCCATCCTCCATAAACCGGGTGCTTGTCCATATTGGCCATAATGACACAGCTCGTCAGGAATCTGAACAGACAAAAAATGATTTTATAGAACTTTTTAGCCTTTTAAAAAGTTGTGGTAAATCGGTTTTTATCAGTGGTCCCTTACCAACTCTGTCCCATGACACAGAGCGCTTCAGCAGACTCCTCAGCGTCAACACCTGGCTTCAGTCCACCTGCCACGCCCACAACTTTGGTTTTATTGAACATTTTAATCTGTTTTGGAACCGTTTCTCTTTTTATAGGACCGATGGAGTGCACCCCAACAGACTAGGCAAGGCAAGGCAAGTTTATTTATATAGCACATTTCAACAACAAGGCAATTCAAAGTGCTTTACATAAAACATAAAAGCAACAGGGAAAAACAATAAAAACATTTGAAAGCAACATAAAATATAATAAAAGTTAAGAGTTAAATGGAAATAAAAACAGGCTGAGGGGTTGAGCAAATAACTGAGTCACAATCATTCTGAAAAGAGAACAAACAGAGAAGTACTCTTAATCTACTCTCTCTAGCTGGTCTGTACTCGGGTCCACAGCAATCTTTGGGTCCACTGAAACTCCAAAAACCCTCGGACACTACAGAGAAACCAGGACATGTCTGTCAGCAGGCCCCTTTGATCCAGTTATACTCTGGACCCACCTGCACATTTACAGGTGGACAGAGGTTCCTGCAAATCACTCGGGCGCGAGATTTAAGATCCACTTCCTTCACTCTGTTCAATCTCACTTCCAAAACGTCCTAACCCAGCTACCTACTCATTACTCACCGTGTAAATATTTAATTAAAAGCAATAGTAAAAAGCTAAAAACAAAGAAAAAGAAAACAGGACAGTAATAAGAAATCTTTTTGCATTGAAGTTGGGGGGGGGGTAGACTCGATAAGGACAGCTGCACTGTTATCTTGGTCCAACCAAGTTTCAGTTAAAAACATGAAATTAAGATTGTGAGTTATTATAAAATCATTGATTAAAAATGTTTTGCCTGCCAAAGACCTAACGTTTAACAAAGCTAATTTTAGTGAGTTAAAAACATTATCTGGCCCACTTTTTTCAACAGCTGACGAGGAATTAATACTAAATTTGCTGGCTTCCTGTTTTTTAACACATTCACCACACTTTTTCTGTTACCTATCAAGACAGGGATGGAGAAGACTACCAGCACATTGGGCCCCGGCTTGTCCTGGGAAGAATCATGAGTGCTATTTTCCTTGTAGCCTGGACCCAGCACATATCAGACAGAGCTTACTGGGCTTTTTCGCCATTGCAGAGCAGGAAGGCGGGTTGTGCCTGGAGGACTTAGAGCCAGTGGTGGAGGTGGACGGTGAGGGGGGTTTAGGGTAGAGAAAATGGGAGTGGAGCGAGGGAAAGTGCGCGGAGTGAATTTTGTCCCAGCTCTAACCAGGTCTTCCATGTGATCAGACTAGGTAGCTCGTTTTTAGCAGCCAACTTACAACATGCCGTACAGGCTGCCTCACCTGCATGACTATTTACACCACTCATTGCTTCCCTAAAGTCTTCTTCTCCGCCCACCACGGCTGCTCCCGGTTCAATTACCCTCACCAGCTCCCCCTTGTGGCCTCACATGTCACTACCCCTTCCTTCACATAAACGCTCTGTTCGGATATTTTCATACCACTTCTCAGCGCCAAACTGCATCCCCTCAATGTGGTCAAAACGCACTTCCACACCATGACATCACAAAAATTCACAGGTAAATCTCTTCAACCTCCGTTCTCTCCCCCAGTCCTCCCAACCAATTTCAAAACATCAGCTGAAAATGGACCTGCTCAATACTCGATCACTAAGCAATAAAACTTTCATCCTGAACGAATTCATCACTGACAATAAACTCTACTTCTTCTGCATCACAGAAACCTGGCACAAACCCCTGGACTATTTCTCACTAAACCAGATCACACCTACAGGATTCACCTATGCAGACAAGCCTCGCACGGAGGGACGGGGAGGTGGTGTTGCCACCATCTACAGAAAGGACATCAAGATAACTACCATCTCCACCCCTGCTGTTTTGTCTTTTGAACATCTGACCTTCAAACTCTCTGGCCCCACTCCCCTTGTCACATCCATCATCTATCGCCCCCCCAAGCCAAACCCCACTTTTTGCCTCCGACTTCTCTCATTTCCTGACCCAGCTCTCTGCCATATCACCCACTGTCCTCCTCCTTGGAGACTTCAACTTCCATATCGACAACACCAAATGCAAATCCGCCACTGAATTTATGGAACTGCTACACTGCTTCAAATACACACAGCACATCAACTTCCCTGACCCATTCCCATGGTCACATGCTCGATCTGGTCTGCTCCACTGGTCTCACATTAAATCACATTTCAAGCATGAACCTCCACATCTCGGACCATCTTGCGAGCATAATGGACATCACTATCCCCATTCCCTCCCCAAAAGTGCAGCGCACAATCTCTTTCCGAAACCTCAAACTCATCAATCCCTCGGCTCTCTCAGCTTCACTCACCAGTGCAATATCTACCTCACCCCCCCACTGTCTGATGATCCCACCAACCTAGTGGACTACTACAACCTCACTCTCTCCTCCTGTCTCGACTTTCTGGCTCCCATTATCACCAAAACTGTCTCCTTCACACACTCAGCTCTCTGGTACACTCCTGAACTACACAAAATGAAATCCCGTAAGCGTCAACTGGAGAGACTTTACAATAAAACAGGCCTAACAGTTCACCTTCAGGCATACACAGATTACCTTCACCAATACAAAATTGCTCTCAACACTGCCCGGTCCACCTTTCACTCACACCTCATACATTCCAGCTCCAGCAACCCTAAGCTACTTTTCTCTACAATAAATAAACTCCTCAACCCCCCCGACAACATCTCTACAACCTTCACAGTGGACAAATGCAACTCCTTCCAGTCTTTCTTTCAGTCCAAAATTGACACCATCTACAGCAGCTTCACTACCTCCCCTGTCCCCTCCACCCCCCCACATCCCCCCACCCCTCCCCACGCTCAGTTAATGTCTTGTTTCTTACCTCTGTCCCCCTCAGAACTGTCACAATTCACCACTAAAATGAATACCTGTTGCTTAGACCCCATCCCATCATCCCTAATCAAGACCTGCCTCCAATCCATCACCCCACTCATCATCAAAATCATTAATTCCTCCCTCACATCTGGATCAGTCCCCTCAGCACTCAAAGTTGCAGCTGTCACCCCCATTCTCAAGAAACCAGGTCTCAACCCCGACATGTCCAATTTCCGGCCCATCTCCAATCTCCCCCTACTATCAAAAATCCTGGAATGTGTTGTCGCTCTGTTCCCATATTACATGTTTTATTTACTGCTCATTTATTTTATTATTTTCATGCTTTGTATGTTTTTAACCTCTTTTAAATGTACTTACTTCTTTTTACTGTAAAGTGTCTTTGAGTGTCTTGAAAAGCGCTATAGAAATAAAATGTATTATTTATTATTATATGAAATGTGTAATGAGATAACTTCTGTTATTAATTTGTGCCACAAATAAAATTGAATTGCAATTGAATTATCACATGATCAGCAGCAGAGATGCTCACAAATAAACCTGCAACCTGTTTGGAGCCAGTGTTACTTAACATGATGGCAGCCAGCGATTATGTTAATCGACCATCACAAGTTTGGCAAGTAAACAAATGCTCATTCATCTGTTCATAATGAAAGACAGTCAGAGTTAACCTCCGGTAGGTCGTAGCTAAAGCAAGACGCAAGCTAACATTAGATGGCCAGTGCTAAACTAAACATGTTCACTAAGCTCAGGTTACTAACCTAATTTGTGTTCAGCGCTTCTTTTTTTGGGTCTTGTGGTATGAAGTTTTAAAGCCAAAGTAAATGATGAATGGCACAGCAGCTGCTGTTTGTTGTCTTCTCTCACATGTGGTACAGATACGTGTTATGTAGGCAGGTTATAGGTAATGCAGGAAGGGGAATAACAGCAAGCTCATAAGAGGTTTCCTAATAAACATTGTTCATGAGTCCGGCACCTTGAGTCTGAGTCAAGTCTGAAGTCTTTTGAAGACGAATCTCAAGTCGAGTCAGAAGTCACTGTGTGTGCGACTTAAGTCTCAAACCATCTCTGGTTAGCAGGCCTGTCCCTCTATTCATAACAATGGATTTAATTGGTAACTGTTTTTTAAAAAATGGGCCAACGCCCGGCCCCAAAAGCATGGACAACGGCCCATTGGTTGATTTACTATACTGACACTGGGCTGGCCCAATAACATCTCTTATTAGCTTTTTATGGGACTTTAGCCCCGAATGTTTTGACAGTAGACCCAAATGTAACTCGACAACATAAAAAACATTTTCTATATTAATACTATTAATACTAATTCTATATATACTAATATGCAATAATTCTCATCACGCAGCTCTTCAGAGCGGAGGCTACTCGCGATACTATTGCTACATTTTGTTTGAAGTTCACGTAACGTGACCCCTCGCCGTTAATACCTGCCTGCAGAGACAGAGAGAGAGAGAGAGCGAGGGCGAGAGCGAGAGAGAGCATTGCTCACAGCTTCAGGGCTGGTCAGCGACTACTAATTTGTCCCGAGCAAAATTGTAATCAAAACATTTAATAAATGTTGTCGGTCAGCGTCTAGTCAGTGTACTTTATACACAAACGCTTAACAGTCGCTGCAAAGTCGTGAGAGAATAACATGACAAACCTGACCGCGACACAGACACCTGTCGCTCTCTTTGCTGTCTCTGTCCCCCTCACTCAGAGACACTTGGCTCTGTTTGACTGTCTCTCTGCTACAGGATGCTTAATTCCCTCTGAAGCGGCTGTGAGCTGCACTTTATCAGAGGTGCTGAAGTGAACGTGTATGGATGTGTGCTGATATTTCTGTCTGATCACAAGTGTTTTCAGTTTTGGTTTTCAACCTCTGATGAAGAGCAGTGAGCTCATCTCATACAGTACAGTCCCAGACAGGCACTCTGTAAAGGGGGTAGCAGCCTACAACCATATCAGCAGAGCAATAACGCAGGGTAAGTCACAGCAGTGGGGCTGGTAGATTTTGTTAAAATATAATGACTTCATTCTCATTATATCTCGTAATATTATATCTCAAATTGTTATTCTGCAAATGTCAGAGAACACAGATAGGTGGGAGAGATTTTTAATGTGCAGAAAGTTTTGAACATGAGCAGAAAACATTTATGCTGAAACATAAAAACTATTAAGGTGCATAGGTTTATAGCTGAAATAAAATTAATTCATTTATCATTGAGGTGAAAAGGTGCAACGTGCACATTTAAAGACTTTAGGTTACTTCAGTCATGCCTGCAGGTGTGTTGACTCAGCAGGGATGAAATAAAATTTTAAAAAAACAGGAGAAACATTTGACAGCAATACAGAATACCTGAGAGCCTTACAGCGCTGTATAACACTATATTTTTTGATATTGTCACCTGAATTTTGTGTTTCCTTTTATATAAATAAAGACATTTCCTCAATGAATTGGTGCAGAGGGTTTTGTTTGTTTGTTGAAAGAGGTATGTCTTTCTGTTAGGATGTATTCCCACTTTGCCGGGTGAGTTTGTCCAAGCCCCCCCCCCCTTCCAGTATTAAAAGTAGTAGACCTCTAATTGTTGCTATTTCCTCCAGCTTCTGGTAATGCCATTTTTCCTTATCTGAGATCAATGTACTAAACCAAAACCTTTGAGTCTAATGGAGTCATTGGTGAGCTCTAATTCTATTCTATAAACTATATCTCTATAATCTATTTACTGGACTGAGTCTTTCTTCTGACCACCAAGACCGTGTGCCCAACCTGGAAAGGAAGGGCGACAGAGTTAGTGGGGCTGGGCTTGTGTTGACCTAATCCCATTCTGTCTAAAAGCTCCTCTTCGCACTCGCAGAAAAGCGAGTGTAGTGTCAGTGGTATTTCATCTACCAAAACATCTTTCCATCCAGAGGTATAACATGCTCTGTCTATTCTGTTAACAGTTAGCACATGTTGAAATATTAGCATAAATTAAAAGTTTGTTTTGTTTATTACGTTTTTTTTTAGATCTTTCTTGGGCTTTCACAAGGAATTTGAGGTCTTCATTACATACATCCCAAAAAAAAAGCACCTTACTAAACCGCTAAACCAGGTCTGGTCTGGGATGCAGTTGAATAATATGAACACAGATGATAGCTGCAACAATTATAATATCATTCTTTGCCTACTAATTTAGTTTTAGTTGATCTTTTATGAACTTTTGGGCATCTTTTTATGGCAAGTGCTGGAAAATAGGAAATGAACTAATGTTTATTGAAGGTCCTGTGGATGCCCCTGCCTTCCAGTAAATATGTTCATTTCTGGTCACACCATACTTTAGCTTCCCTCTAATTTAGCATTTCTAAACATTTTGTAAACATTTCATAAATGGTTTATAATACATACATACAATACTATAATGTAGCTGTACATGTACAGACAGGACATTTTAAGGGCTTATATATTACATTATAACTGTGTTTACAATGTTTACCGTATTGTCATTCTTTCTGTTTATGCACCAGCCTACACTTATGGGTACCACTACACCCGCTTATGGTTGACATTACAGTACAGCACAGCACAGACATTAATGAAAACTTATAAATTAAAGTCCCGTTGTCCTCCTCCAATTATTTCCAATAAGGTAGCAGGATGATGCTATTGCTGCTAGTTGTGTATGTGGTGCTACATTGTCTGCATGTTTATTGAGCTTTGAGGAAATGTGGTGGCATAGCGCCAGTAGTTGTTGACAATTGCTAATAGTGTGAGAGCAAGCAGGAAGCTCTTTGTTAGTAACACTAAGGCTAATTTAATACACAATTCAGCTAGGTAGTATTGTAGCCTACTAATTTTACTTGCTGCGAAAAATAGTTGAGCCCTTTAAAATAAAATGCTTATTTTAAAGATGAGTAGAGGTGGAGCAAATCACAGTGTTTCATATTATCCAAAGTGGACTGGGCCACACCCTTTTTTTTTTAGTAAGTGTAAGGCACATTTTAATGTATTGGTAATGTTTAAAGTAAACACAAGATGTTATATTACTTATACAATTCAAAATGTCATATGAAATATTTATAGCTTTTACTTATTTACTAAAAAAAAAATCCGTCCATTGGAAATACTGTTTTGATTTATTCTGAATCTGTATATTAAAGATACGAGTCAATATCTGTGCTCGGATTGAATAAAAATCGTCATTGCGTAGCTGATTGTGCACACACACGCTCTCTCTCCACCTCTCTGCCGGTCAGAGATTTTTAAAAAAAAAGTCAGCTGGCTATAACCAATTTTTTATGACCTTACACATTGAGTGTCTGACACTTTCTTGCTGTATTTGAAAAAAATAAAGGTAGTTGTGGTATAAATAAATTATATTTATACCACAACTACCCCCCCCCCCCTCGTCTCTCGCTTACTCACTCACACAGACTCACACACACATAGCCTACCTGGGTCCTGATCGGGATAAGCGGTAGGGATGAGCGAGTACAGCATTATCTGTGTTTGTATCTGTTAACCATATGAATTATCTGTATCCGTATCCGTACTCGGATTGGGCGGGGCCTAGCCCAGAAGTGGGTGGAGTTTAATCCGGAAGTGGGTCGGGTTGTCTTGAAATGGGCGGGGCTTTAATGGTATGTTATTTTAAGCATGCAATTGATATGGGTTAATCAGAAATTGTACAAGAGAACAAGAGTTTTCATACTCAACATGACTTTCTTTTTTTAACTTTAAATTATTTTATGAACGGTTAACCTGCTCCAAGCAGGTTATGTTCCAGAAAAGAGATTAACTCTGTGAAAACGCTGCCTACTGGCCAATCAGCTCTCTGGAAAATGACATCACCATCTGTAGAAAATCCTACAGACTGTTTTAGCCAATAGGCTGCTTTCTGGTTGCAGCTGATGTGGAGAAACTCTGGACTATGGCGATCCTACAGAGACTGATTAAAAGCCTCAGGCTAATGTTGCCTACAGGTTTTTACAGTACAGCAGGATCAGCCTACTTACTGCCTTTAAATGTCTTTAATATTTTTTATTTGCTCCCAGTCGTTTCACACAGCCTGTTGCAGCCGTTAAAATAAATGGATTTTATTTTTCTTATGTGAGGCTGAATATTATGAGCAGTTTGGTATTGAAATAATAAATTTTAATATGAACGTAGTCTATCTATTTAGGTTAGTAGCCTATAGCTTTCTTAGGCGACTACAGAGACTGTAGTCATGTTCCCTTTTGCGATGTGGGTCCAAAAGGTGAGACGGTGAGTTTTCAGCAGCTTAAATGTTCAGATTCAGTCTTTCAAACATTTTCTGAGCTCATTTTATGGCATGAAGGGATTTTTCCGTTTCACTGCTGTTTTGAACACTTTGAGTGTGTTAAATAAATTAATCTAATTTTTGAAGTGGCGACAAGTTTTTTTTAAAGTGAGGGAGAACGGCCCCATTATTACAGACTACGCCTGTTCATTTAGACATTCACACTGTCTGCGAGTTTCTGTCTCCCTGCATGTGTCAGTTTCAGCTGTGCTACTGTCGTATTTCTGTAGTGTTACAGTTTAATCCTCGATCGTGAAATATGACGCTCTGCTGACAGTGGACCTGTTCATGTCTGTGATCTGCTGCTAACGCCGCCTCTTTTATGTGAACGCGCTCCCGGCTGGATCGGGAAACCCTGGGTTAATTTACCGAGTTGATAACCAGCTTCGTGGTGCCGCTTATCCCGATCGCAGTTGTTAGGGTTAGTGAAGCCAGATAACGAAAACATATCCTGGGTTTGTTGAACTCGCTTCAGGCCAGGTCTGTGTGTGTGTGTGTGTGTGTGTGTTGTGTGTTGTAATATTATTTTAAATAAATTTATACCACAACTACCTTTTTTTTTAAAAATAAGCAAGAAAGTGTGAGACAGTGCGTGCGTGAAGTAAAAAAAACTGGTTAGAGCAGCTGACAGTTTAAAAAAAAATCTCAGATGACAGAGAGAGAGAGAGAGAGAGAGAGAGAGAGAACCAGAGAAGAGTCCCCTCAGCCAGCTGGTCCTGAGGCTCTCTGCAGTAACAAGTCCCCAACAGCCTCAAGACAGCAACACCAACTCAAACAGACCAAACCAAATTATCAACAAGCAGAAAGAAAAATATATTGAATACTGGAAAGAAACAACCAAAACACAAAGTAAATCACAATGTTATCTGACCCTAAAAAGAGAATTCACACTGGCAAATTACCTAAGTACAATAAAATGTCCTAAACTAAGAAAAATTATGACAACATACAGGCTGAGTGAACAGAGCCTGGCCATAGAAAAGGGTCGCCACAGACAGAGCTGGCTACCACAGGAGGACAGACTCTGCTCCCAGTGTGACACAGGACAGGTAGAGACAGAGGTACACTTTCTAACCTCATGCCCCAAATATGAACCACTAAGAGAAAAACACTTTGCAAACATTGCCCAAATATACCCCGAATTCGAATCCCTATCAGACACACAGAAACTCCCCTATTTACTGGGAGAAATGCCCAAATGTCAAATAATTGCTGCAAAATATGTCTCCACATGCCATGAAGTGAGACAACCAGTGGAACCTCAGACTCATAAATAATTGTACAAATTTAAAAATTATTATTATTTTAATTGTTTGGTATTTTATTAATTCTTTTGTTTTACATTTAATACTTGATTTTTTTTCCTAATCTATTAATATAACTATACACACACACACACACATTCTACTGTTTCATTTATTTATTTTAATTTAATTCTTTTTTAGATATTTTTATTTTTAACACACACACACGCTTACCGTTTTATTTATTTATTTTGCTTTAACTTTATAATATATATATACTTTTTTTTTAACACATACACACACACACACACGCACACACGCTTACTGTTTAATTTATTTATTTATGTTTAGTTTTTTTTTGTTTCTGTTTTGTTTTTTGTAACACACACACGCACACCTACTGTTTTGTTTATTGTATTTTTAGTATTTATAAACACACACTGTTTTATTTATTTATTTTATTTTTTAATATATACATATTTCTTTTTTTTTTTAACACAAACACAGATACTTTGATTAGTTTATGCTCGAATTCTTAAATGAAATGTATGGGGGTGATTGATATTTTATATGTATTGGGATGATTGTTATGTTATATGTATGATGCTTTGGCAATATTGTTCAACAGTCATGCCAATAAAGCAAATTGAATTGAATTGAGAGAGAGAGAGAGCGCCCACAGTCAGCTACGCAATAACGATTTTTTTCAATCCGAGTACAGATATTGACTCGTATTACTTAAAAATGCTTTATCCGTACCGGATACTCGTTTCAGCCGAGTATCCGGCTCAACCCTAATGAGCGGCACCACGAAGCTGGTTATCAACTCGGTAAATTAACCCAGGGTTTCCCGATCCAGCCGGGAGCGCGTTCACATAAAAGAGGCGGTGTTAGCAGCAGATGACCAAACAGACATGAACAGGTTCACTGTCAGCAGAGCGTCATATTTTACGATACTGTAACACTTCAGAAATACGAAAGTCGCACGGCTGCATCTGACTCATGCAAAATTGCTATACTCGTTTCAGCCGAGTATCCGGCTCAGCTCTATACAACATGCTGCATTTTACAGACAAGGGGGAAAACAACTGCTGCACACGTCATCGTAGACACATAGGCTGTGTCCGAAATCACCCACTACTCCCTATATAGTGGACTATATAGTGAGCTCGCCATTTTTTAGTGCTGTCCGAATGTCTAGTGATTATTATACCCTATATAGTCCACTCAATGTATCCCAGAATGCATTTTGAAAAGTAGTGTACAACCGATGGTCACTAACCAAGCCCTACATACCATCATGCATTGCGCTGATCGTAAAAATGGCGGACGGACGACAAGGGGAGCAGCGCGACAATTTGTCATACAAATGTAAGTTATATTCTATATATATATATATTCTGTCTCGTTTAACTTATATTAGTTTTACAGCCATGTATAAATTTGTTTGTAAGCACACATTGCGCCATTACGGCACAAATCATGCCTAGCGACCCAGCTTGCTAACATTAGCTAGCGTTAGCCCTCTACTGTACAATAACGTTAACGTTATTAACGATAACTTGCCGTGTGTCACACCGCTAAGTTAAAACTACATGTGCCGCAAGTTTTTTATTTGTAGGAGGCTAAATTTCACTGAAGTTGAACACAAATAAAAGCAAGAATGGATTGTCAATTTATTTTGATCTCGTCAGGGAGCAACGATGATGTGGCCACATTTATTCGCCTGAGGAGAGAGAAGGACCACCTCTTCTCAGGGAAGCGTTTTGCCTCGGCAGCTGGACGGGAGTGAGTTGTGTCAAATTCTTGCGAAGGAGTATTTTGAGTATTCATATACGTGAAATTATACCTTTTATTATTTGACTACATTGCCGTCACCGTTAATAATACTGACAGATTTGTTTGTTGTTTGTCAAAATGCATATTTCGTTTTGTAGAGCTGTTTTGAAGGAGATGGGCTTTCTAGGCATTTTGACTCCTGCCCGAGCTGCCAAGAAGTGGGAGAACTTAAAAAAGACGTACAAGGTTTGGATTATTGTATTTAACTCTGTATTTAACCACTCTAAGTCCTAGATAATGAAAGATTAGTAAATGTGAGTACTTAGGTTTGTGTTTAACAAACACTAGTTGTAGGCTACCAATATTATATTGCAATGTGTGCAGGAGCTCAGGAGTCCACCAACAGGCAGTGGCACTGAATCAGGGGAGGCCACTGCTGGAACATGGAAGTGGTTCTCTCTCATGGATGAGGCAATAGGTGGTAGGCCATCTATACAGCCTCCATGCCTCATTGCGTCAGCCTGGGGAGAGAACCCTTCCATGTCCACATCAGCATCCCCTGATTCAGTGCTATCTGAGCCAGAGAGTCAGGCAGAGCCAGGGAGTGTGTCAGGGGGAGAGGAGCCAGGGCCACCGCCTAAAAGGCAATGGCGTGATGCTGTCCTGGAGCTGCTTGAGAGGGCAGAGGAGAGGGAAGAAGAGAGGGCCAGGCGAGATGAGGCCAGAGAGGAGAGGCTGCTAACTCTTCTGGAAAAAATAGTGGAGAAGATGTAAAAAATAAAAAATGTACAGACAAAAAGAAATGTATGTTGTGTTTCATAATTTTTTTTAATGAGCACTGACATGAGAATTAAGATCTTCAAATCAAATTTTGACGTAACTTTTCAATGAGTGAACAATAATTTATAATTACAGGCTATGTGTTTAATAATTGATTAATACCAGACTATATATTAATAAGTGGTTAGTACCCAACTATATATTGATTGATTAGTTACAGACTATATAACTGATTAATAACAGGCTATATATTTAATAACAGAACACTATTGGCAACTATTTACATGGAATAAACCTTGAACCAAATCCTATCCTAAATTGTAGTCATGGTCCTGAAGAGCTGGAGGAATGGCTGTTGGAGCTGAAAGAGCAGCAGCAATGCGTCCACGCAGCTGCTCCCCACACTGCTGGTCTTGCTGAACCTGACCATCTCCGTCTGCTGGCCCCAGTGCTTCTTCCACAGGCTCGAGCATGTCTCCGTCTCTGAGGCAGAAGTTGTGCAAAATGGCACAACAGGCGATAACCTTCACTGCAAAAGCAGGGTGCACCTCTAGAGCCTTGAAAAATATGGACCGCCACCTGGTCTTCATTATGCCAAAGGCCTGTAAAACCACAGAACGAGCCTTTGCATGGTGCCTGTTAAATCTTGCAGCAACTGCACTCCTCACTGGCTCCCTGTACGGTGTGATGAGCGTGATGGGCTGTGACACACACGGGTATCCACCATCCCCCAGAATACAATAGCCTTCAGGTGGGTACAGTGAACGCACATACAAAGGGCTGTTTTTCAAAACTCTTGAATCGTGGACTGAGCCTGGGTAGCCAACAAATATGTCCAGGAACTGACACTGGTGGTCACACACTGCTTGCATCTGGACAGAATGAAACAATTTGCGGTTGTAATAGCACTGAGCATCTGTGCTTGGGGGCTTGACTCGGATGTGACAGCCGTCGATGCTGCCCACAACCTTGGCGAATGCTACAGATCCAGCCAGACATGCAAAGCCAGCACCAATTATATCAAGCTCGTGAGGTGGTGGAAAGCAGATGAGCCTGTTTTTGAGCTTGATGATTTTGGTTGCAACCCTGTGGACGATGTCATTGACTGTGGAACGTGGGATGCCAAACGCTCTTGAGACGACCCGGCAAGATGTTGCGCTTGCTAACCAAAACAGGAACACAAGAACCTCTAGGTCATGACCCCAGCCATGGTCAAATGGAGGGCGGAGGATGTCAACCAGATGGGCTACTGTGGTTCTGGAGAGGCGGAAGTCTGGTCACAGGTCACTTTGGCCATTGAAGTACAAGGCCAAGACTGGAACTTCACGGTTCAGTGAACAGTAATGAGATGGTTGTTCACACTGTGAATAAAAATATTACAAACTGATAACATGGTGAAATGAAATATGTGTGTAAAAGCTAACTAACAGTAGAGTACGAAATGTGTAAGTTTTCCCAGGAGGGGGCGCAGTCTGACTGAGGGTTTACTGTTCACAGAATACATCAATTGTGTGTCTGTTGTAAATATATTAATATAAAGACCTAGCATCTTCATCTTTAACTTACAATTTGACGACGTCTTGCAAACCACTACTCCCTACCCCCTACATAGGGGGTAGGGAGTAGTGGTTTGAGAGGGGATTTCGGACACAGCCATACACTTTTCTGCAGAAGCTAGCAACAAAACATAGAGCAGTTACTTCCTTGGAACTTCAAAGTTAAAGCTTCCCTGTCAAAATAAAAGCATCTCAGTCTATCGCTTGAAACACT
Source organism: Lepomis macrochirus (assembly GCA_024633595.2). NCBI lineage: Eukaryota > Metazoa > Chordata > Actinopteri > Centrarchiformes > Centrarchidae > Lepomis > Lepomis macrochirus. Next base: position 28,105,841 of record JALXJV020000023.1, read on the forward strand.
TAATTTTCTCCATGTATTCTCCATTTTAACGATGAATAATTACAATTACCAGACCTTTTTATGATGGGTCACGTATAGTAAGCACCATAACCTTTAACACTGTAAATAATCTTTTGCATTGTTTTATGTACAGCTCAAACTGAAGATTTCTTTACTTAATTACTCAAATCAACAAAATTTGAAATCAGTATCTTATCCACAGCAGTGAGAGGAAATAATGTATTGGTTTATGTACACAGCTATCACAGGGGATCAAAGGTAAATAGAAATATTTACCTTATATAGCTAGAATTAAAGAAGACCAAAATCAATGACCATTAGTGTAGATACTTTGTCATTTTAGTTAACCAATAACTAATTATTAATTATATCTGCTCCCAATTTGCAGAAATAATAACTGCTAATAGCTAGGTAGATGCAGCTGTGTTGTATAATGGAGGGTAGCTATTTGCATGACACTGTGTGTGAAAAGGTATTGGTTCGTGAACATGTGTGTTTGAGATTGATAGTCCTCAGTCATAGTGTGGCAGCTGTGTAAGGCCTGTAAAGGTTTCTGTCCATGAATCAGGGGGAGCAGCCAAGCCAGCCCAGCCAAATTGATGAAGGGCCAACGCATGGTTAAGTCTGATTTAATTTACAAGTAGCAGCTAACCCACACACTGCAGTTTGAAGGGGGACACGGCTGACAGCTTTATGTGTGTATATGTGCCAGAGCGACAGTAAGAATGAGAGAAAGAGAGAGGAATATTGTTTGTCTGTTGGTTTACAGTAATAGAAAAGTAAAATCCTATAGGTGCTTTAATTAATAATAAACTGGTTGAAATGGACCCTACACTACCCATTAGCAGGGTTGATCAGCAGAGCTTAAAGGTTCAGTGTGTAAGTTTTAGTAGCATCTAGTGATGAAGGTTGCGAATTGCAACCACAGGCTTACGGTGCTTTCATGTGCTCCTCGGATGATCCCATTTCCCAGTTCTTATGACTGTGTGTTCATGTGCTCTTAAGTCAGAATGTGGAATCAACATGGACGCTACTACAAATATTTGTTGGATTAGCATTATCAGAGCATAACAACACGCAGACATCTAGTTCACTCAACATGGACAGCAAACTAACTGTTAATAACCATATTAAAAATTACATTTTTGCAAGGATCTTGAGTATGATAGTGGATGACCAACCATCATTGGCTGCAAACATTGATGTGACAACTTGCTCCTGCAGATTCATCCTCCACAACTTCAGGACGATGCGTTGGTTCCTCAGCCAGGAGGCGGTGCAGGTTCTGGACCGAGGTCTAGTCATGTCAGATGTCAAAAAAATATATGTAATACAGTATTCACTGTATTGCCAACATTTCTTCAAAGATTGAGGTAATTTCCATAGTTTATTGTTGAAGTTTCAACAATTTTTTGGGTTTAAGTTTTTGTCAGGTGTGGGGTCTGGCCGGAATGGCGTCCATCCCGACACCGTCCCTCTCGCAACATGGATTAAGGATGTATGAGTAAGACAGTAGTAGTTTTTTAAAGCAGGAATGTTTTGTTGCTCATCTCATAGAGAATGGAGTTATTTTGAACCTTATGTTTGTTCAGGTCTCTACCCTAGCTGTCCCCACCACACGGGTGGAAATATCAGGTGTTCCCCGTACGTACCAAATGAAGCCATTGTGAAGGAACTTACACGATTCTGCAAGATGGCAAGGATCGTTAAAAACATTGGGCTGGGCTGTAAAAGTGACAAATTGTCTAGTCCTTAAGAAGACAAGTTTTCATGTTCTTAAACTCACTGACGCAAAGCAAAGTACAAGGAGGTACACTATATGGTATATGCCAGCTCGGGGAGTTTAAAATGTTTTGAATGTAGAGACGTGGGGCACAAACACCACGCCTGCCCGCATAGGCAACGTGATTGTGGGAGACAGTGGGTGCTGGGCTTGGCACATGCTGTGCTGGACATATTTTGTTTTATTAGCATAATCATCGCTGAATCACTGCACAGAACGGGTGTTCATACTAGGAAATCAAGCTAGTAGGGAGCATTTTTTAATCGTAGGGGACTGGAACTGTAATATAGATTTCACATTAGATAGAAATAGTCAGGAACTACATTTGTCAGCTATCACCATGTTATCAGGCAATTTGATTTGGTTGATGCTGATGGAAATCTAACAACCGATCCAGTTGAGATTTATATCATCTGCTGAACACAAAATAGGTTAGTAACTTTACTCACTCAGCATTGGCCATCTAGTGTTAGCTTGCTACTTGCTGAAGCTTCGAACAATGGAAGATTAACTCCGTTCGATATGAAAAGATGAATGGCTGCCATCATTTTAATTATTAACATTGGCTGCAAACAGGTTACAGGTTTAATGTTGATCATGTAACGTTACAGTTTTATTTAGTTATAAAATTACACTAGTTCGAGAGTCTGGGGGATGTGTTGACTTACATAAGTTAAAGGCTGTGATTAGTTGTAACGCATTAGGCTACATGTGCTCTGTAAGTGACAAACAGGTTACAGTTATATAATTACTTATAGCCATGCAGTTTTATAAGCAGCGTGGATTGAACGCAGCAGGTGATGCAACATTCATTATAACCAAGAGAAACATCCTATTTTTTGTGGTCTCACTGTCACACATTGTTGTAAGTGACATGTTTTTATTCATCTTTTAGGTCACTTGCTTTGACTCAGCTGTTAAATAATTTTTGTTGCGAATAGGAAATGTGCCGTACAGGTTTTCAAACACTTAAGATAGCTGTTATTGTAGCTTTCAAGCAATTCCTGTAAGAAATCCAAGTATCTACGGTTGTTTGTACGTGTAAAAAAACCCTCCACATTCGGTAAAAGATGCTGTAGGTCACTGGCCGTTGCAAAATGATTAATACCTTGTTTTGTCATCAACGTCTCAAAAGTCTTGTTAAAGAATTTAACTTGCCCGCATCTGTAACTTTTCAGGGGTCCGGCTGTCTTTTAAAATAGACTCAAAGACCTTAGAGACCTCGACCCTTGTTTTTTCTTCAAGGTTCCGTTCGGAATATACATCGATCACAATCAATAAAGAATTAATGCCATTGTTGTATTCTGCCAAAGCCTGAATATTGCAAAGATCCGCCTGAAAATGAATTAAGGGTTGTGGTACAAAAACTCTATTTCTTACAAAATGTGTCCTGGCAGGTTTCCTGCTCAGATAAAAAATCTTATCAATGTTTACTTTTTCCCCATTTCATCCCGTAACGCTCTATGGAGTCTGTCTACATTGCCATAACTAGCCGGATGTGATGGATTATAATACACTTTTTTCATAAAACAATTTTCAGACATGTTTCCTGCTGTCCTCTGTGGATTTTTGAAAAACGAGACACAAGCTTCTTTATGACTTTTTAAAATTAGTTTTCACAAACATCATGTTCTCAACACAATGTTAACTTCATTACACTGCATCCTACAATATGGTATATTATTATGCAAGGTATTTAGTGACAGGTTGTTGTTCATACAGTAACTCACAACATCAACAAATTAAGCGTACACAGTAAACAGATGGTATACTTTCACACTGGTATCTTTATTCATCTCTAATGATTTTACAAAAGGTATCAGACATTGTACATTTCTCATGTGCAAAGAGTTGTGCACAGTCTGATTCTAATTTCCAGGTTCTCAAATAATATTCAAAATCTTTTCTAGTCTAGTGACTTTAACATCTCTGATAAAAGTGGGGGTTGAAACATTAGTGACTCTGCTTTTAATTACCTGATCCAAAACATTAATTATCTGACCGAAGAGTACACATTTCTCAATATATGTAACAGGTTTTCTACTATAATTACCCATTATGAATTAATTATTCCACTTCCAAAAGTCCACAATTTCGTTCATCTCCTATATCTTGGTCTTGAATCGTACCGATGAAACATCCGTCCAAAGCCGTTTTAACAGTTCACCATAATGCAGACACTCATGTTGCATCTGACTCGGTTGATCAATTTGACACCCATTACAGATTTCTCTTCTATATCTGTATAGAACTTTTTTCAACAGTCGAAGCACCATAGTTTTCACAGATGAACCTGATGGGTTCCACAGTTTTCGGATGAACCTGACCGGTTGATCTCTGCCGTGTTCATAAGCACAGAATGAGGGTTACTGCTGCTGCTGACATGGCAGATGAACTTGCATGGCATTGGCCACCCCTTTCAGCATGGCAAGACAGCAAATTCGACCAATGGTGTAAGCTAAAATACACCACCCAATAGTCTTCAAGAGCGACACCATCAACAACAGCTGGCTTCACGACCTCCCGGTTAGAGGTCTGTCTGCAAGAGGTTTCAGTTCAATTCAATTTTATTTCTATAGCGCCAAATCACGGTCTACACCTGTTCTTTTCTGAAAAGTGCTCAGAGATTTGGCGCTATATAAATTAAATTGAATTGAACATATATCTGGTTTTACAGCAGTTTCAAAGGTTCCTGAGTTTAGAGATTAGTCAGTGTCAGTTGAGGGCAGGTCTTAGTGACTTTTGTTTCTGTTAGAATTTTATCATTAAAGAAGCTCATGAAGTTGTTACTACTGAGAGCTATGGAAATACATGGCTCTGAGAGCTGTGACTCTCTGTCAGCCTGGCTACAGTGCTGAAAGAAACCTGTGGTTGTTCCTATTTGTAGGAGCCAAATGTGGTGTTTTGTGCATGTAAATATTGGTTGTTGTTTCTTGGTTGTACATTGGGTGTCTCTCTAATATTACCTGGGGTCAATGTTATATAGGTAGCATCTAAACTGTTGGAGGCAGGTGTTTTTTGACCCGGAAGGGCAAAAGGTTGTTGAGCGCTGTGGTGCGTTGGCACTGAAACCTTTGTTTGACAGTCTGTATGTATTAATATGGTTTGCCGTTTACGCTGCACAGTAAAACAAATTAATTCATTAACCAGCAACACAACAATGTCTGATGTTTAAACGATACGGTACGGTAACAGAGAGACAAAGGAACAGCGCGTCAGCCAGGGCACACCTGGGCTAAAGCACCTCAGTAGTTCTCAGTATTAGACCGAGCTACTACACTATTAATGACGTGTAGTACACCGCTCTAGCATTATGGAGGGCCTTCCTATATGTTTTAAGACTTAAGTCTTGCCAAATTGTTTCACCACCGCACTCCAACTGCGTATCAATGCATTGCGCCTACTGTCCTCCATGCTCAGGGGCCCCAGACACCAGTCTAGCCCCCTCAATGTGGTATGGTTAAGTAAACTGCTAGACATGTGGTTGGTTGCTGTCCTCGTCTCAAGAAATACCACTCGTCCAATCACAACAAAATCTGTAATATTCTTAATATTCTCCAGCGAGAATATACTCACCATGGTTGGAAAGTCTGGAGGGAGAAACACTTTCCCATAGGTCCTAACACCGATGCGGTTCCAGGGGCGGCTGTGGCTCAGGAGGTAGAGCGTGTTGCCCGTTAATTGGAAGGTCGGCGGTTCATTCCTGTGATGTACGGCTTGGAACCACTACACCTAAGACCTTCCTTACTTACAGCAGCTACAGTGGTGGACTGCACTCTCCTTACTGAGGGGTTGTATGCTAGATGTAGTGGCCTGGCTCTTGGGGTGACCTGTGGGACCTGCCGCGCTTCTGTACTTGCCTAAACAATGGATATGTATTGAATATGTATGTTCTAAAAAAATTGTAAAGAGTTGGTTGCCATCAAATTGCACAGAGGACCCGGTGCAGTCTGCATCGACTCACCAGCAATCAAGTGCGTACAGGTAATGTCACCAACAAACGGTATGGAAGATGCATATGGAAGGGATAAACAGTCACGCCCTGTATGGTAACAGGTCATGTGGTCCCGGTGACCATCAAGACCATGCAAAGTTGTAACAAGGATGTACCCAGAAAGTTAAATGGAGTAGGTGCAGTGTAACACCCACGGTGACTCTTCCCAGGCTGCCCGAGGAGTATAATGGCCCCCTGAAACTGTATTGATCGCCACCTCCAGAGTGCCCAGGGTGACTCTTCCCAGGCTGCCTGAGGAGTATAATGGCCCCCTGAAACCGTATTGATCGCCACCTCCAGAGTGTAAGCAACAGGGTTGACGGGGACTCCTGGGACTAGTTTACCTGACCCAGGGAGTCATCCGTCACTGAGTCCTGGTCAAAAGGCAGAGTACCAAGGCCACGAGGAGGTATATTAGGGCCACCAAGTGGAGTACCAGGACCACCAAGCAGTCTACCAGGGGCACCAAGTGGAATACCAGGGTCACGAGGTGGTGTACCAGGGCCACCAACCGGGTTACCAGGGCCCCACGTGGAATACCAGGGCCACAGTTTGGTCAACCAGGGGCGCCAAGTCGCTCTTGACTTTTGATTCTTTTGATTTTTGTTAGTTTTTTAATGAATGAATAATGCTGAATCCCGAAAGCTGCCATCGGCACAATTTCGGAAACCCAGTTTTTGAAAACTTGTTCTCTGGTGAACTACTACTTTGAGAAGTGTCCAATGTCAATTCCCCAAATGTGGTGCTCTGAAAGCTTCTGTTAATACCGATGGAGCCTTCCTGTGCAACTTGTGCCTGAAATTTTTGCCTCCCAGAGGGGGCTCTTGCAAAATAATGCACATAAGACGACTGCACACTCGCGTGCGTGCACACGCCCGATGTCATTGTCCATCCCAATGTTTCATCGTTGATGGAAATTTTGTAGACATCGCCCAACTCTACTCAAAAGCAAACAACACCCCCTTCTGTTCTGGCTGCTGGACGCCGTATTGGGAGAGCCTCGGCCCTCGGTCCTGATGGGATTACCCAGCATCAGCTCGTGCATTGGGCTCAGCTCACCAATAGCTTCAACACAGTGTTACTCAGTTGTAGGATACCTGATTGTCTCAAGGGCAGCACCACCAGACCTATTCCCAAAACCTCTGAGAAAGCCAAACTAAAAGATATAAGCCAGTGGAGGCCAATTCCCGGTTCTGCCATCCTCAGGGCCTTGCCTGTGTTGTGTGTTGTGCCAGAGGCTCACTGACACCTGTTGGCCTCACCAATGCCGAAGCAGTTTCATTGAATCCCCAAGCTAGTCATTTATAAATTTTCCCATCCAAAAAAAACCTAACAAAGGGGATGAAGTTTGAATCCAAATGCAGATTTATTTTCAAAAACACACCAAAACGTAACTGTAAAAACAGAGGTAATAAAAAGCCAAACTGAAAAACACAGGTATAAACAACAACTATTTACAAAAGCCTGCTGGCAATGGCTGTCATGCCACGGCTGGAAACAATTATTTGAAGTGAGGCACAGAGGGACCTGGCACTCCCTGTAATACACTGGCGTCTTGACCCTCTGGATGCCAGGTTGCTGGCACCTCTTGCAGTATTTCCTCACTTTTGTGGCATCACTCCCATAAAATATTGGCATGCAAGTGGGAGGTGGTGGGGTTGCCGGTTGTATTGCTGGTGCTGAGCCTGCAGCAAACTCCAGCATCTCACCAGCAAGCTGTTCCCTAAAGATCTTCTGCGTATGCAGCTTTGACATGGTGGGATCCTTCTTCACCTTGAACAGCTCCTTATGAAGTATGAAACTATTCACCACCTCCAATGTCTATGAAACGATAAAAAATGTCTTGTACCATTTCATAGTTTTATGGTGGACACTGTAGTAGCCAATCAAAGCATCTGAACAGGGATGTCTTTTGTGTGCCACACCCCAGCCTCTTTCCACTGTACGCGTTGTGCCCGTGGAGCGCATATTCACCTCCTGGGTGTCCATCCACTTTACATACAACAGCTCGTCTTTTCTAATCCAACGCAGATCCCCCGCGCGCCATTGCGCGCTGTTGCATCAAGCCACACTTGATTTTCTCCACGTCTTTTACATCCACGAGCCTTGTCTCTGTGCGTAACTGGCGTGAGCTAGTGTTTATATCACCACAGCCAATTACAATCACTTTTAGATGTGGGCACATCAAGAATGCTGCATGCTTACTGGCTCATTGGCGTTGACAAGAACCTTTAGGTATCGAACTTTGGTACCGAAAGACAAGGCATTTTTTGATACTCAGTGATATTGAAGCAATTCGTAAAAAAAAAGTATTGAACTCGATACCCGGCCTTAGCCTTAACCAGGAGGAAGTTTAGGGTTTGTTTTGTGTTTCCCAGGGTGGGAATAAGCCAGAATTGTTAGTTATGCAGGCTAGGTTCATTGAGAAGGTTTTTTTTCCTGGTGTAAAGCCATTAGAGGGCCTTAACCTTTGCTGTTACCTCTCCAGATAGGCATAAGCAAAATTGTTTCCCTCGGGGGACTTGTTGGTTGGTGGTTTTGATTTGTTATTTTTGTGCATAAACACGATCTGACATTTTGCCTGTCTTGGGTACACATCCATGACTGCCTTGGTGAGTAACAGCAATTGCTGGGGCTTGACTGGGTCATTGGGTTTGTGTTTAAAACACCTGTCGTGGCATGCATGAAGACTAGGGATGAGTATAGTGATGTAGTATTGGTTAGGCAGTTAGTTAGGGGAGAGGTATTCCAAAAGGTTGTTTAGTCAATAACTAGATAGCTTTCTCCCAGGTTAAAACTGTAAAAAGTTTGTTTAATCTGGCTTATTCATGACGGTTGTTTGTGCCCTACTGGTTCTGCTGTTAAGTAGCAGGGCAGAAATAGAGTAATTTGTTATTAGGTTAGTCGGTCCCTTCTGTCTCCATTGTGTCTGAAGAGTATAGCTAATGTGGACGACTTTATACAATGTCCGAGTACGGAATTGTTAGATAAGTCTACTAAAGACCAGTTACTGAGAATTGCAGAGTATTATGAAGTAGACCTTCTAAAGCAAGGTCGCATAGAGGTTATATATTGACAACATTAAGGGCCCAGTTAGGACAGCTTGAGGTTTTGCCATCCTCAGCAATCTCTACTGGTTTAAAAGATGATGTGTTGGCCACCGAAGAAGATGCTACTCATCCGTTGTTGTCGGGCAGGTTAAGTTTTCCTCTATCAGACTTTGGTGATTTAACTTTTGAACAGAAAAAAGTAATCATGCTGCTGCATTATCAGCAAGAGAGGGAGCATGAAGAACTACTAAGTGTCCACAAGGAGCGGGTCCGGGCTCAAGAAAAAGCACTGGAGATGGAACGTCTAAAGGTAACTACAAAGTTGCGTGACGCTGAATTAGAACAAGAACGTTACCAATGGGACTTGGTTAAAGTAAGTAAGTAAGTTTTCACCACCTTCTTCCGGGGTTGCCCCGACACATTTTGACATAGCCTACAACTTGAGTTTGTTACCAAAATTCAATGAGAGTGATGTGGATACTTTTTTGGGTTGTTTGAGAGGCTTAGTCAATCAAGACAATGGACTGATTTAGAAAAGACACTGCTCTTACGGTGTGTGCTCACAGGTAGGGCTCAAAAAGCATATACTGCCTTAAGTTTATCTGAAAATGAGGACTATAGTAAAGTTAAAGCTGCAGTGCTAAAATCTTATGAACTGGTGCCAGAGGCTTATCGCCAACAGTTTCGGAAGTTAAGGAAGTCAGAAGGACAGACATATGTAGAGTTTGTTCGTGAGTTAACCATACAATTAAAGTGACTGCTTCTGAGGTAAAGAGTAGGGATGACTTAATGGAACTAATAACTTTAGAACAGTTCAAACGTGTTCTCCCAGAACATGTTACCACATACCTTAATGAACATCACATTAAAAAGGTTGCTGACGCTGCAGTGTTGGTTGATGACTACACTTTAACCCATAAGATTTATAGAGGGGGAAAGAGTGAGTGTGGTTGCAGGGATAACTCATTTAGCGGCCGCCAAGCTAGAGTTGGTGGAGCAAGGGAGAATCCAGCGGTAAGGTTCTCGCATGACAGAAGAGGTAAAGGAGATTTAAGGATGCTTTCACACCTGGATCGATTTGTTTTGTTCCGGAACAGATACTTTGTTCCGAATCAATTAATTACGTCACTCGTGTTCACACCACACTGTTGTAAAGCAGTCCAAATCGCTCACCCTTCCAGGGCTTTCCTTACGCCATTACGTCACTACCTCATGCGTGCAGGTCGCGCATTCCATTGGGGGGACATCTCCATGGCAACAGTAACACAAAATGAATCGCGGGTGGACTTCGTGTTGCAAAAAGTTGAAAGAGATGTTTGGTCGGAACAACACATCTCCCGGATGTTGCACACCACACATAAGAACACTAAAGTCTACAAGCGGGTCAGTGATAAAATGAAAGGGAGGGGTTGTGAACGCTCTGTCGAGCAGCACCTCATGAAGTTAAAAAAACTCCGACAGCAGCAGGCCTACATAACACAACCACAACAACATACTGCAACAAATTAGCAAAATACACTGCCGAAGCTGTTGAAAAGCGATCTTTTAGCGTCGGTTGGCAGGCAACACATTGATTTGTTCCGGTTCATGGGTCGGTTGTGTTCTCACTGCAAAACGAACCGCTCCAGGGTTCGTATGGAATATGGTTGTTTTGTTCCGTTTCAGAGTGCGATTGTCGTGTTCACATATCACCAAACGAACCGAGCCAAAAGGGAAACGCCCCTTTGTTTCGGAACGTCTCCAATCGATCCAGGTGTGAAAGCACCCTAAGTCAAACCTGTAATTTTGTCATGGTAAAGGTCACTGGAAAATTGACCAGTATTTAAAGCAAAAAACTAGACTCAAAATAGCTGGAGACCTAAGCCTGTTGCTCTGGCTGGTCCTGCACACTGGACTGATAGAGATGAGGTTATTGCTGCTGTTAAACGCCATACCAATCCTCAACTAGTTGCTGATGCAGTAGTTTCAGATTCGAGTCCAGGTAAACCAGAGATGCAGACTCAGACTGACCTGAGTTCAGAAGACTTTGATCCAGGTTATGCTCCTTATATACGTGAGGGTTATGTGTCTTTCTTAGGAAGCAACAAGAAAGTCCCAGTTAAGATTCTGAGAGACACTGGTGCTTTAGAGTCTTACATTATTGAGTCTGTTCTCCCCTTATCTTCGGAAACAGACACGAGGTTTTGTGCTGTTTAGAGGAATGGGTATGCAACTGTTGTCTGCTCCTATGCATCGGTTTGTGCTGTCTTCTGATTTAGTGCAGGGTGAGGTGACTATGGGAGTCATTACCCGTGCAAGGAGTGTCAGTCATTCTGGGGAATGACCTGGCTGGTGGGAGAGTGTGGCCTGAGATACCTCCTGTACCGGTGGTTTCATCCATACCAGTGGTGAGTAAAACTGCAGATCCTGAGGGGAACTTAACTGATGTAGTTCCGGCCTGTGCAGTAACCCGTGCTCAGACCTGTAAAGCACAGGAAGTTAAAGTAAAGTTGGAGGAGGCAGTTGTTTCATAGGCTGTTCTTCCATCTGTCTCTCGCAGTGATTTGGTGAAACAGCAACAAGAAGATCCTTCCTTACAGGAACTCCTGTCTCAGGTTCGCCCGGCCAGTGAAATGACCAGTGCAGCACATGGGTATTTCTTACAAGAGGAAGTGTTGGTAAGAAAATGGTTGCCTCAAGGTGAAAGCTTTGCTGGAGAGGCAATATTTCAAATTGTGATACCACACAAGCTGAGAGAAGGTGTGCAACAGACAGCACATGATGAAACTGCAGGTCACTTAGGGGTACAGAAGACTTAAAACAAAGTTCTGCGGTATTTTTACTGGCCCCGTTTGAAAAAGGATATTTCTGCATACATTAAGACATGTCATACTTGTCAGTTAACAGGTAAGCCTAACCAAACTATTAAGCCAGTGCCTTTGTCTCCCATTCCTGTAGTCTCTCAACCTTTTGAGCATTTGTTGATTGACTGTGTTGGCCCATTGCCTAAGTCTAAGGCTGGAAGTTTGTTGTCTATCTGTTGACAGTGATGTGTCAGTCCACACGGTATCCTGCTGCATATCCTTTGGCAAACATTACAGCTAAATCTGTGGTTAAGGCTTTGAGTCAGATTATTTCTGTCTTTGGCATTCCTAAAGTTATTCAGACAGACCAGGGCACAAATTTCACTTCACGGATGTTTGGTGAGATTTTGAAACAACTCCATGTGAAACATGCAACCTTCTTGCTTACCATCCACAAAGCCAGGGGGCTCTTGAGAGGTTTCATCAAACCCTGAAATCGTTGTTACGATCCTACTGCACTGAGTTGAACCATGACTGGCAAGAAGGTTTACCTTGGCTGTTGTTGGCTGCCAGGGAAGTCCGAGGCCCACTGGCAGTACTACAGGAGGATTGGGAATTACCTGACCATCTGAAATGGGTGAGTTGAGCTCTCTGATTAGGTCATATTCTAACCTTTTTTCAGATGTTCCTTCACAAACACATATTCTAGAACATGACATTGAGGTGGGAGATGCTGCACCTATAAAACAGCGCTTCTACAGAACTTCTCGTGAGCAGTTGCAGTCAGAGGTTAAATATATACTGGAGAATGGAATGGCAGTACCCTCACATACTAGCTGGGCTTCACCATGTCTGTTAGTCAGTAAGCCAGATGGGACTTTCAGACCTTGCACTGACTTCCGTAAAGTGAATGCCATAACCAAGCCAGACAGTTGGGCAGGGTGAAGTGCGGCCTGTAATGGCAAAAGTTGAGGCATTGAGAAGCCAGTTAGCTATTTCTCGCGTAAGTTGAACTCCTACCAGTTGAACTACTCAGTTGTAGAGAAGGAGGCACTTGCATTGATTTGGGCTCTACAGCACTTTGAAGTGTACATAGGTAACGGGTGTAGGCCTCTAGTTGTGTACACAGACCACAATCCTCTGACCTTCCTACATTCGTTACAGAATCCAAACCAGCGTTTGATGAGATGGTGTCTGTTCTTACAGCCTTTCCATCTTAATGTTCGGCACATTAAAGGTTCTGTAAATGTTAAGGCTGATGCATTGTCTAGACCATAGACTTATTATGGTTCCTGTTCTCATCTGTTTCCAGTGGTTCTTTCTCCTATCTCTTAAATTGCTTCTAAGGTACCAAGTTGCTGAATGGGAGTTGGTAAACAGGACTTATGCGGATAAGGTAATTGTAACATTCAGTGAAGCAATTTTTCATGTGATTTATCCTGTACTTAAGGAACATTTGATATTCTAACTTTAAAATTTGAGCGTAATTACCACTCCATAAGAACTTTTTTTATGGGGGTTGTCTGTTGTGTTGTGCTGGTTTGTTGTTTGAGTTCCAGGCTGTCTATGGGCAGAGCTATGGCCAAGGTCGTCAGGAGATGTGGCTCACCTGTTCATCCTGGCTGAGATGTATTTAAGATGGCTGTCAATTCTACCTATTCCCTCTCTTTGGATTCCCACAGCATCATGCACCACCCCTGGGACACACTAGCTCTTCAGTTGTGATTTATTATGTAGCTTTTCTTTTTGCACTCACTACATTTCACACTCACCCATACACTCATGACACTCCTGATACTACTGATTCTCACATTTGCTTTGAGGCTTATGTTTATCTTTCGTTAATACAATAAAACCATTAAGTTTGTTTGCGTGAGCTTCCTCTTTGTTGCAAGCAGGAGTCAACTTGTAACTATATATATATATGAAAATACAAACAATTTTAACATGTGGTAAAAAAACAAAAATAATGACAAACTAAATGGGTTAGGCTACATCCAAATCTAGATCTTCATCTAAGCTGCTACTTGATGCTGGAAGAGCATCAGATGGGTTTCTCAGTTGGTGTCATTTACTCGGGTAAATGGGATCCATAACTGTTGAATATGTAAGAATATGAATATAAGTAAACATTATAAATGACTATGTTCACACTGTTTTCCCATGACATGACTACTATCAACAAATAATTTTAAATGAAAACATACAGCATGTATCTAATTATAATTGTCATGAAGGTAAAAAAAATTAATTTATAACATTTTTTTCTTTCTAATTTTTTAAAAGCCCTCATTTGTTACTGACCCATTTATCTCTATGGAAAATATAAAGATACTTGGAACAGGACACATGCTTTAGCCATCATGTTGCATTAGAACAACCAAATAGAGAAAGCTATTTTTATTCTTTTGAGAGAGCTATGTGCTGTGAATGTAAGTGTTTGGAATATTTATTGTTGTGCTTTGCTGACTGTATGCTTGATAATTTGCAGTAAGCCTATTTAATAAATATGTCAAAATTCAAAAACTCATATTTTTACATCATAATGATCTAGTAAGTAAAATATGTGTGGCTTTCATAACAAATTATAATAGGTAAGGTTGCACATGTTTCATGTTCACCCCCTCTGAATTCAGATAATATAGAGTTTTTAAGGGCATGAGGAAACCTGTGGGTATCATTAACGTTACAGAACCGTTAAGTTGCATGCAGCATGTTAAGCTAACCACAACGGTGCCTTACTCTACACTGTTCCCCGCTGAAATTCACGGTTCCTACATGTTAACAAATAATGTAGATAAATAATGAAGACATGTCAAACAAAGACACAGATGCTTACAAGACCAAAGTAAATGTCTTTTCACTTCCAGTGTTTGCAGTAAACTCTCACCGTTGCTCGCTGAAAGGCCAAAATCATAACATATCCCTTGTTTAAAAATGGCAGATTTGTTGATAGCGACATCTGAAAACTCTGGAAACTGGAAAGTCTGCCGTTGCCAGTAGTCATGTTTCAGTAGGGCTACAGCTGTGTTCTGACGGTTGAAAATAGTAATTACATTCTATTTTAAATTAAAATTAAAAATGAATGCAGGCATAATTACAGCGAAAATGAAGATAATTTAAATGTTTCAAACATTGATTGCATTTTATGATATGATGTAACGCACCTCAACAGCTGCATGGGTGAAAACTACATGTAACCAATTTGGTCTAAAACAGGGCTGTAGCCAAGCTCTTGATTTTAGACCACTGACTGCCTCTATTTCGGCGGGTGGGCTAAAAGCAGACTATATGTAGCCTGTCCAAATAGGAGCTAAATAGTGGCTACAGATAGACCATGTCAATTTAATGACACTTAATATCTTGTAGATATTATTGATATTGCAAAATAATGAGACATCAATCATCTCTCATGCTGCAAGGGCAAAAACCACTATTAATCATTTTTGACCATTTTGACTAAATAGCTGGTCTGTCTACAAGCTAAATCACGGCTACGCACAGGCTGAGCATAAAACGTGAAAGAGATGAAACAAAAAACCTTGTAATCACTGTAGACCTTGCTTGCATGATGGAATATCATACACCTTCCAAGTTATTTTGGCAAAAACATCATGTAACCAAATGTAAAGTTATTGTGGCGAGAATTGGGTTCCTCATAGCCGGACTAAATCAGGTCTATAGTAAACCTAGTCTGTGAAATGACAACTTTTGCTTGCTGGGAGAGAGAGAGAGAGACTCAGACAGACAGTGTAAGACAGGTGTAAGTGTGTGCTTCTGTGTCTGAGGGGAAACACAAAAATAAATTGAAGAATTAAGCAGAATTAAAATGGTGGGCAATTTATTTTCAGCTATTTCCATTGAAAATGCTAATGTTTTTTTTATAATCACTATTTCATTATGACCATACAATTGAATGTACCCCAGTGAGAATAGCTAACATTTACACTGGTACTGATGGAGATTCTAATAAAAATAGATTTTTCCAATAAATAGTTTGTGTATGCTGTCAATTATAGTTCTATTTTGTATAGACTTTGCCCTCTAAGGCTATCGCTATTGGGTTTACCCCTTCCACGCGCCTGTGCGGCACTGAGAATTTTAGTCTACGCCCACCCACAGCATGGGTATATACTAGGGATCCGGTACGGATAAAGCACTTTTGCCGAGTACGAGTATTATACGAGTAATACGAGTCAGTATCTGTACTCGGATTGAATAAAAATCCTCATTGTGTAGATGACTGTCTGCGACGTTCTGTGTAGTCACAGCGCCCCTCCCGCTCTGCTCTGTCCCGCTCTGCTCACTCACACGCAGAACACTGAGAAAAGAGCAGCTCTCGCTCTCTGTCTCTCCGTCAGTCACTCAGCTTTGCGGGTCTTTTCCGTTAACGTTTACGTTTTCTTCAGCTTCAGGTTTGTTTTTTACTTCGGTTTGTAGTACTACTTACTTATTAACCAGTAGAGTTCTGGTAAACGTGGGGTTTGTTCAGACGTGGTGCTTGGTAGAACGCGACTTGCGTTGTGTCTCTGCCTGTCGGAGATTTTTTTTTTAACCGTCGGCTGGGTCAGCCGTCTACTTCACGCAGTGTGACACTTTGTTGCTGCATTTTATTATTTACAAAGTAAAGGTTGTTGTTGTGGTATAAATAAATTATTTAAAATAATATTACAAAGGTACCCACACACACACAACAGGGAACAGTTAAAACAAACAAAAGGCAATAAATAAAATTGCTCTATGAGAAGCACTTTGCTGAGTAGCACTGCGCCTAATATTAAAAGGCTCAACAGAATCTGTTAAGTGTTCTTAACATTTGTGGAATTAACAGTTCTGATTCCCTGTGAAAGAAACCTTTCTTAAGTATGTTAGTCCAACTCTTGATGCACCTGTACCGTCTACCAGAGGGCAGGCGATTGAACAGGTGTTGACCAAGATAGGAGCGAATTATATTTACCAGGGAGGTCAGACGGTAGTCGATATCAGTGCTGTCGTGTTAGCAGGAAGAGATCTTCTGAGAAAAAACGCAACTGAACCAAGACTTGGGTCTTATACCTACAAGCCTGCAGACCAGATTTCATCATCAGTGGCATCAAACCTTTGATGATGTCGTGACATTCTAAACATCAAAGCAAAAAAAAAAAAGAATTTAAAAAAACATTCTAACCTTTGAACTTCCTCACAATTTTTTAAACAATCGCAAGTCAAGTTTTATGAAATTTTGGGTTCTTTTCTGACTTTATATTGATTGTTTATGGGATGGAATGTTTGGGCCTAGACTGGCAGAACTAAAAACATAAGCAAGTGCATATTAGTGTAAAGTAAATCACAATTAACATATTTATTATTGCTTATAAGACCCTTTTAGGCTCTTATTAGAAACTTGTTTCCGCCGATGCATTGGTAAAACGGCTGACAGTAAAATGCATGTTGCAGTCTGTATATAAGACGGTGGCAGGTAAAAGTGCGATGCGTTTTCTGTCATCTGTCCTCCAACACCGCACGCACAAATGCCATAATGAACATACCGGCTGTAAATTCTAAGTAAATTACATGATATATTGGTTAACTAGCTCAAAACGGTGTTATCGGTTTGATGCTCTTAACGAGGCGTGACAGTGCGCCTGTGCAAGCTTGAAGAATGACGTATAAATTATGGAATAACTATGGTCATTCGTCAGAACACCGTTTTAACAACTAAGCAACTTTTGAAACTTTGAGCACAAAATTCAGCTTTTTGTCAAAAAATATTTGGCGAACTATGTGGGTAATGAACATTGTAAGGAAGTGACTCAGAAAAATATGTAATATAGAAATGTCAAAATACACTAGTGGGGGGCTTTAATAATAATATGTCCTTTAATGTCGTTAGCATTAAATTTAGCTAATGTTAGGCCTCACAATGTGACTGTAAACATTAAAGCTATAAATATATTTAAAGGACAGAAACATCAATTGGTAGCTAGCGAACTAGTTAAATAAAATAATTTACTCGTTACAAAATGCCATTTAGGGAAAGAAATTGAAGTAATGTGAACTTTTAATTGTAATGTTAACTTTAATTTTAAAAGAGACACCCCAAATTCACCACAAGTGACAATATTTTGAACATTAACATAACGTACTTTAGAAATTAGCTAAACACCGTCTCTCATTGATCTTTGTTATGATCTGTGGAAAAACAATTAAAACGCCACATTATGTTGCCATAGCAAAGCACAAAGCCTTCACTTGACTTCACTTAACATAAATACTTGTTTTTATAAAAATATAAAATAACGATAAAGACTATAAAATTTATTGACCTGACATATTTAACTGTTAACACTGTAATGACAAAACTTACAATTTATAATCTCCATTTCTTATATAAATGTAACTATTAAATTCTTTCTAACATGTTTTATCAACATTGAACCTGTTGTTCACAGCATTAGAGCAGCAAGGTTTGGTTTTACAAAACAAAACAAGTGTATAACACCACATGTAGTCACAAATTGAATTGAATGGTGCGGGGGAAGAGACAGTTGGCTTTCACTTTCATCCTCAGCTGAGAGGATTTTTGACACAACTAAAAAAGTGACATCATTTGTGGGAGTGGACTCCCCCTCCTCCGTCTCAGCATCGGACTCTGTGACAGGCTGATAAACATTAAACGTCTTGACAAAGTCGGATCCATTATCAGTCACTGTTGCAACTACTTTGTTGAGCAGTCCATATGAAGAGTGAATGTTTTTGATTTCTGCACCAATAACATCATACGTGTGTCTACCGCGAATTCTCCTACATGCCAACACAGCCTTGTTGCGTTCTAATGTGCTTACTCCCATATAACTCCTCGCACGGTTCGTGCTCGGGCCCTAATAAATAAAACAACAGGGGTAAGCTGGGATTGGCTCCAGCCCCCGCGACCCTGTACGCAAGATAAGCGGTTGACAATGGATGGAAACAATGGGGAGCAACCAACACGTGCAAGCTTAACTTCACCAGCACTGTGTCACTGTCCAACCATTCTGGACCAAGTGGACGCTTTTTGACGCCCTGGGTAACCTTAAGCGTCATTTTTGCACAATCAACGAATAAATATGCAAGGTCAGATTAGACTTTCAAAATAAAACCAGTGGTTAACGTCGCAATTTGATTTCTTTAGGCACCAAAACTACTTGTTTAGGTTTCGTGGTTTGGGTTAAAATAACATGCGTAACTTATCTAAAAAGAATCTTTGTTTCACACGGGAAACGAACAGCGGTCTCCTGGGTGGAAGTCGGGTGTGTGACCCACCTGTCCACCATAACCACCTCCTTCCTCTAACATTTCTGTTATTTATACTAGGCCCACTTTTAACCTATGATAAAGCACTTTTGCCGAGTACGAGTATTATACGAGTAATACGAGTCAGTATCTGTACTCGGATTGAATAAAAATCCTCATTGTGTAGATGACTGTCTGCGACGTTCTGTGTAATCACAGAGCCCCTCCCGCTCTGCTCTGTCCCGCTCTGCTCACTCACACGCAGAACACTGAGAAAAGAGCAGCTCTCGCTCTCTGTCTCTCCGTCAGTCACTCAGCTTTGCGGGTCTTTTCCGTTAACGTTTACGTTTTCTTCAGCTTCAGGTTTGTTTTTTATTTCGGTTTGTAGTACTACTTACTTATTAACCAGTAGAGTTCTGGTAAACGTGGGGTTTGTTCAGACGTGGTGCTTGGTAGAACGCGACTCGCGTTGTGTCTCTGCCTTTTTTAACCGTCAGCTGGGTCAGCCGTCTACTTCACGCACTGAGTGTGACACTTTGTTGCTGCATTTTATTATTTACAAAGTAAAGGTTGTTGTTGTGGTATAAATAAATTATTTAAAATAATATTACAAAGGTACCCACACACACATACACACACAACCCCCCCCCCCCCCATGATCAGTGATACAGAATAATGAGTGATACAGAGAGTACTTCAGCACCACCAGTGAGAGTTTGCTTCACCTCGCAGGACAGTGAGGGTCAAGTCAGTGACAATGAAAACAGTGGCAGTAGCACCCACCTTTCCCTCACTGAGACCAATATTGCATCTGGGGATGGAGGTCATCCTCCACCAAAGACCAAGAGGACTTCTGCAGTTTGGAACTCTTTCACTGTTTCTGAAAATGATCCCTCCAAAGCCATTTGCAAGCTTTGTAAGTCCAAGCTAAGCAGAGGTAGAGATGCAAAACATTACAACACAACATCTCTACATAACCATTTGCTATGTGTTCATCACATGAGAAATCTTGAACCTTTCTCTGTGGTGGAGAGGAGAGGCTTCAAGACACTTGTTGGCTTTTTAGAACCCAAGTATAAGATCCCATCGAGGCACTATTTCAGTCGAACTGTATGTAGTGCCTGAGCTGTATGAGGCAATGAGAGGGGAGTTGGTCCAGTCACTTAAGGTAGCTGAAGGAGGTGTCATCAACCTCACTACAGATCTCTGGACCAGCAATCACAACGCACATGCATATCTCTGTCTTACTGGGCACTGGTGTGAACGTGTAGGGGAAGCTTCAGTACAGAGGAAAGCAGGGCTGCTAAATGTTGGTATGCTGGACATTGAGCACACATCAAACAACATTCTGTGCTGCCTTAAGGAAAAGATGAGAGTCTGTTGGGCAGTCTGTCACAATACGGTTTGTTGTTTCAGATAATGCAGCAAACATGGTGAAAGCTTTGACTGAATATGGGCACATCCGTTGCATGTCCCATACGCTTCACTTGGTGGTGATCAAAGCACTGGAGAAGGACAGGGTTGTGACATCCCTTCTCTCCAAAGCCAGGAGCATATCTGGCCATGTTCATCGCTCAAGCAAAGCCAGCAACAGACTACATGAGCTGTAAACACAGTTGAACCTCCCCCAGCACACGCTCATAACAGATGTAAAAACAAGGTGGAACTATACGTTCTACATGCTCCAGCGGCTGGTGGAGCATCGCAGGGCTGTGCAGATTATGACACAGGACTCTAACATGGGTAAAACTCCAACAATCATCTATCCAAATGAGTGGGGGTTAGCATCAGACATGCTCACTGTTCTTAGTCCTTTTGAGGAGGTCACACGGGTGCTCTCAAAACATAGAGCCTCCATCTCTGAGGTCATCCCCCTCCTGCATGGCTTGTGCTCTATCATCAGGTCACTGCATGCTGGTGAGGAATCTGAGGATGAATCTGATCAGTTCATGGCTGGTGATGATGATCAGGATGCCACAGTGGGGCTGGGCCAAGATGTTGCGGCTGAGTCCAGGGAAAGGTTAGGCACAGCGGCAAGGAAACTGGCAGCCAATCTGAGCAAAGAACTAAAATGGCGTTTCGAACCAATTTTTGCAAACTCCACATTTCTGCTTGCCACTCTCCTTGACCCCAGATATAAGGGCAGATGTTTTCCAAACAATGTTGATGTGCAGGCACTGAAGAGGACATTACTCCTCAGGATGGAGCTCTGTGACCCTGTGGCTACACCTGCAAGAAACACAGAAGAGACACCTGCCACCAGCAGCACTTCAGTCTTGTCTTATTTCTTAAAAAGAAATCAGCTATTCCATTGAGGACACATTTACCATCAGGTGATGTGGAGGCCTATCTGGCAGATGGGGACATCAGCCTTACCGATGACCCAGTGAAATACTGGTCAGGCAAGCTTCAGTGCTGGCCCAATCTTACACGCTTTGCACTGCAGCATCTCAGTTGTCCACCTACAAGTGTCCAGTCTGAGCGTGTTTTTAGCACAGCTGGAAATGTGGTCAGTCCACAGCGTGCAAACTTTGAACCTAGCCACGTGGAACAACTGGTCTTCATTAAAGTCAATGCAGATCTGAAAAACAGCGTCGGAATATTTGATCCATAGAACACTGCCCCCCCCCCCCAACTCTCCCACTCTGTCTCTCTCTTACTCACACACTCACACATACCTGGTATGGAAATAAAAAAAATAAAAAAGAACCAAAAAAAATAATAATTACACTAATCATAAAAAAGTTAAAAAAAGAAAGTTATGTTGAGTATGAAAACTCTTGTTCATTACATTTTATTTTACTTCATAATTGCAACCGCATGCGTTGTTGTAATTGTTGCAAAACCTGTTCTGTATATAGTTTGTTTGTTATCGTGATCAAAACCATTGATCTGAAGCTCAATGCTGATGTTTTCATGTAGTTTTCTAATTAGCAATAAATATAACAATTTCTGATCAACCCATGCTTAAAATAACATACCGTTAAAGCCCCGCCCATTTCAAGATAACCCGACCCACTTCCGGGTCAAATCCCGGAAGGCTCACGTCGGCGGCTCACGTGTTGGTTCCCCTGGGGCTTCTCCACATGAGGAGGCTGCAGCGGTGGTTCATCCGCCTGTGTGTCGACCCGGTGATGCAGAGACAGCGCCGTGTCTCCGTTTCCCGGTCTGTGGCCCTGGATCTGGCCTACTGGCGCGACCCCCTCTCTCTCTCGGTCGGGGTCCCCCTGGGCAGGGTCATGTCCCACATTTCGGTCTTCACAGACGCCTCCCTGACGGGCTGGGGCGAGACATGCCTCTCTCAGGTGGTGGGCGGTCTGTGGCAGGGCCGCAGACTTCTCCACATAAACGCACTGAAGCTTCTCACAGTGTGGAAGGTGATCCGACATTTCTCCCCTCTGCAGCGGGACCAGCATGTGTTGGTCCGCACCGACAACAGGGCTGCCTACATAAACCGCCAGGCCCCTCGGTGCGAACCGAGGGGCAGACATTATGTCGAGGGGAGGCCCTTGCCCAGACGAGTGGCGTCTCCAACCCGATCTGGTGGCCCAGATCTGGCTCCGGTTTGGCAAGGCGGAGGTGGACCTGTTTGAAAACCACAGGTCGCACTGAACATTCTCCTTGGCACTGAGCCCGCGGGACGTCCCCCCTCTGGGAGTGGATGACTTTGCTCACCCCCTTTGGCCCCCCAGGCTGCTGTATGCCTTCCCGCCGGTGCGTCTGATCCTGCGCTTTCTGGACCGCCAGCAGCTTTCGTCCTTGGCGGTGATCCTGGTGGCCCCAGAGCGCATCAGTGCGCCCTGGTTTCCCTGCCTCCAGCGGCTGCTGGCGGGACAGCCGTGGAAACTCCCCTGGAGGGGGGACGCTCTCTCTCATGCGGGGGTGCGAGCAGGAGTTACCCGCTCCTCGGCCAGCCTCTCTGGGTCTGGCCGCTGAGAGGCGACACCTGGAGGGCTTAGGTCTCTCCCATGAGGGGGTTCGCACCATCCAAGAGTAGAGGTCGACCGATTTATCGGTCAGACGATTAATCGGCCAATTTTTGGCATTTTTTAACATAATCGGCATCGGCCAATATCCAAGTATATCAAGCCGATTATTAGGCAGACGCATCTGTGGGCAGCCTAGTGTTGTCGTGGAACACGTGTTTGGCATGACGCTGCAGCGAAGTCATTTTCCAGCCGAGTGAGCAAGTTTATTTGACAGTTTATTTTCTTCTTACCCGTTTTGTGTATTTAATATATTTTTATAAATTATTTATACAATTTATTTATATATGTTGTTTTACATTATACATTTTTAATTTATAAGAGCAGATTGTTCAAGTGTTCAATAAATGTTTTTGTTGAGAAAGTTTGTCTGTTAAGTAATTATCATTTCTTTTACATTTTATATTTCAAATAGAGGTTAAAAACCAAGCAAATATCGGCCAAATATCGGCCAAAATAAATCGGCAGCATTAATCGGCCATCGGCCGACCCGGATTTCAAAAGATCGGTATCGGCATCGGTATTGGCATCGGCGTGAAAAAAAACATATCGGTCGACCTCTATCCAAGAGTCGTGAGCCGCCTCCACTCAGTCTTCCTACTCCTCTAAGTGGTGGGCTTTCCAGCGCTGGTGTCTGGATCAGGGGACGGACCCGGTCTCCTGCCCGCTTCCAGCGGTGCTTTCGTTCCTGCAGCTGCTCATGGACAAGGGACTGGCATTCAGTATGGTTAAAACCTACACTACCGCCATTTCGTCCTGTCACCAGGGCTTCGGGGTCTGGACTGTATTCTCCCACTCTCTGGTGAAACGCTTCCTTAGGGGAGTGTGAAGGCGCCGGCCGGTGACGCAGCCTGCTGCCCCACAGTGGGATTTGCCGCTGGTTTTATGCGCGCTAAGTCAAGCCCCCTTTGAGCCCTTGGAGACGGCGGACCTGAGGTACCTTTCGGCTAAGGTCACAGCCACCTGGTGCTGTTCGCAGCACTTGTTTGTGCACTACAGGGAGCGGTCCAAGGGGCTTCCCCTGTCGGCGCAGCGCTTGTCTCACTGGCTGTGTGATGCCATTTCCCAGGTTTACATGTCTGCCAGGGAGTCTCCCCCGGAGGGGATCAGAGCGCACTCCACGGGAAGTGTTTCCTCCTCAGTTGCGTTGCACGGTGGGATGACAGTGGACGACATCTGCACAGCGACCTCCTGGTCGTCCCCGTGCTCTTTTCGTCCGTTTCTACCTGCGGGATGTCTCCCGTCTCTCTATGACTCACTCAGTACTGAGTGTTTTGGAGTGATCCTCCTTGTAAGTGTGTGGTGCGCCCTCTCCCACCGGACGGTGTCACAAGGCCATTCTATGGAGATCATTATGTATCAAGTTATAGTTTTAAAGCCCCCCTCCAGCCAGTTTTAACTGCCGTTTTTGGCGAACGTTCTTTCTCAAACAGAGAATGGGGGGTGTGGTTAATAGTCGGACGTAACATTACCATGACAACCAAAAACTGACCAGCTGGAGCGTTCACTAATGATATGCTGTGTTAACATCACTACACTGTAAAGTTTAGTACAATTTACTGTCTGGCAGGAGCAGCTATTATTTATCCATGATAGGAACTAATGTGCGCGTATCAGCTGTTATCAATCACACAGGTAACACACGATAACTCCCACTACGTTTTATGGTGCACTTACTTTACCGCGGTGATTGTGGGGGGGTGCCCTCACCGATGCATTGGTAAAACGGCCATCAGTAAAATACATGTTGCAGACTGTATATAAGACGGTGGCAGGTGAAAGTGCAACGCGTTTTTGTAAATGACATTATAAATTGGTTAGCTAGCTCACAATGATGTTTATCGGTTTGATGCTCTGACTTAACGAGGTGTGACAGTGTGCCTGCGCAAGCTTGGAGAATGACATATGACTTATGGAATTTACTATAGTCACCACCCCGTTTTAACAACTAAGCAACTTTTGCAACTTTGAGCACAAAATTGAGCTATTTGTCAAAACAAATTTGGCGAACTATGTGGATAATCAACATTGTAAGGAAGTGAAATATCAGAAATGTCAAAATACACTGGAGGGGGGCTTTAAGTCATGTGATATGCGCGGTGACATGGAGGGCAAAACAGACCAAGATAGCAGCTCACACGCACTTGTCTCTGTGAAATCACTTCTGGATCAGGCTCTGCTCTGAGGTCAGCTGAGAAGCTAACACAGGAGAAATATGTTCTCTTTTACTGATTCCTGTTAGAACACATGCTGCAGCATTCTGGATCAGCTGAAGAGTCTTAATGGACTTTTTCGAGGAGCCTAATAATAAGGAATTGCAGTAGTCCAGCCTAGAAGTAACAAATACGTGGACTAGTTTCTCCGCATCATTTTTAGACAGGATGTTCCTGATTTTTGCAATATTACGTAGGTGAAAAAGGCAGTCCTTGAAATTTGCTTAATGTGACAGTTAAATGACATGTCCTGATCAAAGATAACTCCAAGATTTCTCAGAGTGGTGCTGGAGGCCAGGGCGATGCCATCCAGGGAAACTGTATCTTTAGATAATGCGTCACGGAGGTGCTTAGGCCCTAGAACAATAACTTCAGTTTTATCTGAGTTTAACATTAGAAAATTACAGGTCATCCAGGTTTTAACATCCTGAAGACACATTTGAAGCTTAGCTAACTGATGAGTTTCATCTGGCTTGATCGATAGATATAACTGAGTATCATCTGCGTAACAATGAAAGTTTATGGAGTTTTTCCTGATAATATTGCCTAAAGGAAGCATATATAAAGTGAAGAGGATTGGTCCAAGCACAGATCCTTGTGGAACTCCATGAATAACTTTGGCATGCATGGAGGACTCATCGTTAACATGTACAAACTGAAATCGATCTGATAAATAGGACTTAAACCAGCTTAGAGCGGTTCCTTTAATGCCAATGAAATGTTCCAGTCTCTGTAATAGGATCTGATGGTCAATGGTATTAAATGATAATTGGAAGGTTAGATATAGGTCTATAGTTGGCTAAAGCACCTGGATCCAGGTTGGGATTTTTCAGAAGAGGTTTAATTACAGCTACTTTAAATTACTGTGGTACATAGCCTGTTGATAAAGACAGATTGATCACATCTAATCGAGAAGTGCTGACTAAGGGTAAAACTTATTTAAGCAGCCTAGTCGGGATGGGGTCTAAGAGGCAGGTTGATGGTTTAGATGAAGAAATTATTGAAGTTAGTGGTAAAGACTGAGGGAAGCAAAGCAGTCTAAACATATAAATGGTTTTACAGCTGTTTCTAAGGTTCCTGAGTTTACAGATAAGTCGGTGCCAGTTGAGGGCAGGTCTTGGTGGATTTTGTTTCTAATAGCTAGAATTTTATCATTAGAGAAGCTCATGAAGTCGTAACTGTTGAGAGCTATGGGAATACTTTGCTCAATAGAGCTGTGACTTTCTGTCAGCCTGGCTACAGTGCTGAAAAGAAACCTGGGGTTGTTCCTATTTTCCTCTATTAATGATGAGTAGTACGCTGGTTTGGCATTTCGGAGGGCCTTCCTATAAGTTTTAAGACTATCTTGCCAAATTAAACAAGAATTTTCCAGTTTGGTGGAACGCCAATTCCTCTCGAGTTTCTGCGATATTTGCTTTAATTTGCCAGTTTCAGTATTATTGTAGAAAAGGTTCCAAAGTTATGTTAGTGTTGCTATTATTTAGTACAGTTGACCATATTGGGCTGTGTGTTTCATGTTTATTCCCGTTTATTTTGTAGTTCGTTAGACATTCCAGCCAAGGTCTCACAGAGTTCTCGCTCGCCTCCCTTGAAATTTGTTCCCTGATCGGAGAACAGCTCTGCAGGCATTCCTCTACGGGCAATAAATCGACGAAGGGACATCAGAACAGCATCTGGAGCTAATCGTGTTTGTTTTAGTGTTTTCTTTTTTAGAGGGGCTACAGAGTCGAGTGTTGTTCGCATCGAGCCTGCAAAATTATCAACAAGATGATCGACTTGGGAGGGACTGAAATTAGTATGAGTCCTCCGTTACTTTGTGACCTGATAGTGAATTTACAGCTGATGGAATCGCATCCTTAAATTAGCTATAGCACTATCAGACAAGACATCTTGTATAAAAAATTTTGCCCAATGGAGGGTAGTTCAGCAATACAAGCTCAAAAGTTATCAAACAGTGGTCAGATAAAGAGGGATTCTGTGGGAACACTATTAAATGTTCAATTTCAATACCATATACCAGAACAAGGTCGAGGGTGTGATTAAAACAGTGAGTCGGTTCATGAACACTCTGAGAGAAGCCAATTGAATCTAATAGAGAGATAAACGCAGTACTAAAGCTGTCATTCTCAACATCCACATGAATATTAAAGTCCCCTATGATAATAACTTTGTCCATTTTAAGGACTAAAATTGAAATTCAGATAATAATTCAGAGTACGGACCTGGTGCTCAGTACACTATAACAAATAGAATTGGTTGCAGCGATTTCCAGCTTGGGTGTGAAAAACTCAGAACAAGGCTTTCAAATGAGTTATAATTTAGATTAGGTTTAGAGCTGATTACTAGGCTAGAGTCAAAGACTCCTTGGCCTGTGCTTCGAGGAATGTGAGTATTAATATGACTGGGAGGGGTGGATTCATTTAGGCTCACATATTCTCCATGTCACAGCCAGGTTTCAGTAAGACAAAATAAATCAATATCATAATCTGATATTAGTTCATTTACTAGTACACCTTTAGAAGAGAGAGATCTGGGCCCGTATTCATAAAGAATCTTAAGGCAAAGAGTAGCTCCTAGTGACGGAATTCTAAGAACATTCTTAGAAATGTGGGCGTTTACTCTTCAAATTAAAGAAAAAAATCCTAGTAAAGAAAAAAGTAATTCATAAAGCATCTTAACCCTTAAAAGAGCTCATAAGGTCAGAATTGTTAGAAGCCGGACGAGGACTTTTAAGAGGCTTAAGAGTTTCTTTAGTAGAGGAGAAAATGGCAGAAAGACGAAGAGGGAGAAGAAATGTGTTGCAGACAATGGATAACAGTGAGTAAATCAGACGCTATAGATTAGATCGTGCAGGGATGGTGTTTGTGACTGATCTTATTAGAGACGCGCTAACATCTTCAACACAGCGCAGGAATGCCACAGCGTTAGAAATGAAAGTAATCACAACATTACGATATTTGGCAACAATGCAGCGGTGATGATTTGGGTCTGTCCCAAACTTCTGTAAGTGTGATCACACAAACAATTACAGCACTTTCAGAACCTCTTATTGTGTCGCAGTTAATTTCGTTTCCACTGGACATTCCCACTTTGCAGGCTCAACAAACTGCATTTATGAATATAGCAGGCGTCACTGGTGTTCACAAGCAGAATGATGAACATGGTAAATAAAAAAACAGGATTTATATACACATAATGTGTGTTTGTGTGTGAGAGGAGAGAACGATCAAATAGGAAATATTACGAATGTAATTTCCAAAGTGAAGGCTTAGAATAGAACCTGTACTTAAAGTCACTTTTTTTTTTCCTTCTTGGACAACCAACGAATCACAGTCTTCAAAGGATTGTGTCATACATAGCAACGGGGTCAACCCCGCCTCCTCACTAAGATAAAAGTTTTTGTCTTTTCCTTGCTCAGAGTTGCTCTCAGATCAGTCCTTGATAACTCTTAAGCTAAGACTCCTACGTAAAAGTTTTTGAGCTAAGTTAAGAGTTTTCTGAGAGGATTCTTAGATTCTTTATGAATACGGGTCCTGATGTTTAAGAGTCCACATTTACTCTCCTATTCGTTTGCACTGTTGCTCTTGTGGTTTTAATTTTCATGAGGTTTTTATGCACTCTTCTGTTTACCTTTGATTTAAATAATTTCAATGGTCGGGGGAAAGACACGGTCACTATAGGGTTTTCACTAACTCCTATAGTAACTCCTGGAACGGAGGAGCAGAGAAGTGTGTTAGACTGCAACTCTGCCTCCTGGTCTCAACTCTGGGTTGTCATGGATTTGGTCCGCTAATAAAGTTGGCCAGATTTCTAGAAATGAGAGCTGCTCCTTCCCAAGTGGCATGGATGCCGTCTCTCCGAATAAAACCAGGTCTTACCCAGAAAGTCTGCCAATGATCAACAAAGCCCACATCGTTGGCTGGACACCACCTCGATAACCAGCGGCGGAATGACGACATGCGGCTATACATGTCATCACTGGTCAGATTGGGCAGGGGTCCAGAGAAAACTACAGTGTCCAACATTGTTTTTGTGTATGTACACACCGACTCAACATTAATCTTAGTGACCTCCGATTGGCGTAACCGGGAGTCATTACCGCCGACGTGAATAACAATCTTACTGTATTTACGTTTATCCTTAGCCAGCAGTTTCAAATAAGACTCAATGTCGCCCGCTCTGGCCCCAGGGATGCACTTAACTATGGTCGCTGGCTTCGCTAGCTTCATGTTTCTCAAAATGGAGCTGCCAATAATCAGAGTTGGTTTCTCAGCGGGTGTGTCGCTGAGTGGGGAAAATCTGTTAGAAACGTGAACAGATTGATGGTGCCCCGTGAGCTTTGAATGCTTACGACTATTCCTCCTTCGGACAGTCACCCAGCCATCCTTTCCTGGCTGCTCAGGTGATGCCGGGGAACGGCTACCAGAGGCTAACTGACGAGTGATTATCCAAACCATTGAAAGTCTGAATGCATGGGTCTTGGCACTTTGACTTTGCCTTTACAATAGCTACCTCCATCAATATTTGTAAATCTAAACCATGCAAATTACAAAACATAATACATTGGTAGGCTAATTGTCATTTTAAAGGTAGTATACGCCAACAGTGGCTAGCGTTAAGTAGTATGGCAGGATTGGTGGATAATGTAAGCTAACTGAATAACAATGAGGCTTAGGTTGGTTATTTGTCATCCAAAAGAAGGTAAAATAAAGATTTGAACTTTTTCTATTGTTCAGGCTGTTCAATGTAGACAATATATGTTTAATCGCCAGCGACTGCGTCCGCCTCGCCCTCCAGATGACCTCACAGGAGGTTCAGAGGAGCTTGAGTGCAGAGGCTCAGCGGAGCTTGAGTGCTGTGAGACACGGTGGTGGCAGCGTCTGCGTCCACGTCGCCCTACAGATGACTTCACAAGAGGAGGAACATACATGCAGGCAGGCAGGAGGCTAGCTGCCGAGGCACTAGCTGGAACAGGGGCAGACAGAAAAAGGCTACCAGCAGGAGGCTAGGTGCTAGCAGGGTGGGAATCAGGCATGTTAGGACACCGGAGCTCAGGGCCAGTGGGCCAGGAAACAGGCAGGTGGCTAGCCAAATGAGGAGCTGAGGTGAGGAAAAAGCTTGTGGCCTGTTTTGGAAGTGAGTCTATTAGGCTACGTTCAGACTGCAGGCCTTAATGCTCAATTCCGATTTTTTCCCCAGATCCGATTTTTTTTGTTTGACAGTTCACATTGTTGTTTAAATGTGGCCCATATCAGACTCCAGTGTGAACTGTCCGCGGCCTGAAAGTGACCCGCATGCGCAGAAGAATAACACGATGTCACACACAGCACGCTGTGGCAGGCTACAGAAGTAAACAAGGAGCAACATAGCTCTGGTTAACTCGCGGGAGACTCCCGTTTTTCATTTTCCTCTCACGGGTCATATTTTCCTGAATTATGACAAGAGTTCACAACTTTCTGTTCTTTTCTTTACGGTTTCTGGCGCTGGACAACGCATCTGCCCTACAACTCACTACCTCTCTCTCTCTCTCTCGCTCTCTCGCTCTCTCTCGCTACTGTGTCCGCTCGGACAAGTAGCATGCACGTAACTCAGAAAAGAGCACGCGGTCCGGTGGATTTCAGGTATAAGAAAGGAAATTTGTAAGCAGATGATAGCGAGGTAGAGAAGGAAGAGAGCCAAATGTTTAATAATGGCTTTTTGTGGAGCTTTTTTTCGCTCGGTTCCGATAAGAGCCCTCGAGTTTGGCCTGAACAGAGCTGTCCCCCCAAATATTAATTAACTCAGACACCTCGCTTTCCTTCCATTGACTGGTTTCAGCATCGTCCGCCATGGTTGTTATTCAACTTCTCATTCCCGCCTACTTCAACGCAGAATTATGACGTTTGTTGCATATCAATGACGTACGGGTCGGATATATGTGACCTTGCCGTTCAGATTGAAGTTGCATTTCAAAAGATCAGATACATATCGGATTTGGACCACATACCCAAGTGGCCTGGGTCGCATTTGAAAAGATCGGATCTGTGTCGTTCAGACTGTCATGAAAAGATCAGATACAGGTCGCATAGGGGCAAAAAAATCGGAATTAGGTCGTTTCAGCCTGCAGTGTGAACGTAGCCTTAGCCGGGGATCCAATAATTTCCTGTGCTAAAGAAACATTAGCTTCCTGAAAACTGACATTGCTGCTACCCTACCACATCTTCCTCAACTCCATCAAGTCCAAAAACCAGTTAAAACTCACATCAATGCAAGTATCTGCTGGGTCCATTTCAGGTTCTTTCATTCTGTTACGTGTAGCTGTGAGGCTACACAGAGTATCAGAGTCTGGACCCAAGTGCAGACACAGAAAACGAAACAGATGCAGTTGGTGATATTTATTGGGACAAACAGGTGAAACTTACAAGTGCTGAGGTTGTGGCAGTCCAAATACACATACAGGGAGCAGCAACTAAAAATGAGTGGAGTCCTTGGAAAGTAACGTACAAAACATGAAACATTAAAACAGGTACCACAAAATGTGGAAACACACGAGAGACATGGATCTGAGAAACAATGAACCAGCTCTGAGTAAAGAAAACCACTTAAATACAAGTGAGGGAGAAACTAATCATACACACGTGAAAACACTAGACAATCAGTGAGACCCCAACCAAAGGAAGTAAAACAAGATGACACTGGACTAAAACTAAAACATGAAACACTCAAAACACATACCCACCACACCAGAACCGTGACATGCCCTCTGTCATTAGCTGAAAAGGCACTTCATTTATGCTCATTTAGAGGGTGAGGCCAGAGAAGAGATTAAGTACCGGCCCCAGGAGGAAAAGGAGGATCCAGAGAAAATATAAACTATTTTGGAGTTGGAATTGTATGGGTGCACTAAGTCATATGTGTCTTTGCAGGAAGAAAGCATCAAGAGGGGGAAACCATGCAAGAATTTTCTCATGCATTAACATGTTTAATGGATAAAGTTGTTAAAAAGTCACCTAATGGTCCGTTGAATAAAGCTGTATTACTCAGAGACCAATTTGTTGAACATGTATCTGTTCCCTGCGCAGAGAACTCAAGCAGTTTGTCCAGGGCCACCCTACAGCGACCTTGATAGATGTCCGCAGTGATGACATTACGTAGGAACAAGATGGGATGCCAGGGGGCGGAAGGGGTCACTCTGTCCTCTCTGTAGTTGGTCTCCAGCACACTGTACAGAATGTGATTGATTGATTAGACATAGTAAACTGCCTCGGTTATGAGCCGACAACTAAATCGCCTGAGGCAGGCAGGCAATACAGGATACAATCCTTTCCAGTGTTAGGAAAGTGTGGTGGAAAAAAGAAAGATTTCGAAAATGGGGGGGGGGGCACATTCGCCAGCTCCTAGAGTCACAGGTTATCAGGGAAAGTAGTAGCCCCTTTGCTTCACCCATTGTGCTGGTGAATAAAAAAGATGGCAGCCTTTGTCTGTATGTGGATTCCAGACTCCTGGACAGCAAGACCTGCAAGGACGCATTTCCCATGCCACGCATTGAAGAGTCCCTTGATGCATTGTCAGGGGCTCGTTGGTTTTCAACTCTGGACTTGCCTGCTGGGTACTACCAAGTACCAGTCACAGAAAAAGACAAGATAAAGTCTGCATTCTGCACGCCGTTTTGCTTGTTCGAGTGAAACCGAACACCATTTGGGCTGTGCAATACCCCAAGCACATTTCAGGGACTAATGGAGAGAATCAATATTGGCAATACTGGCAATATTGTTGTTACCCATTCATGCCAATAAAGCTAATTTGAAGTGAATTGAGAATCTTTGGAGATCAGCATTGTCAGTCATCATTGCTATACCTTAATGTTGTTGTGTTTTCCTCCTCTGTAGACGAGCATCTTGAACGGTTGGATGCTCTCCTGCTTTCCAGTCAAGCTGGAAAAGTTTTCCGTCTTCAGGCCAGAGGTGAACTATTTGGGTCACATATCTAAAGATGGTGTGTCAACATACCCTTGCAAAATAGAGTTGGTTTCAAAATGGATGCAACCTAACCATGTTTCTGAGATGCGTTAATTTCTAGGCTTTGCAAACTACTATCAATGTTTTAATGAGGGATTTGCCAAGCTGGCTCCCTTTTTGTACCACCTGGTGGCTGAACTGACCGGCTCAAAGTCCCGAAAACCATTAGGGAAGAGCCTACCTGATGCATGGACGGAGGAGTGTGACAGGAGCTTTGAGTGCCTGAAGAGTAGGTTGGGGTCTCGTCTAGTGCTGGCTTATGCCAACTTTTCCTTACCCTTCGTCCTCGAGGTGGATGCCAGCTACAGTGGACTGGGTGTAGTGGTCTCTCAAGAAGGTTAGACCTGTTGCTTATGCCAGTTGTGGCCTCAGGCCCACAGAACGTAACATGAAATTGGAGTTCTTGGCCCTTAAGTGGGCCATGACAGAAAAATTCTGAGATTATCTGTAGGGAAAAAAATTTGTTGTATACACGGACAATTACCCTCTCAGTCATTTGGCCCAGCTATCTGTATTTGATTTTACCATCAAATACAAGCCTGGTCATGCCAATCAGAATGCAGATGCCTTTTCCCAACAGCACCCAGCCATTTCAACAGGTCCTGTAGCCTCAGGTGTTCGAGTTCCAGAATCACTGCAACAGGCTATTGATGATGACGATGATCAGACAACTCCAGTTATTCAGTCCACCATTACAGCTTTTCCTTGCCACACTTGATCTGACCTTTTTGTTTTACAGAAAGTGGACCCTATCTTCAATTCAATTCAATTAAATTCCATTCTTCATTCGTGTTGAGCATCAATGCGTGTACAGTTCCACAAACACAGCACAATATACCACACACACACACACGCACGCAACACACACACACACACACACACACATACACATACAGCCTCTTGGACTAGTCTTAGGTGTTAGTATAGAGTGGAGACGTGAGCCTCACTGCTCCCCTGTAATCTACTGACATTGATCTGGGAGAAAGATCAAACTCTGGCAGACACTCCCAGGAATTCTGCTTTTCATTAACAGTGTGAGTGTATGTGTAGATAAATGGTGAAGTATTCACATGGATGTGCATGACTGTGACATGGACATTGGAATTTGTAATAGAAGAATATGTAAATATCTTACAGTGCACCCGGAGTGAGGATAAGTGCAAATCTGCTTTTGGTAATATTTCTGTGGGGCATGTATGCATCAGAGTGTGACAGAGCGTCTGTCTTCTGATGTGTCAATGTGTGCATGTGTGTCCTTGTGTGTTTGTGTGTGTGTGTGTGTGTGTGTGTGTCTGTGTGCAGGTAGGTCTGTGCAAGTGGTTCCTGAGTGGCACCACCAAACCTGATAGTGGATTGGACTGGAGAGAGGGGTAGGCAATCAGACTCCATCTAGATGATGCAAAGTCAGCAGCATCTCCTTGTTTTATCAGTGAAAGGACAGTTGGACAGCTCCATCACCATCCACAATGGGAGGCTGGTAATCATTTGAAGGAAAAACGTTCTTGTAAAGATTTGAATAATATTTAAAAAAAACATTTCAAAACAGAAATTTCAAAATATTTTGACCCAGTGCTTCAAACTTATACATGACCAATGGTGTTCATGAGTACCTATTTTGCATTAACCTTCACTGTTCATTCTTGACCTTTTAAACTATGTGTCAAGTTGTCAGTATGTTTGCATTATTAAAATGTTTTAGTTCTGATTGTTATTTCTTCAGTATCCTACATAATGTCCATCTTGAACATATTCCTATATAATCTAACATTTTTATCTCTGTTATTCCAAATATTTACAATGCTCAAAGTGTGGTGAGGTTAGGTATTTAAAACCATTTGGTTAAGGCTTGGGAAGGATCGGGGGCATGGCTCAGAAGGTACAGCTGATGTACAGTAGAAAGGTTCCTGGTTAAATCGCTGGCTCCTCTAGTGTCAAAAGTGTCCTTGAGCAGGACTCTCCTTGCATGGCTGCCACATGAAACAAGAGTCATTACCATGCTGACCTTGTGAAATGATTCACCTATAATTCCACAGCCCACAATTGTAAATGCTCCATATTTGTATAGTGCCTTTCTAGTCTTTTCGACCACTCAAAGCGCTTTTACACTTCTTCTGCATTCATACACTGAGCTTAAGTGCTCAAACAGAAACTAACATTCATTGAACCGCTGACCTTCCGATTAACGGACAACCCACTCTACTTCCTGAGCCACAGCCACCCTATTATTGTATATCACTAACACTTTGTGTGCATGTGAAAAAAACCCTGAAACTGTTCAAATGCATGTGTGAAAAAGTTGTATGCACAGAGATGTAATTTGCACTTGTGCACAGTTTTTGTAGCTGTTGAAATATTGTGTTTGTGTAAAAAGTTATAATTAATTAACAGTGACATTTCACACAGTTTGAGAGGACACACAAATTTCTTATCTGCAAGGTAACCCCTGAGCTGACTAGTCAATACAGGAAGTCACTTTTTAATTAATGTTTTTCTGCACATGTATTAAGAGCAGTATCCAGTATTTTTACAAAACATAAATGTCTATGAAGATTCTCAGTCATCCAGGTCATAGTTGTCCAACGAAGGTTAAAGTCAAGGGCAACTGGACTAGGTTGAAAGATACTGGAAGACGTTACCAGCTACCAGTGGGGGTAGCAGCAGCACAGACTCTGAGACTGACGGAGGCCAGTTTGAAAATCTGTATAATAACAGAGTTTCTCTTGAAAACTTTTAGTTCCATCACTTTATCGAAGGTGTTTGATCATAATAATTTAGGGAATATCTGTAAAATAACTGTGTTTCTCTTCAAAACCTTTAATAAAAATGTTTGTAAATGTATTGTGTTTGCACTTTATTTGAATTAGGATGTTTTACTTTAATTGGTCTTTGCTTGGTGGCCATTGCCAGTCATTTGATAGTTTTTTTTTAAACAATTGTTGCTTTAAAAGTAATTATGTATTTTTTATTGTTTATATGTGGATTTTGTGAAGCCGTTTAGCTACTAAGCTCCCAGTGATGTTAAAAGCGCTCCAACCCTAGTCAGTTTCAAATCTAATATAAAAAATCTGCTGTCTTGGTTGATTGGTTTTTCTACTGCACTGTTTCATTTGTTCCCTTTTCTATTTCCTTTGTTGCATTTGGGGCAACTTACTACTTATTACTGGACTTATTAAAGCCTGTTGTGGTCTATTCAAATTGTATTTTATTTAATTTCATCAAATATTTTCATTTTTGTCTCAGTTTCTTAATTTATTTTATTCTGTGTGTGGTATTTAAATAAACTGCCGTGCCTTGCCGTTCTCCTCCAGCTGATGTTCATCAAACACAGACACAGACACACACCTCTAGATGCTGAGTAGAAAATAAGCAATGTCTTATATTATACCCCCAAATAAAAAACTTTTAATACATTTAAATAACATCAATATTATTTTGCCTACAAAATTAGATGGCTAAATACAACTTCAGTTGGACTTTAAATTGCCCTGTTTTGTTGATAACCAAAACAATAAGATGAAAGTCACTGTTTTTCACTGAGTTAAGACTGCGGTGTTGCCATTAGAAGTCATTAGAAATGCTATAATAAAAAATAGCACCCCGTGGCTACAAAAGTTTGTTTTATTTATTATTTTAATGTCATTAATGTAATGCCATGCATTTCTTTTTATAAAAGTTAAATTATTTGAAGAAAAAATATTTTAAGAAACAAAGGAAAATACTGTATGTTATTTGTTTCTGTTGGCAACTTCTGTGGTGCAAAATAGTTACTGTGTGCTCTGCACTTTTAAGAGAATAATTTGTCAGCAGTAATGCTACTGTTAAACCAACTATATAGAGGTGTCCTATACTGGGACACCTCGCAGTCACTGGTTATTTAGAACTAGTGTTGGGCAAGCTTCTTGGAAGATGTAGTGCGCTAAGCTACTAGCTACTCTACATTAAATGACTACACAGAAGCTACCCCCACTGAAATGTGAATGAACACACACACACACACACACATTATATATATATATATATATATATATATATATATATATATATATATATATATATATATATATATATATATATATACATATATATATTTATTTATTGTGTGTGTGTATACACACATGAGAGAGAGAGAGAAATCTCTCATCTCATGGAAACACATTTCTACCACTATGTATCAAAGTTTCCTCCTCACTAGAGGAAGAGGTGTCCAGGCTGGACCCTGATCCTTCTCACAAGAGCTGTTACAATAACTATCACAATAAAATGTAAACTCCGTCGTGCGTGTCTTTATTCCCCTGCAGCAAAGTCGCAGACATCAGCCCAAGGATCTGTACAAGATGTCACCGTCACACAGAAGAGCTTCTGGCGTTGGCGTCACTGATCCTTCAGAAATGCTTGGGAAAATCTAGCATGTGTGGAAGCTACTCGGTCAGTAAAAGAGCTTCATTACTGAAAAGCTATTTGATTCAGAAAATAAAAACGCTACCACCGAGCTGTTGAGAAATGTAGTTAAACTAGTAGCAGCGCTACTTGTAGCGACACTACTGCCCAACACTGTTTAGAATAGTAAATGTACAAACTTTTATGAACTAATTGAACTGCAAAGAATGCAAGAGGAAATAGCTAAATGTCAGACTACTTGTCATGCTTGAAAAGTTAAGAATATAAAGTAGGGTATTCCTTTCACCCTGCATTCTCACTTCCTTG
Source organism: Lepomis macrochirus (assembly GCA_024633595.2). Lineage (NCBI taxonomy): Eukaryota > Metazoa > Chordata > Actinopteri > Centrarchiformes > Centrarchidae > Lepomis > Lepomis macrochirus. The sequence continues at coordinate 28,143,602 of JALXJV020000023.1, forward strand.
GTTGTTCCATCAGACATGCTTGTTTCATCTTTATGACTTACACATGAAAGACTAGGTGATTTTCAAGGTGGCAGAGAGAGAAAGAGAAAGTGAGACCCAAGCTCAGCCCCCTGTCTGACTCTTTCATATCAGAGAAAAAATGAAGCAATTGATTTTCTGTCTGTTTCTCTCTCTGCCAGGAAAATTAAAACAGACAGTGAGAGTTCACAAGTCCCCCCACACCCTCCTCATCCTCTTCTCCTCTCTTCCTGAACTCCTCCCTTCTGCACCTAACTCCATTCTCTCCTCCTGTGCTTAGTCTCCCTTTCCTTCCCACCACTTCATATCTTCACTTCATCTGTGTCGTCCGTACCACACTTCCATTTTCTTCTTTGATTTGATGTCCTGCTGTCCTCCTACATCACCTCACCATTTTTTTCATTTTTCCACTAAGGGATCCTTCCAGAAGGTCACTGTTCAAACAGTCAGCAGGCCTTCTCATTGGTTTAAGGTAGAGGACAGGCTTTGATAAAATTATGGAGAATAAAGAGGTATAGAGAATTTGATGGCGAGAGGGTGGGAGGTGGAGGTTAGGGGAAGGAAGGAGGCTGCCTACTCTTCATAGCCTCAGGCAGTGGGCTGTGAAGTGTGGTGCTCCAAAGCACTCTTTCAGCTTCCCCTCCCAGTGTTTGCCTTTACATTCATGCTGATCTGAAGAGCTGAAAGAGGTCTGGGGAAATGGAAAGGTCTATGTTTGCAATCATTCTGAACCCCAGTTTTAAGGCTAAGTTTCATTCACATTTGTGGAACAAATCTGCATTCATTTACTACATTCTACAGCTGTGAGAGTTTGCAGACAGATGTGATGCAATGCGTCCAGCAGAAGGAACATACCCAACCCTGTCTCCTAAGGATGTGTCACAGGAAGCCAACTGGGGAAAAGGAAAACCCAAGGGAGAGGACCCAGGCAAAAAAATTAAAAGACAACATTGGCTTACAGCAAGGTGAAGGGTGAAGCCAAGTGTAGCCTGATAGTCTTAAGTAGTCATTGTGGATAATCAGAATAATCAGACAGATGAGAAATAATTAGAACAGCTGCTCTAAGTTTTATAGTCCACTGGTGCCTCCTAGTGGCACTGTAGGGAGTGTACAAGAGACTGCTTCTAGCCGAGTTCTATTTTTTTTTCCGGTAGAGACATGCGACACAAGCACGGGGCCTCAGCACACAGCTCTCATGTAGGATGTTTACCAAAGCTAACTACCTGGTTGAAATATAAAGTTAGTGAAGATAACTAAAGAGAGATTCTTGGCGTGGAAAGAGAGGTTACACAATGGCCATGGAGCTGCCGACCCGGTCCAAACCGGTTAGTTAGCTGCTAGCTGAGCAACAAATTAGCTCTTTGGCTGTTGTTGACCTTGAAAACTGCTGTTAACCTGATAGTTGTTGTTTTGCTATCTAAACCAGCTGGAAATAACTATGCATTCAACAATAATAAAAAACATATCACAGATGACTTAAGTGTCATTAGCTTAACTGGAAAAGTGATCAATTGGTAATAATTTACATCAGCAACGGACAAAGAACTGTCTGTTTTGTATGGAATTGTGGCCCTCTAAGGTGAAATAGTTCATTAGGTTTGACCTAAAGTTAAACGTGTATGTATAAAATGTATGGCTAATGTATTTATGTAATGTATGTAATGTCAGGACACACCATCCTGACCCGAGGAAGTCCATGCGGGCTTTGGTCGGCTTCACTGTTTCAACTGTGGCTCACCCCCTTGGGGAAGCACAAAGTCTATACAGTGTATCCTATATGTAAGAGCATGCAATTTTTTTGACTAGCTAAAAACAGACTTAAAAGAGAATGTATTTACTGGCTATGCTATTTTGTCCCTAATAAGTTCTTAATTTACTAAATGAACATCATGCTTTGTTGAAGAAGACAACAATTCAATTCAATTGAATAATATGTAATTTTATTTTGTCTTTTTATTTAATGCCATGAGGTCACTTCCTGTTTAATCACTTCCTGTTTAGCTACTTCTTGTTTATTTCCACCTGCAGAAATAGAAAGCAGACATACCGTAAAACTTTGAATAATAGGCCGTGCTTTTATTTGCCAAAATTAGTGAATTGACCCTGCCTTTATTTGGGACAGGCGTCCATATGGGACAGGCCTTTAATTATTTTTGCACAAAACTGAAACTACTATCAAAAACTTTTGTTTATTTCAAACAGAATAATACTTTAATTATCCAATAATATCAAATACGCATCATTCACTTGATCTAGCTTTATTTTGAAGGCAAACAACAACACGGTGCAGGATGAGAGAAGTTAGCAGAAGAAGAGCGATGGACTTCACATGACAGGATTCACAACTTTGATTAATTTTTATGAAAAGCTGTTTTGATTCTTTTGATCCGTGGACCCTTACAGACTAAAGGAATATAAATAATCAAGGAACGGACACATTTGGACTTAATGAGCGGACTTAACAAGCGCTTCAAAGTTAAAGTGAGTTAGCACTTTTTCCCCCTTTTCCTCTTTGTAGCCATGCAGGTTAAACCTGTAAATCTATAAGAATTAGACTTTGGGTCACATACACTGAATATTTCTGTACTGCCTGTATTTGCTGTTTCCACCAAACAGCATGTATGAAGAAGTGTCCCAGTAAATGGTCAATTTTACTAAGACTCTTTCTTCATTGGCTACAGTTTAACTTAGTTTCAACACACTGTACAAGAACATCACAGTGAAAAGGCAGCATTCGAGGTTTCAAAGTGGTCAAAATGGCAACAAGCAGTAAGTCGTCCAGATTCAGGAGAATCAAGACATCAGCATCATCGGCAAGTGTTGCCTGGGCTAAAGCAGAAGCAGCCAAGATAAGAGCATTATAACATATCAAGACACTAAATTGAAAATGGAAAAGGTTGCCAGAGAAGCATAAATGACAACAAGAGATGCTCAAAATCAGTTGGAAACAGTAAAGATAGACACAGAGTTGGAAGTGCAAACGCAAAACAGAGAAGCTGCTGTAGCCGTGGTGGAAACAGAGGTGCTGGAAAATGCTGAAGCAATGCAAGTTTTAGACAAACCGGGAAAATCTGAAGCAGAAGAGGTTAAAATTGAATGCACCAATCTCAAATCAACCTTCATAATCTTTCTCCCTCTAAACTCTTAGCAGTCTTACCTGTGGCTACCCCACCCCATGCAGAATCACATGACAGCTTTGTTACATGGAGCCCACAAGTGTGACGCTTCACAATAGAAAACCTATCAATGAGCCACAGTCTGAAAAAGCAAATAATACACACTTACCTGCTCAACCTTACCTGATTAGACTAGATTGGAGATGAAGCCCCAAGTCAGAAGAACAGATCCTGCCACAAATGTACATGGTCAGCTAAATGATAAGCTCCGCAACCAATTCCTCCACCTAGCACACCAAATCAGGTGTACCCTTTGGCACAATATTTGTTAGAATGATACCTTGTCAAGTACTGTCCTAATCTGATGATAAGTCAGGAAATTACCATGCATAGTACTTGTTGGCATTGTTTTCCAATGCAGCTGACAAAGTTCACCTCACAGCCACCCAAGAATTGGATCTTATGACTAAATGGCTCAGAAAAGAAACTGGCAAACAGGTAAAACCCTTGATCATTAAGAAGTCACTGTTTCATTGGTTGGACAATTTCCTAAGATTCTAGCCAGGGACCACTCCAAATTAAGTGAACTTGGGGATCTGCTATGGAGATCGGCTTATCATATTTGGATACTTCACATGCAATAGGCCCAATCATGGGTCAGCCCTAAATATAAACTTTATCAAGAATAAAGTGTTAAGCCTACTCTTAAATGTGGAGATGGTGCCTGCCTCCTGAACCCAAACTGGAACGTGGTTCCACAGGAGAGGAGCTTGATAGCTGAATGCTCTGGCTCCCATTCTACTTTTGGAGACTCTAGGAACCATGAGCAACCCTCCATTCTGGAAGCGCATTGCTCTGGTGGGGTAGTAAGATACTATGCGCTCTTTAAGATAAGATGGTGCCTGACCATTAAGAGCTTTGTATGTGAGAAGAAGGATTTTAAATTCTTTTCTGGATTTTACAGTAAGCCAATGCAGAGAAGCTAAAACAGAAGAAATATGACCACTTTTCCTGGTTCCCGTCAGAACATGTACTGCAGCATTGAGAGTTTTGCATTATTATGTACATGAAAAAAGGCGGTCCTTGAAATTTGCTTAATTTGAGACTTAATCGACATGATCAAAGATAACTCCAAGATTCCGCACAGTGGTGCTGGAGGCCAGGGCGATGCCATCCAGGGAAACTATAATGTGTGACGGAGGTGCTTGGGCCCCAGAACAATAACTTCAGTTTTATCTGAGTTTAACATTAGAAAATTACAGGTCATCCAGGTTTTCACATCCTGAAGGCACATTTGAAGTTTAGGTAACTGATGAGTTTCATTTGGCTTGATCGATAAAATTGAGTATCATCTGCATAACAATGAAAGTTTATGGAGTGTTTCCTGATAAAATTGCCTAAAGTAAGCGCATAAAAAGTGAACAGGATTGGTCCGAGGACAGATCCTTGTAGAACTCCATGACTAACTTTGGCATGCATAGAGGATTCATTGCTAACATGTACAAATTGAAATAAATCCAATGAATAGGACTAAAATCAGCTTAGAGCGGTTCCAATTCCAATGTGTATTTGTTATAATGCCAATTAAATATTCCAGTCTCTGTAATCAGATATGATGGTAAATGGTATCAAATGCAGCACTAAGATCTAATAAACTAGTACAGAGGCAATTAGAGGTCATTAGTAATTTTCACTCTAAATCCTGACTGAAAATTCTCTAAAAAACTATTGCTAGGTAGAAAGTCACACGGCTGTTTGGCGACTACTTTCTCAAAGATCTTAGAGAGAAATGGAAGGTTAGTTATAGGGATGAGGGCTGAAACAGTATCCGGTACGGATAAAGCATTTTTGCCGAGTACGAGTATCATACGAGTAATACGAGTTAATATCTGTACTCCGATTGAAAAAATTGAAGAAAAAAAATCGTTATTGCGTAGCTGACTGTGCCCCCTCTCTCTCTCTCTTTCTCTCTCTCTCTCTCTCTGCCGGTCATCGGAGATTTTTTTTAAACTGTCAGCTGCTCTAACCAGTTTTTCTTCAGGCACGCACTGAGTGTCTCTTGCTGTATTTAAAAAACATAAAGGTAGTTGTGGTATAAATAAATTATTTAAAATAATATTACAAATTAAGCTACACACACACAGCCCCCCCGCCCTCTCTGTCTCCCTCTTACTCACACACACACACACACACACACATACATACCTGTCCTGCTGCACCACGAAGCGAGTTCAACAAACCCAGGATATGTTTCGTTATCTGGCTTCACTAACCTTAAGAACCGCGATCGGCACTACGAAGCTGGTTATCAACTCGGTAAATTAACCCAGGGTTTCCCGATCCAGCCGGGAGCGCGTTCACATAAGCAGCAGATGACCAAACAGACATGAACAGGTCCACTGTCAGCAGAGCGTCATATTTAACGATCGAGGATTAAACTGTAACACTACAGAAATACGACAGTAGCACGGCTGAAACTGACACATGCAGGGAGACAGAAAATCAAAGTGTGAATGTCTTAATGAACAGGCGTAGTCTATAATAATGCGTTGATAAAAAAATATCAGCCTTATTCTTTCAGCTCGGCTGTGTGTCGGCGTTTCACATTAAAGGACTCGGCCGTTCTCCCTCACTTTAAAAAAAAATTGTCGCCACTTCAAAAATGAGATTAATTTATTTAACACGCTCAAAAGTGTTCCAAACATTGTTCTAAATTAACTTCATAAAGCAGTGAAACGGAAAAATCCCTTCTTGCTATAAAATGTGCTCAAAAAATGTTTAAAAGACTGAATCTGAACATTTAAGCTGCTGAAAACTCACTGTCCCACATTTTGGACCCACATCGCAAAAGGTGGGACGGAACATGACTACAGTCTCTGTAGTCGCCTAAGAAAGCTATTGGCTACTAACCTAAATAGACAGACTAGTTCATATTAAAATTTATTATTTCAATACCAAACTGTTCATCATATTCAGCCTCACATAAGAAAAATAAAATCCATTTATTTTAACGGCTGCGTCAGGCTGTGTGAAACGCACTGGGAGCAAATAAACAATCTTAAACACGTTTAAAGGCAGTAAGTAGGCTGATCCTGCTGTACTGTAAAAACCTGTAGGCAACATTAGCCTGAGGCTTTTAATCAGTCTTTGTAGGATCACCATAGTCAAGAGTTTCTCCACATCACCGCTGCAAACAGAAAGCAGACTATTGGCTAAAACAGTCTGTAAGATTTCCTACAGATGGTGATGTCATTTTCCAGAGAGCTGATTGGTCAGTAGGCAGCGTTTTCACAGAGTTAATCTCTTTTCTGGAACATAACCTGCTTGGAGCAGGTTAGCCGTTCATAAAATAATTTAAAATTAAAAAAAGAAAGTCATGTTGAGTATGAAAACTCTTGTTCTCTTGTATAATTTCTTATTAACCCATATCAATTGCATGCTTAAAATAACATACCATTACAGCTCCGCCCATTTCAAGACAATCCGACCCACTTTCGGGTTTAACCCCGCCCACTTCCGGCCCAGGCCCCGCCCAATCCGAGTACGGATACGGATACAGATAATTCATATGGTTAACAGATACAGATACAGATACAGATAATGCTGTACTCGCTCATCCCTAGTTAGTTATAAGTCTATCAAGGTTGGGTTTTTTCAGAAGAGGTTTAATTACAGCTACTTTAAAGTACTGTGGTTCATAGCCTGTTGATAAAGATAGAGTGATCATATCTAGTAAAGAAGTGCAAGAGAGAGACAGAGAAAGAGGGAGGGAGAGAGATGCAGAAATTATTGAAGTTAGTAAAGATTGAGGGAAGCAAAGCAGTCTAAACATATAAATGGTTTTACAGCTGTTTCTAAGGTTCCTGAGTTTAGAGATAAGTTGGTGCCAGTTGAGGGCAGGTCTTGGTGAATTTTGTTTCTTATAGTTAGAATTTTATCATTAAAGACGCTCATGAAGTCGTAACTACTGAGAGCTACGGGAATACATGGCTCAATAGAGCTATGACTCTGTCACAGTGCTGAAAAGAGACCTGGGGTTGTTCCTATTTCTTCTATTAATGACGAGTAGTACACTGCTCTGGCATTACGGTGGGCCTTCCGATAAGTTTTTAGACTATCTTGCCAAATTAAATGAGAATTTTCCAGTTTGGTGGAACGCCAATTCCTCTGTGATACTTGCTGTTATTGAGTTTCAATATTATACCATGGAGTTAATCATCTTTGTTTTATTACCTTCTTTTTTAGAGGGGCAACAGAGTCGAGTGTCAATGGCAGCAAGCCTGCAGCACTATCAACAAGATGATCGATTAGGAGGGACTGAAATTGCCATAGGAGTCCTCTGTTACTTTGTGACTTGGTAATGAATTTAGAGCTGATGGAATCACATCCTTAAATTTAGCTACAGCACTCTCAGACAGACATCTTTGTACTTTTGCCCAATGGAGGGTAGTTCAGCAATACAAACTCAAAAATTGTGTTTTCATTCGCTTTCAAGCTGTTGTTAAATTAAGTGAAGATTGCTAATTTGTCTACAGAACAGAAAAGATATAAATTCAGGTATGATGTAGGTATGATGCAAATTAGCGACAACAGGCATAAACTTATAAAAAACTGCACACACTCAAACACTCAACATAGCGCGGTGCTCAATTAGACGAGCATGTGGATGATCATTCTCAGACAGACATCTTTGTACTTTTGCCCAATGGCATGTAGTTTAGCAATACAAACTCAAAAATTGTCTTTTCATTTGCTTTCAAGCTGTTGTTAAATTAAGTGAAGATTGCTAATTTGTCTATAGAACATAGAAAAGATATAAATTCAGGTATGATGTAGGTTTGATGCAAATTAGAGACAACAGGCATAAACGAGAAACTAGTGCTTGCAAAAGGTTCCTAGGTATGTATCGAATATGCACCAACAAGCATAGGGGAATCCATGCGCTATCTTGGCTTGCAGTCTGAAGGAAAGAGGTGTAATGCGAATTTGCGACAATCGGGGTTAAATGTTCAATTTCAATACCATATACCAGAACAAGATCAAGGGTGTGGTTAAAACAGTGAGTCGGTTTATGAACACTTTGAAAGAAGCCAATTGAATCTAATAGAGAGATATTAAAATCTCCTACAATAATAACTTTGTCCGTTTTAAGGACTAAAGTTGACAAAAACTCTACAAATTCAGATAAGAATTCAGAGTACAGACCAGGTGTCCGGTACACTATAACAAATAGAACTGGTTGCGGTGATATCCAACTAGGGTGTGAAAGACTAAGAACAAGGCCTTCAAATGAGTTTTAATTTAGTTTAGGTCTTTCTAATGCATTTGTGGTTTTAATTTTTACAAGTTTTTTTATGCACAGCTCTCTGTTTACCCTTTATTTAAATAATTTCAATTATCAGTAGCAGACACCGTCACTACAGGGTTTTGACTAGGTAACTGCTGAAGTAGAAGGGGAGAAGTGTGTTAGACTGCGACTCTGCCTCCTGGTCTAAACTCTGGATTGTAATGTATTTGGTCCACTAACAAACTTTGCCAGATTTTTAGAAATGAGAGCTGCTCCTTTCCAATTTGGATGGATCCCCTCTCTCCTATTCAGACCAGGTCGTCCCCAGAAAGTCTGCCAGTGATCTACAAAGCCCACATCGTTTTCTGGACGCCACATCGACAACCAGCGGCGAAATGATGACATGGTACACATGTCATCACTGGTTAGATTTGGCAGGGGTCCAAAGAAAACTATAGAGTCCGACATTGTTTTTGCATGTACACACTGAATCAACATTAATCTTAGTGACCTCCGATTGGTGAAACCGGGAGTCATTACAGCCGACCTGAAATAAAAATCTTACTGTATTTACGTTTCTCCTTAGCCAGCAGTTACAAATACTCAACTATGATCGCTGGCTTCCCTAACTTTACGTTTCTCAAAATGGAAGTGCCAATATTCAGAGGTGGTTTCTATGCGGGTGTGTCACTGAGTGGGGAAAATCTGTTCCCCACTGCTTCCTGCTTCAGACAATCACCCAGCCGCCCTTTCCTGCCTTCTCAGGAGATCTCGGGGAACGACAACCAGAGGCTAACTCAGGTTGGTCCGCACTGACTACCGGGGACTGGCTAGCTACAGTAGCTAAAGCCTGATCGACCAAGGTGCGGAGCCGGACTTCTAAATCACTGAGCCTCGCCTCCATGTCTACAAATAAACTATACGTACCATTACCGCTAAAGGAAGCAGATGAACATCTGACACAGGAGAAAGTAGGAGAGTGAGAGGGAGAAGGAGAAGCCATCGCTAGCTGCTAAGCTAAAGCTGCTAACGGCTACGGTAGTACGGTAGCTTTAGCTACCAAAAGTTTTGAAAACAACTATGAGATTAAATGATAGTCACTAAAACATGGAAAGAACTGTGAGTGTTTAGGCAAAACTACTGTAAGAATGAGTGTTTAGCGGACAGTTAGCCGCTGTAATAATAAATGTAACTGGTATTTAGCAAAGCAGCAAAACACGCTACCAACACTGAAGTTCCAGAAACAAAAATGAGTCAATACACTTACCGCAGCAAGTCAACACGTCAGTCAAGCAAGTCACACAGGCAGCAGTTCCTTAAGGACCTTGTGGGGAAACAATCCTCCACCTTCATGTGTCCCCAAGTGTCCTTGGGCAAGATACTGAACCCCAAATTGCTCCTGGTGGCTGTTCCACCAGTGTATGAATGTGTGTGGTTTACAAGTGTGTGAATGGGGAATGCAGATGTAGTGTAAAAGCGCTTTGTGTGTTCTAAAAAGACTAGAAAGACACTATACAAATACGGAGCATTTACAAAGCAATGCCCTTGCCCTTGCAAACCAGTTCTGGACCCGCTGGAGCTGAAAATATATGCCTTCCTCGCAACACAGACAAACGTCAGACTCAAGTCACAAAAATGATGACTTTAGACTCAACTTGACAAAATCAAAGAAGGCTTGCGATTTGACTTTGACTTGCACAGCAATGACTTGTGACTTTACTTGAACTTGAGCATTTTGACTCAAGCTGACTTGACACTACCCATGCCCGAATATAAATTATGATATAAAAAAACTGCACACACTCAAACATAGCATGGTGCTCAATTTGACTGGAGCGTGTGGCTTCCTCCAGCGTGCCCGGCCTCTTCGCGATCTCCTGTCCCTGTATGCCCCAGCAACCGACTGCCTCTCCGGGAACCTACAATGGGTTGTGTAGCCTAGTAGGCCTACTACCTGTGAATGATTCGTGATTGTTCCCTCTGGCTGGAGGAATTTTACGCATTGGCTAATCCATGCACAACAGCTGGGTGCCTGAGGCAGCGCCACGCAACATTCTAAATTGCAAAGTATTGGCTACAGAAGAGTTACTCGTTGATTACCAGTGAGTCCATCAATTTTCATTTTTAGATGTAACGAACTGGCGGGGATTGGCAGTCTGGACTCTTACTCTTGTAGTTGGTGTGATTAGGTATCTAGGTCAGGTGTGTGATTTGTTGTAGCAAGCATTAGCATTAGTGTGACCCATGGTTTGACTGTATGTGTATTCAGAGCCAGTGAACAACGGACTTTCAAAATAATAATAATAATAATAATAATAATAATAATAATAATAATAAAAAAACTGCGTTAGTGTAACATAAAATAATTGTTGTGATAATTAATTAATGTTTTAAAGCGATACAGTATATCTTCTTTTTTATTTTAAAACGTCAGTGTAGGAGGATGTCTAAATTTGTGCAAATTAGAAATGGAAAATACCAATTTTTAAACACTGATGTGGGATTAACACCAGGTTTCTGATTTTCTTTTTAAAAAAAATATGTGTAAGTTTACAAATTTCCTAAATCATTACACACTTCCGCAAAGTCAGCCACAAGGGCTTCCATATTCAGCATTCATTCAACCTGAAAGCGTAGTCTTATTCTCAACCTGACAGATCCACTCCTCAGAAGTCCAACTAGCCTTAGCACTTCTGCTCAAGGTTGTCCTGAGTCCTGTCTGGCAGAAATACAACACTCAGTAACTATTTCAAATGATAGCTTGCTCCTGCCAACACTTGAGCAACTTTTCTTCTGTATTGTCTTTTATTCCACCCCCTCTCTTTTGTTCTTTGGGACCGTAAATTGTTTTTCGCTGGGCCATGGCTTCTCCTTGAGCTTGTCATTGGTTTTCCCATTAAAGGCGACTTATGATAAAGTTTGGTCTGTGGAGAGGATTCGGCCAGCTCAGCCTTCTAGTTTGCTTGTCTCTTATGTGTGCCTCTGAATGTGTGTTCTAGCCGTCTCATCACCTATGTCGGACAGTACAGCACACTTTGTCTCCTATACATTTCTTAAAGTTTTGTTACTAGTGTGAAATTGATCTGCTTCCTTGTGTTTTAATTTTTCATATTACATTCTTTATACACATTTTCAGAATGCCGCGGTCCAAAGTGTCTCAAGGTTTTATGTAGTTTATGTTTTTTATTTGTGTCTGTCCTTTATGTCTTGCTGCAAAACCAATTGCCCTACAAAAAATCGAAGTAAAAGTGGAAATTTGGTTATTTTTTCATACCTGTGTATTATGTACAGAGTATTGGGGGTTAATACATAGTTTACATTTGCAATGCTCAATAGAGAAGGCTCCTCAGGTCAAGACTCAGCAGTTTACCTACATCTGAAGGATAAAGGACACTCAAATCAATTCAATTAAATTTTATTTATATTGAGCCAAATCACAACAACAGTTATCTCAGAGCGTTTTTCATAAAAGAGCAGGTCTAGACCATAATCTGTGATGACATTTACAGAAACCCAACAATTCTTACCAAGAGCAACACTAGGCGACGGAGGCAAGGAAAACCTCGAGTGGAACCATGGCCTAGGGTGGGCGGCCATCTGCCGCCCACCCTAGGCCATCAAACGAGGTACCCGTTTGATGACCACCATGGGGGTGCACATTTTAGACAGTGGACGGATTATTCCGTGGAGGTGTCAAGCCATTTACAACCGGGTTGAGTAACCGTTGCTTAACAGGGGAGGGGGTCTGTGACACCACTTATCCCCCAATTGCAACACTGTCCTCTCATCACTTACCTGGAAATTAAACAAATGTTGTCTTCTGGCCTCAGATGAAGATCCCAATGATTGTCGCTCAGACTTGGCCTGAGGTGATGGCTGAGAAGCCATGGCGTAACAGGGGTGGGGGTCTACGACACCACATATCTCCCAATTACAATGCTGTCCCTTCAACTCTTCCCAGGAAATAAAACAAACATTCTCCTTTTGCGCCAGGCGAAGATGCCAACGATGGTCGTTCAGACTCAGGTGACTCGAATTGTTATTACAACAGCCAGGAATACTAAAGAACCAGTCGTATCAATCATCTTGAAAAACCATATGACAGCGGTTAAACAGCTGAGTTTCCATACCAGTCAGTCAGAATTGAAGAAATCTGTCAGATGATGAATGAAACATCTTCAAGTATCTTTCACCACGTCCAGTTGCTATTGACTTTAACCTTCCTTGGATAACTATGACCTGGATGACTGAGAACCTTCACAGACTCTACAGTTAACATAAGTGATTGTGCCTGCATTCTGGGTAGGAGTCATGCTGACCATGTGTGTATTCAGTTACTCAGGCTGCATTGCAGTGGTGGTTTAAACAGGCCTCTTTTCCTTGGCACTTCCTCTCAGGGGAATCCCTGCTGCCACCTTAACTGGCGTTCTATTACTCTGAAAACACAAATAGACCTTAGTGAGCAACCTTGTGAGGGCTGAGAAACAGAGTGAAGAAAGACATAAGTCAAGCATAACATCTTACCTGGAATGTGATTTATCTAATCCCCTGCACAATGCAGGAAAGCTAGTTAAACAACATTAAGGGAACATTAAGGCGTAGTTGTAGTCACTTATTCAGCTTTCCTAAGGCGTGTGTTCCACTTTAAATCCCTCACTCCTCTACGATCCTCTCTTAGCCTTAACGTTGCCACTTGTGGTTATATATATTTACAAATGCTGATGGGAATGGCATGTGAAATGGTTACTGAAATGTACACTATTGAAATGTAGTCTCAGTAAAGTTTACTATTCCGTGTTCTTATGAGTGGTCATTACTTAAATTATTTCTGTGTATGAGATAAATACAGCAGATCCAAAAGGTTGCCTGTTGGTGTCTGAAATATAGAAACTGGCCAGTTTTTAATCATTTACTGGGGTTTGTTTTGTCAGACTTTTTATGTGAGAATGATTACACATTATCATCTTGGTGCTGCTGTTTAAATTCACCACAAAGTAAGTAAAAAGAATCTAGATGCATATAAACTATATAGGTCTGTATATATTGTTTTATTTACAGTTAATTATCTGTTAAGTTCTATGTATAGGCTAGCATTAATCTGAGCATTGGTTAAAATCAGCAGGGGACACGAGTAGAAACATCTCTCTCTCTCTCTCATGCTGCTACATTAGGTGGAAAATGAATTTGCAACACCAGTTACATTGACAAGCCAGCAGGCTAAGACAACCAACCATGATTTGATCTCCTCTCCTTTTCAGCACTATGGACAGCGCCGTTCCTAAAACTCCTAAGGACTTCACAATTTCACAGCACAAATGTGGAGCTTACAGTAGGGTAATGCCAGAATATTTGCCAAAAAGCATATACATGCACATGCAGCATATTGTGCATCTAAAATGTGCGTATATGTTGGTTTTTAAAAAAAATTTATTCCGAAATTGCTTAAATGTTACCTTATTGAATGTATGTAATAATAATATAAGTTTAACGAGATCGTATTTTGTGGCCTCAAGATAGGTCTCAAGGTCCCACAGCCACATTTACCTGATTTCATGACAAGATGGCTGCACATCAACAGCTTAGATATATGTCTTGATCAGTGTCACTGACTGCCAGATACCTTATCCATATGCTCAGGGTTATGGCTTACACATGCATTTGTTTCAAAGCTTATGTGTTGGAAATTCAAGGAAAAGACCATTTAAAAAACTGTGATGGACCTGAAACACCCACTCACATTTTCAACTGCTAAACAATAGGGAATAGCATTAAAGTTGAATTCCCGTTTGCAGCTTCCAATTTGGGAGTTCAAGGGAAAGTTAACTACGGCCAATTATTTGTTGTTAACTGCTTTCCCCTATTCATACTGGAGCCTACTTGTTGATCCAGGTTTTTTATAGTTAATCGTATGTGGTCTGGATGGAGAAAAAGCTAATTAAAGATTCACTGTAGTCTACTTTTAAATGTAGTCCTGGTTTGAAATCCATATCTAAACTTTGTATGGCTGGAGAAAAAAAAATGAAATTTCCCTTTCATCTTGTGTTTCTTGTAAGTAGAATAAAGGTTTCACAAATCTAAAATGGGGGTTTTAACAGCATTAAAGCGACCTGTCCAGGGTGTACCCTGCCTTTCGCCCAATGTCAGCTGGGAGTGGCTGTACCTCATTTTAAAAAAGCATACATTATGAATTATTCTGACTAAGCAGAGGATGGATATGTTAATGCATTATCACAGACTGGTATATGTCAAATGACATTTGTGTGTTCCATTAAATGAATGTGTTGCTTATTCTTTTGGCCTGTTTGACCATGTTTACCTTATTCTTTCAGCTGCAGCAGCTGTGTTTCACATTAAAAGCCGCAGGCACTGAATAAGTGGTCGTTCAACTAACTTTAAGAACTTCTCACTTCAAAAATCTGATTAATTTATTTAACAGATTCAAAATGTTCCAAACATTGTTCAAAGTTAACTTAATAAAGCAACATAACCAAAAATCCATTCAACCCATAAAAAGTTCTCAAATAGTGGTAAAAGACTGAATCTCAAGCACGGCTTCAATTCAGCAGTTACTGAAAACTCACCTCATTTCCCGAGCCCAAATAGGGCGCTACATGATCAGACTCTATAATGTCAGAAACAAATGCAACCTAAAGTATAACTGTGGTGATCTGGTGGCCCATCCTTCCCAGTTCCCAGAGTGACCTGTTTTCTCCCTTCCCTGTGTGTCTGTTTGTCTGCTGTTTGTGTTGTGGGTGTGACAGGCCCCTAACACAATGGCCCCCTTCCCCTGTATTTGCTTCTGGATCTTTTTTTCAATCATAAGAATAACAAATTCAAGTGGAATGGATATTGACTAGCAGCTGTATATAGCTTGCATTGAAGGTGGATCTCCAAAGTTGACAGCGTTGTATTAAGAAAATAGACAGACTAGTTAACTAGAGTTAAGTGTAGAGAGTGCTTTGGTTTTGAACACATATGTGGAATGGTTTTCATGAGAGTGATTTTGAATGTCTTCTTCCCTGGGTGTAGCTATAATTATGTGCGCTGGTGGTAGTGTCTGTATGGGATGTTTTATAAATTGATGTTGTTCAAGAGTCTTCTGCTTGTCTCCTGTGTGCAGTGTGCGGGTGTGCTGAGGCTGCTGATCTTTGCAAGAGTGTGGTACACGGCTGGGTCGTGGTCTGGGGAGCTGCCAGTGCAGAGCCACCGCTACTTAGTAGAGTTACCAGAGTTACCCCAAGCCGTGAGGAGGCTACAACCGACCAGCCTGTGACCAACAGCAGACCCGTTCCTGTTGTGTTTGGCTTCGACCACGCAGGAAAACAAAGTGGAGCACACCCAGCCACGAAGAGCTGCATTTCCATTTGAACTGACTTTTTAACTATCTTAGCTTCAGCCTTGTTTTAACCCCTTGTATGTTTATTTTGTACAAATAAATTTGGAGGTTATATTTTGTACAGCGTGTTCTATTGTTGCCCGCTTATTTTATACACTGGTTGGTCAATTCTGAAATAGTTTGGGGTGTTACATAAGGAACTGCGGAAAAACCAGCAACAATCTTTCCATTAACACATGATCATGTTTTGATTGATTGCGCACAAAGAGGGGGCGCTATATACAGCTGCTCTGTGTTAATGTGTTTGTGAGAGCGAGAGGGAATGAGCAAGTGAATGTGCTAAGCGAATCTATGCGCTGGGCGCATAAATTATGATAAATTATGATTATTCATATTAAATAGTACATAGTATGTGGCAGTCAATGATGATATTGTGCATGCGTTGTCTCCACAAATAAATCAATGTATGGGAAACACTGCAGTGTGGTGCAAATTCTAGAGACTGTCTTCATGTCATCTTAGTTCTGAGTTAGTTAAAATTGCCTTAATATCAGTGCATGAAAAATCAATCGCTGATCACCCGTTCAATTCTCGATAGCCGGTCCAATTGTCAATTAGAACAAGCCTACTGTGGGATCCTGTACAAGTAATGTCATTTTCCAAGAGACCTAAATAGTCCGTAGATGGTGCTTTTATAGCGTTGAAGTGAAATGGAAGTCCTCTCTTAGCCAGCTCCTGGGCTAATGATAGTCATGTATTGTGAATTTGGGGGTAAGTCCTTGCAGAACCTTATGGTAGCAACATCATGTTTCTTGATAAGATTTCATGCAGAGGCTGTCCTGTTCTCTGCTTCTCTAGTTTTTTTCTTCTGAATTGTCTTGCTTTTCTAATAATTAGCATTAGCAGAATCTCTGATTAGTTCTGAAAGGAGGGAGATGAATTGTTTTGTCTTATTTCTGCATCAGATACCATTGAGACCAGGCTTCTCTCATGATGAACCATGAGCACTGCTAGAATATCAATCTACCATCGTGAAAAGGGTCATATTTGTGCACAGGCTTAATTTTCTGACTCAGTGCACCAGGTTCCAAATGTTATAGAGGGTTCTATGGGGGGAAGTGTGGGGCACAGAGAAGATTCCTGCTCATTGGTTGAACACAGAATACATACAATCTAATTTCAGCAAAACCATAGCACAACCAGATACTTGTGGCTTTGCTGAAGTAAGACTTTTTTTAGATACATGTGTTAAAGTCTAAAATGTAGTCAGAGATTAAGTGACTAACTGACCAATTTATATATGATCACATTGCAAAGCCTGCAAAATTATTATTATTAATTTTATAATGCAGATATATGGTCAACCTTTAAGATACAGTTCATTTTAACTCCCCATTCAAGTAGCTGTAAGTTTGGAAAAATAATCTTATTTCACATTGACTGACAGTATCACATTTATCATATAGTTTAAGTTGGGCTTTATTCAGCTCTTCAATTACGCTACAAGACTGAAATATTCAAACCTAAAACTCCATGCTTTTTATGGCTGCACCACTGCATCAAATGGAAATATTATAGAGACCTTTTACATAGTTTTAGACACATTTCTCCAAAATTTAGTCTAACAGATTTGATATCTTTGAATATTCTGGGATCTCTACTGAGTTCTCTTGATGAGTTTGTACTTAAAGAAGTTAAAACCTTCACAATGTACTACAACTCAATAATTACTCCATTAACTTCTATTTTTTTGCACCTTTAAAGGGACTCAAGCAAGCTTTACACTTTACACATAACTACACAAAAAACAAAAAAACAGAAGGAGGTCATTATAGATTATATGCCTTGGTATATAGGTGGGGTTTTAGCAGTTTTTTTAAATGTACAGATTGGTGTAATGTGTTGCCAGGGCCTAAAGTGAGTGAGAAGACAAGTTCTTTACATGTTGTAGCCTGTCCAGGACTTAGGTCAATGCCCTTTTCAGGACACCATTACAGTAGTCAAAGCAGGAAGTGATGAATGCATGTATAAGTGACTTTGTCACAGAGTCTGAGGTCTTTCTGAGGTTGTCCTTATTTTTTTCTGACCCCCAGGTCTCAGTGGTAGGTTTATTTCCTTCATGTGGATCCCACAAAGCCACCACATGTTCTTCACAGAAAAAGACCCAGGCATGGTGTGATGCACCACCTTTTGGCCACTGTACTGTATAAGCAACACCTTGCCTGAAACCTCACCCTCAACCTTGCTGCCATAATTCACCTGCAAGGAGCAGCTCCAGAGGGCATTGCTCTTGGGAGTATAGAAACACAAATGTTCGATTATACTTTCTCTAAAATTAATTTCCCAACATCAAAGCCTAAAATATGGGATGATTCTGCTCAGAGATTATAACCTTGAGCTACAGACAGTTCACCACAAACATTTTAATTTACCAAGCATGGAAGAATTCTACTTTTCTTGTTCTTGTAGTTAAATATTTTTCTCTCATTAACAAAGACAGACTATATTAATTTATTTGGAGTACAGAAATTCTTCTATATATGAACAAACTTTATGTTAATTTCTTTTAAGGTTAAAAATGACTCATGATCAGTCTTTGCTCCAATCTCATATAGGAAAGTTTTAAAGTGTACTACATAGATTTAAATTACAAAAGACAACTATTATAAGCAGTTTGCACTCTGAGTTATTAGAAGATCCAGGACCAAAAGTAGGGTTGGTTATCATTTAAAATTTTATGATACCAGTACCAAAACCAGTACCTTTAAGTGATTCCAATACCAATAGAGCACTTCATTCGATACCAAAACCATACAAATAGGAATTTTTTTGCCACAATCTGGTTTCAAAAAGTATTGATTGAAGTACTGGTTTGACTGGAGACGTTTTGATTCTATTCGATACAAGGCTGTTTTGGAGGATGCCATAAAGGGATCAAGTAGCGATACCCATCCCTGATCAAAAGCCTGAAAGAAATGAGGATCCAGGTGCACCAGGAGAAGATGTGTTAGTCTGTGAGCACACATTGCAAACTGTCAGACGTAACAGAGCCATAAATTAGTATCTACTACTGGTAAAGGGGGATAATGAGCATTTTATGCCAAAAATAGTGGTTTCAAAAAACCCCTTTCAGAGAAATTGGCCGTTCTCTGCCAAGAAAAGCTACTGCAAGAAATAATAATCATTCTGTGCAAAGGACACTTCAAAGGGCTACTTTGGAAAATCCCTAAGATTCTGTTAAGAGAAACATTGTTTGTGAAATACAATGAAAATGTAATACAGAATGCTCTTTAAAGCACCATGGTTGATTTAAAATGATGGATCTTATGCAATAAGATATTAAATGATTGTGTGATCAGAAAATATTTTGATCTTATTTGTCACTATGTCCTTTTAAAATTTTAATAGTGTTAATTTATGCTTACTTATCTTTACAAAATATAACTATCTTAAATTAAAGTGGTTAATATTAAAGATTAAACTATCCAAAAAATGTAAGACAATATTATGATAAAGTTTGACTTACAGTATAGCCCACATTCATAACAAAAAGTAACATAAATGATAATTAGTTGGAAGAGGTGTGACAATTAGTACCTAAATGTGGCCACCAGATGGTATACAATAGTATTGATGGAAAGTTACAGATGAGACATTGGAAAATTACCAAGGAAGAAGATTTTGGAGTAGAAAAGTACCCCAGCAGAAGGTTCCAAATTAAGAACATATTTGGGAAAAAGGTGGGAATTGAACAAAGACACCACCTAGATAGGACGAGATTGAGGATTATAAAAGAAGGTGTTCACAAGCTGCACACTTAGTTCATCCTGATGCCTGCTAGGATGGAATAAAAACTTTTTTGCAGTGATTGTTGCCTGCTTCCTTTGAAGTTTTTGAACTACAAGTTATTGACAATTTTGACAAGTTTCTTAAAGTGGTGATGTGCTTCAGGGCCCGTATTCATAAAGAATCTTAAGGCTAAGAGTAGCTCCTAGTGACGTAATTCTAAGAAAATTCTTAGAAAAGTGGGCGTTTACTTTTAAAATTAAAGAAAAAATCCTAGTAAAGAAAAAAGTAATTCATAAAGCATCTTAACCCTTAAAAGAGCTCTTAAGGTCAGAATTGTTAGAAGCCGGACGAGGACTTTTAAGAGGCTTAAGAGTTTCTTTAGTAGAGGAGAAAATGGCAGAAAGACGAAGAGGGAGAAGAAATGTGTTGCAGACAACGGATGACAGTCAGTTAATCAGACGCTATAGATTAGATCGTGCAGGGATCGTGTTTGTGACTGATCTTATTAGATACACGCAAACATCTCCGACACAGCGCAGGAATGAAAGTAATCACTACATTAGGATATTTGGCAATGCAGCGGTGATGATTTGGGTCTGTCACAACCTTCTGTAAGCAGAGTGATCACACAAACAATTACAGCACTTTCAGCACCTCTTATTGTGTCGCAGTTCATTTCGTTTCCACTGGACATTCCCACCTTGCAGGCTCAAAAAACTGCATTTATGAATACAGCAGCTTCCCTCTTGCGCATAACGAGAATGAACCGTTAATAGTTTGCGCTAAGCTCCCTCGTCTGCTTCTCGCCCCGTGCTGTGACACCCGGCCCGAATTTTCCTTTTAGAATTGCCTTGTGTTTCCACTAACTGGTCCAGTTGGTCTTTCTCGCCCTGCTTGGTTTTGATTCCGTGTTTGATACATTCAAACCAACATTCAAACCACCACTTAAATAGAAACGCCAGCAATCAGTGTTATTGGAAAGAGTGGAACAATTTTTATCATTCCAAGCCGATCAAATACCTTATAGGAAATTAACAGCATGGTAAATAACAAACAGGATTTATATACACATAATGTGCTTGTGTGTGTGAGAGGAGAGAACAGTCAAATCGGAAATATTACGCATGTAGCCTAATTTTCAAAGTAAGGGCTTAGAATAGAACCTGTACTTAAAATCACTCTTTTTTTCCTTCTTGGACAACCAACCAATCACAGTCTTCAAAAGATTGTGTCATACATAGCAACGGGGTCAACCCCGCCTCCTCACTAAGATAAAAGTTTTTGTCTTTTCCTTGCTCAGAGTTGTTCTCAGATCAGTCCTGAATAGCTCTTAAGCTAAGACTCCTAGGTAAAAGTTTTTTAGCTAAGATAAGAGTTTTCTGAGAGGATTCTTAGAATCTTTATGAATACGGGCCCAGGTCTTTGGCTGGCCAAGACTTTTTCTTCGTCAGCATGCTGTATCTAGTTGCAAACATCCTAAATGTGATCCTGACATTAAAACAACATGCTCTGCTGTTTATATTGACCAGCAGTCCGCCTCAGCCCCTCCTTGGACACTCCATGAATTACATTAGCCAGGTCCCCTCCTTCAGGGGAACGCTGGCCTCAGTAGGCCACCAGGGACACATTTAACAGTGACACACAGCTCATTAAGTCACAGAGTTCAGACACTCTGCGCTTGTTACCGGCCACGTCGCACCTGCAATGGACACTGGAGTCTTTTCAGGGTAGGGGGGAGGGCTTTTGTGTCATCAATTTGCCAAGGCGCATTCCAATGGGAGCAATGGAGCAGTTTGAGATGTGATTGGAGGATGACCTTGAAGGGGTTGTTGGCATTTTTTGGAGGAAAGTGAGATTAATACAGAGCTGTTAAAGATTGTGCCTTTCATAGATCTCTTTCTCTGCCTCCCTTTCATTTAGCCATGTTTGGCTCCCTCTCTTTCTGTTTCCCTGATTGATGGCAGAGCCTGGATGTCCAGTCTGTTCAAAAGCACTTTATCTCAGCTTGTGCAAACTTGTAACCATACTGCTTACAGATGAAAACCTGCAAACACAAAGCAGACACGGCTCAGTTAGTAGTTTGTTGAGCATTTCAAACTTTTCTCATATTGAGCTAGTTAACAAACTCACCTAATGAATCTCACAGAGTAGCGTTGGTTGGCCAAGGCTTGCGCAGTGATTTATGATTGGCCAGTGAGGTATCCGGCAGTGATCCATCATGGTTGGAGATGGGGATCATTGAGATGAATGGATCTGCTCCGGATTCACTCATTATCTCAGCGCCAAGATTTATGCTCGACCCTTCATCTTCAATTACACCAGCACTTCCACACCATCAGCGCTTGCATCGGCCGTGATGAATAATCATCAGTGGGGGGATTTCTAATTGTACTTCTTAGAGTTAATTGAAGATTGTTGATGAGGAGGTTTTCATAGGGGGAATATTGACATCTTGTTCTTTGGAGCTTCTGGTTTTACTATTATTCTTTATGAATATGCATGCAGTGGTAGTGTTTGATTTATAGGCTGATGTTCAAGCTCAAATTTGAGAATGCATCCTAGACAAAATATTTTTAATAAGATAGGGCCAGTCTTTAGTTCTAATTGCTGTTGTCACAGCTGCAGCTGAAAAAAAATGTCATGCCTGGTTCAAGGTGTGTAACAGGATTGCAGAGGAAATCCCATGCAGATGCTGAGGCAGGGCTGGTGCAGTTCAATGATGTAATTCACAAAAAAGTTTATGGCTTATGAGAGGCGAGGGTCAAAACCAAAGAACACAGTCTGAACAGGTAAAGAAATCTAACAAGAAGCAGGCAAAAATCACAAATCCAATAAACAAGTAGGTAACAGGTTTCAGTTACAACAGATCAAAACAACATACAGGTACAGAAGCTGGAGAGCCAAGACATGAAGCACATGGTAACATAACTAACCTGAGTGAGTGGGAATGGTCCAGGTAAGTATCTGCAGGGCTGATGAAAGAAAGTGGAAACAGGTGAGAGAGTGGGCGAAGTAGGGCAGGTAACGCAGAACAGATGTGATGGCGCAATGGATAAGACACATGCCTTTGGTGTGAGAGACCTGGGTTCAATGTGATCCATCCACCATTGTGTCCCTGAGCAAGACACTTAACCCCTCGTTGCTCCAGAGGTGTGCGACCTCTGACATATATAGCAATTGTAAGTCGCTTTGGATAAAAACGTCAGCTAAAATGAATAAATGTAAATGTAGAACATGTGCAACAAGTCCTGCAACATAAATGACAAAAAAGGTTGTTTGTCAATGCCTTCCAAAACGACACACATGAGCGTTTCCCATACCAGTCCAGCGACAGACGACCGGACCTTAACTACATAAGTCACGTGACACAAGCGATGCAATGCTCTGTATTTGTAGAGCGCCTTTTGTTTTTCCAACCACTCAAAGCGCTTTTACACTACATCACATTCACCATTCACACACATTCATACACTGAGTCTAACAGCTCAAACAGAAAATAATATTGTGAACTTGCGGTTCAGTATCTTGCCCAGGGACACTTTAACATGCAGCCTGTGGGAGCCAGGGATTGAACCGCCGCACTCCCGCTCTATCTCCTGAGCCACAGCAGCCCCAAGCCAGGTGACATTAAACACCTTGTTAACATTGTGAAATGGTTGCAGTTTGGTTAGGTTTAGGCAACAAAACTATTTGGTTAGGTTTAGGAAAACATCATGGTTTACATAAGTCACAT
The DNA here is from genome assembly GCA_024633595.2 of Lepomis macrochirus. Lineage (NCBI taxonomy): Eukaryota > Metazoa > Chordata > Actinopteri > Centrarchiformes > Centrarchidae > Lepomis > Lepomis macrochirus. The sequence continues at coordinate 28,166,881 of JALXJV020000023.1, forward strand.
AACGTATATCACAAGTGACGGAACTCACATCAATCAGATGACGGAAGTAACCTAACTCGTGGGGGATTAAATTAAAAGTTTAAATAACTCTGCATTGAGTACTTATAGGTTTGGCAGTCAGGTGATGGGGAAATGAGGGAAATTCCAAAGGCATCTGGGCCCGTATTCACAAAGAATCTTAAGGCTAAGAGTAGCTCCTAGTGACGTAATTCTAAGAAAATTCTTAGAAAAGTGGGCGTGTACTCTTAAAATTAAAGAAAAAATCCTAGTAAAGAAAAAAGTAATTCACAAAGCATCTTAAGCCTTAAAAGAGCTCTTAAGCTCAGAATTGTTAGGAGCACGGACGAGGACTTTTAAGAGGCTTAAGAGTTTCTTTAGTAGAGGAGTAAATGGCAGAAAGACGAAGAGGGAGAAGAAATGTGTTGCAGGATGACAGTGAGTTAATCAGACGCTATAGATTAGATCGTGCAGGGATCGTGTTTGTGACTGATCTTATTGGATACACGCTAACATCTCCGACACAGCGCAGGAATGAAAATAATCACTACATTACGATATTTGGCAATGCAGCGGTGATGATTTGGGTCTGTCACAACCTTCTGTAAGCGTGATCACACAAACAATTAAAGCTGATGATACACGGGGCAACTTTTTGAGCAATGTTGCTGGGCAATCTTGCTAGAGGCACGTCCGACTATGTTTTAAATGGATAGCGGCGGTGCGGGGCGGGTGGCGGGGTGGCAGGGGAAGGGGATTACGGTAGTAATCTTTACTCATTATTATTGACGACAGCGTTGCCCTGCACGATTGCTCTAAAAGTTGCTCTGTGTATCATCAGCCTTACAGCACTTTCAGAACCTCTTATTGTGTCGCAGTTCATTTCGTTTCCACTGGACATTCCCACCTTGCAGGCTCAAAAAACTGCATTTATGAATATAGCAGCTTCCCTCTTGCACACAACGAGAATGAACCGTTAATAGTTTGGGCTATACGCTACCTCGTCTGCTTCTTCTTGTGACACCCGGCCCGAATTTTCCTTTTAGAATTGCCTTGTGTTTCCACTAACTGGTCCAGTTGGTCTTTCTCGCCCTGCTTGGTTTTGATTCCGTGTTTGATACATTCAAACCAACATTCAAACCACCACTTAAATAGAAACGCCAGCAATCAGTGTAATTGGAAAGAGTGGAACAATTTTTATCATTCCAAGCCAATCAAATACCTTATAGGAAATTAACAGCATGGTAAATAAAAAAACAGGATTTATATACACATATATAATGTGTGTGTGTGTGTGTGTGTGTGTGTGTGTGTGTGTGTGTGTGTGTGTGTGTGAGAGAGAGAGAGCAGAGAACGGTCAAATTGGAAATATTACGCATGTAATTTCCAAAGTGAACGCTACAATACACTTAGAATCGCTCTTTTTTCCTTCTTGGACAACCAACCAATCACAGTCTTCAAAAGATTGTGTCATACATAGCAACGGGGTCAACCCCGCCTCCTCACTAAGATAAAAGTTTTTGTCTTTTCCTTGCTCAGAATTGCTCTCAGATCAGTCCTGAATAGCTCTTAAGCTAAGACTCCTAGGTAAAAGTTTTTAAGCTAAGATAAGAGTTTTCTGAGAGGACTCTTAGATTCTTTGTGAATACGGGCCCTGGTGTTTTAGTGAAGAATGATTATGATAAAGAATGAGAAACCGGGATTTAGGCTAAAGAGGTAAACTGGGACAATAAGTGGACATTAGTGATGAGTATCTGTTAAATATGAATATTAGTGGTGGGCCGTTATCGGCGTTAACGTTAACGTGCTGCGTTAACGTGAGACTCTTATGGGGCGACAAAAAAAATATTGCCGTTAATCTACTCTCAAAGTTGGGTTGGGAGCTGGGGCTATACTACGCAAGCTATGATGACTTTCACCTTGATATTTTAGCGCAGATGTCAAGAACAAGTCTTCGAACCTGTGTGTCTGCCTACTGTGAAATTACCACATCAAACGTGACGTGCAGCTGTTGCTGCGTTCCATTTACCTCGGAGGTTGGAGCTGGGAATGACGTCACACCCGAGTTGACGGCGTTCCAGTTACAACCTCGCTCGGCCAGCTGTTTGTTTACAACTAGCCAGGTTAGTTATTGATACGCCGGTTGATTAAAAAACGCATTGTGCTATAGTTACTCACACTAACTGTAGCAACACGTCCACAGACAGCTGTTGGACAGCACTTTGTGTACAAACATTTCTATGAGTCACAAGTACACAGAAGTGCTAATAAACAATATGAACTACAGCTTTTAGTAACTGTTGATACCCTGACAGCCATCTTGGATTACAAAGTTAGGGTAGTGCGGGTTGTCCCGACTTTCCGAGTCAGATATCTCAGTTCAGGGGGCGTACCAGTTGAAAGTTCCAACTGGGAACTCGGAAATTACGACTTCCCATGTCAAATGGAACGCACCATATGAAGCAGCCGGTTTTGCTTCTGGGAAAATTTACTTTTAAGAAGCTTCCTAATGGAAAATTCTAATTCTAAAAAGACTAAGGCTGATGATACACAGAGCAACTTTTAGAGCAATCGTGCAGGGCAACGCTGTCGTCAATAATAATGAGTAAAGATTACTACCGTAATCCCCTTCCCCCGCCACCCGCCCCGGACCGCCGCTATCCATTTAAAACATAGTCGGACTTGCCTCTAGCAACATTGCCCAGCAACATTGCTCAAAAAGTTGCCCCGTGTATCATCAGCTTAAGGTTGTTTGCACCTTGTGCAATGCGGAATTAGTTTACTGTAGGAGTTCTTCCAGTCTCAAGTAGCCTACCACCTAAACACAAAGCACATCACACGCTACACACAAGTACATCTTATTGAACATGATTTATTTTCATCACCAATTATCATAGTAGAACAGCTTTCTCAAGCAGTTTGTGATGCATTTTGGAAACAGGAGATGAGCCCCTGGTCTAATGCACCTGGCTTGAAATCTGGCTTGAAACCTGGCTTGAAACCCGTTCGGACACATATTCTGAATGCCTTCGGCAGAATTCAAATGAGCCATTTTAATCTAGATTAATCTAAGATTACAGTGAGATTAATCTAGATTAAAAAAATAATCTATGACCACCATTAATGAATACACAATGGGAAAATCTCCACCCTTACTGATATTTAAGATGCAAACTAAATATTTCAACAGTACTACTATCACACCAAAACCAACGTTATATGTTATAAATATATGTTGAACATCTTCATAAACCACTTGTCTGAAATCATGTCTGCTCCTCTGCTTATTTTTTATTACTGATTGTTGTTCAGTTTTCATATCTGCCTTACAAAATGGTAAATGGACTGCATTTATATTGCCTAACAAACGCCTTTTAGTTGTTCCAAAATCAACAGAAAGCATTTCTTGTGGCCTTCTTCTTATTGTACATTTAATGGAAACATGTTGTGAAATTTAGGTAGAAAGAAAGAGTGAGTGGTTTGGAGAAATCACTTTCATAATCCTCAAGACAACAGGCCAACCAAGGACGGAAAAAAACAGTAGGAAGGAAGCAGTGTGTCGGGCCAAGTGAAAGTGAAAGGTGTTATTAATCATATAGGCTGTCAGAGAATGAGGGACTCAGTAATGATCACAAACACATAAAGTGCTGCTCGAGGACTTTCATAATGAGTGTCACCTAAGGACAAAAAATGCTAACCTTTGCAAAAGTACAACTCATCGTAACTTCCCCACACACTTCATCTACGTCTAACTCAGACCTACTACTGCTGCTGCCCCTGTCTTCCCTGAACGAACCCTGCAGTGCTCCCTGCTTCAAAAGTTACAAAAAAATCAAACACATGCTCACACCATGACTGCCATAGTAGAGGTCAGATCAAATGTGTTTTCCCATATAAAAAATGTGTATAGGTATTCAGTGGGTATCTAAAAAGTCTGTTTATGTATTTGTATGGGCATGTATGTATGGGCAGTTACTAACATTATAGTTGTTGTATGTTGTTTAATTTGGGGCTTGTTATAAAAAAACACCAAGGGAATATATTTTGAAAGAAAGGCTGTTCATCCCTCCAGCAGCGTTTCAGTTTGTGGACCACACCTTAACAACACATTTTGTATTGAGTTTTCTTTTCATTTTGTTTGTATATGTACACCTACAGCAGCTTGTTTAATTTTAGATTAGATATTATATAGATTATATTATATATAACCTCTGCGCTGTCATACCACTCCTGCCCTGCATCAGTATTACTGCCTGTTCTTTCAACTTCCTCAAATATAGATTCAGCTATCTATATATATATATATATTTTCACAGGCCATTATGTAAATTTGGTGAAGATTCTGTTATGTGGTTCTGAATCTGGTGATGAAACATTTTTTGGATTGTCTGGATTATTTTGTAGTTCTTAAAGATGGTGGCCCAGATTGTCAAGACTTACTTCAGCAGAATTCAACATGTCTGGTGTTTTTAAAGACAACATAAGTTTTTCCTCAACACAGGAAGGTGCTTGATGCTTGATGTGTTATAATCTCAGACTTCGCTCTTTCCTATGCTGGCTCTCTCTTTTATGAAAACCATATATCTTTTTCTGCCAAAGCTGGCATATATATTCAAAAATTAAATCAGAGATTTAATTGATCTTTAGTTGCCTCTGATCAGCTGACATTTTACTGGTCATAAAACTCCTTCCCCAACAACCACCCTCTTTCCATGAAGTGCTCTACAAGAACTTACCTTTAAAATCATTGTTGCATTCTGTAAAACGTCTTCCAAAGCATCAGGAACATTTTCCCTCAGAATATACAGTGGGTACGGAAAGTATTCAGACCCCTTTAAATTTTTCACTCTTTGTTTCATTGCAGCCATTTTCCAAAAATCAAAAAAGTTCATTTTATTTCTCAGTAATGTACACTCAGCACCCCATCTTGACAGAAAAAAACAGAAATGTAGAAAGTTTTGCAAATTTATCCTCTGCCATTCCTCCTTGCAGATCCTCTCCAGTTCTGTCAGGTTGGATGGTAAATGTTGGTGGACAGCCATTTTCAGGTCTCTCCAGAGATGCTCAATTGGGTTTAAGTCAGGGCTCTGGCTGGGCCATTCCAGAACAGAATACTTTCCGTACCCACTGTAAGTGCCCCATCTATGCTTGCTCCCAAAAGTGACCCATGTTTGACTCTTTAAGGGCAGACTGCAGGTTTTTACAAAGGTTGTTTTTCAGAGTAAGTCCCATATGTGTTGCTACCAGAAAATATTCAAACAAAAAATGTGTTATTATTGAGCTCCTCATTATTCCTCCCCATATTCCTCTTAAAAGCTTAATTCCTCAAGAGCCTTTTTCCTTGTTCTACACTTCCATAGATAATGCTGTGCAGATGATTAAGTCGGCAGGGTTTGGTGCATGGCTGGGAAAAGCAATATAGACCTTACAGATGTTTTCTTTGTCATGCCACTGCCATCTTTTTGTTAAAGAATGATGCTCAAAGTTGAATTTTTCTGTTAAATTGACATTTACTTGCTGCAGTAATATTTATGACACTTTGTCAGAAGCAAGTCAGAGGCTGGATTCTGTACAACACCTGCAAACTCCCTTTTGTCCTCGACATTTGTATTGGTTTTCTAGAAGTTTACTTAGCCTTGTGTCTTCCAGCTTGCTGCATCTTCCTCCCCTTCTCCTGGTTTTGTGGGATTCTTCAGTAATTATTGGTTTGAAGATGTTTGGCTATCTGAAATTCAGTCGCCCATAACAACAATTCAAATCTACTCCCATCTTGTCACATATTGAAGGCCCATTGCTTTTTAATGCCCTGGGTACCCCTTTTGCGTCATTTTTAGACGTTTAGGTCTCCGCAGTCAAGTTAGCAACGCTTAGCAAATATGCAATGTCCGGTAAAGTTAGCAACAACAAATATACAATGTCCAGTTACACTTTCAAAATAAAACGCTAGCGTTTTGAAACATCGCTATTTTGAAAGTTAAAGTCGGAACCTTGTTAGGTTTAGGCACAAAATGTACTTGGTTGGGTTTAGGCAACAAAACTACTTGGTGGTAAGGAAAAGATCATGATTTGGGTAAAAATACGTAGGTAGCTGATGATGCTCTGTCTCTGCCTTAAATTTCAGTAGTTCAAAGCTATGTGTCCCCAGGCCATTCCCTCCAGCATGCCATGCCCTATATTGAATCAGATGACTGATGTCCAAGCCCCCGCAGGATCTTTTGTACTTTGCCTCTAATTACCTGAGACTTGGTTTAGTCAAAAGCACTATAAACGCTTATGAATCAGTTGGTTTTTCTACTCTTCCTTTTGCACCAACCTCCCCATTGTCCTTGACCAGTAGACATATCTGTATTCTCTGCATTTATTCAACTTTAAATGCAAAGCATTAAAGCCATGCTAGCAAGGATTCAGTTTCGCGTTCTGTGCCAAGAGCCAGCATTTCAGAGCCTTCTTGGGAATCCTTGCCTTCAGCTGCTCGTCAATGGTCTCAAAAAGGCACATCCTTCAAACAATGAAAAAAGACTGCCTCTTGCTATTTGCTGGTGCGTAACTTGGTGTCAAAGTTAAGGCAAGGTTGTTTTTCTCTATATGTGAATATAATGTTGGGAAAATGTTGTCTGATAGAGCTCGCCACTCAAATTATCCTGTGAACTAGATAAGGCAGTCGACTCTAGCTAACTGAATACACACTTAACATGCCTCAGATTCGACAGTCATTTCCCAAACACCCCTTTCAATTTGGCGGCCTATTTAAACTACAAAATTCCCCATTTCCCTCTGCAGTCATAACACTGCTGAATGTGCATTAGCAGTGATTGGCACTGCGTTACAGAATGGCCCATATTGGTTGTTTTGATTCGGTTGCGGTGGATTCTTGCAAACGCTATTAGGGACATGAGGAGGAGCTAGAGCAGTGGTTCTCAACCTTTTTTGGGCCAGCGCCCCCCTATCCATTATCCAGATCCTTTACCACCCCCCCATCCAAAAAGATGTTGACTATTTGCCCTGAATATATTTAGATTTTTTTTATTGTTACTATTGTTATTAAAAACATGGAAAAGGTAACAAAAAGCCATGTGAAAAGTAATTATATTTAACTAATAAGTGAATGTTTCTCCCAGAAACTGTGTATGAAGTAAGATACTGTTTTCTTGGATGGGAGCACTTAATAAGTGGGGGGTATGGGGGTCCTCCCCCAGAAGATTTTGAGCATTAAACACTTAATTTCCTGCATTCTGGTGAAGATTTCTCCTCTAATTTCTGCCTTTTCTGCACCAATTTAGGGTGGAAATGTCTGAAAATTCGGGTGACAATTCAAAATATATAATTATAATAGAATACAATGTAGTGAGGCTCTCAGGCATTTTACTTGCTTTTAAATATTTTTCTCCTGTAGATCAACTTATTTAATATCATCCCTATATCGAGGAACGGGTGTGAGAGAGAGAGTTGGACGAGCGAGAGGATGTGCTACGCGAATTCGGGCTGCCTGCAGCTCTGCAGTCAAACACAATTTTAAATAGGCCTGGTAAAAAAAATCAATATGTTGCAGTCAGCGATGATATTGTGACGGGCCGCAACAAATAAATGAACGTCTGGGAAACACTAACTTACCTGCTCATGTTCAAAACTTTCTGCACATTCAGAATCTCTGCCACAGATCTGTGTTCTCTGACATGTAAAGAAAAAAAGACGTTATAGCAGACTAACGTCATTAGCCTATTTAAAGAGAATTCATAATATTTTACTACATGCCCTGTACTGCATTATGTTACTGAGTCGCTGGAAGTACCTCCTCGCCGTCTGACAGACAAAACTGAATGAGAACGAAACTAACCGAAAACACCTGTGATCACACAGAAAGCTCACGAATAATTCCACACAGCTTAACTTCAGCACCTCTGATAAAGTGCCGCTAACAGTCCCCCACAGAGCGAGACAGGGCTTCAGTTTTTAACGTTACATTTTTATAGCTGACTGAAATTACCTATATGTCCGCTTTGGCACAAACTGTCTGCAACTCACAGCGCGAGGAGGGTCGACGTCACTCGCTGGTGTCACAGCGCAGTTGCTTTCAGTGATTCCGACAGCAGAATATTCCGCGTCAGAGCGTCAGTTTTCTAGAGTTTACACAGTAAACGCCATGTGAATTTTAGAGATGATACTCTGACTTCCCATTCCCGTGAAGGCAGCACGAAGCTGCACCACAAGTAGCTGATGGAGAAAAAATGCAGTCTCGTCCAGTCGCAGTGAACTAAACTGGCAGGTTTTAATGTTGCAGACCACAATTTTTGCAAGAAGTTTAAAGTTTAAACTCGTATTGTTGTGAATCTTAAGTGTAAACTCACGTTAGAGTTTCCATCCAACAAATGCCCCCCAAAAGCAGCTCAGCGCCCCCCTTTCTAAAATATTGCTTCCAGCGCCCCCCATCGTCCTCGGAACGCCCCCGGAGGGCGGTACCGCCCCCATTTAGAAACACTGAGCTAGAGGAACGGGAGCGGAGCTAGATTCTCAGCACAGTGGGGGCAGATCTTCATCACTGAGCCCACCTGGTACCAAGTCATTTAAACCAAGTTTACATGACCCATGGACTCATTCCGATAGTCCACTGAGTCCATCTGCATCGCTGCTGCCGGAGCTGGTCGCACCCATTCTAGTACATCTTTGTGCTCACACCAGAAGCGCGCTGCAGTGCATTCCAGAAGCATCCCAGTGTGAAGCAGCATAAGCAGCACAGAGCAGATTATCTGGACAGGAAGTCAGACACAGAAACGGCAGAGAATCCGGTCAATTTTCAAAATAAATTACGCGGTACAGACTTTCGATCGTACATAAACATTAAACACATTACAATAAACTTCTTATTGTGAAATGCACCCTGTGGTAGTTGCATAGCTCTTGCAGGAGGACACCAATGGAGATGAAGACTCTCAGGAGGCTGACGAAGGCTGACCTCTTCAGAGCTGGAGGTCACAAACAAAGGTGGCAGACACCAAAGACCCTTCGGAGGCTGCGCAGGACTGAAGGCCAGCATCAAAGCAGCAGAACAGGGAACCAGTGACAAGGCTTTTGGGCTGAGGACCAGCAACAGGACAGCAGAACAGGAGGTCAGTGACAGGACAGTTGGGCTGGAGACAACCAACAGGTCCAAGGATGGGAGTCGGAGCAGATCTGAGCTAGGCATTGGGCTGGGAGGAATCCGAGTGTGTCCGTAGGTCCACTGGTTAAGGATCAAGTTCAGACGGTGTATCCAGAGTCAGGGGAACAGGCTAGGGCAGGAGTGGAGTGGCGGCTGGAGTTGAGTCCAGAGTCTGGTCTGCTGACACAAAAAATAATGTTAGTACAAAAGCTAGAATTGTCCGCCCCTTGATTTTAATCACACATTGAGAGTTTGGGGAATCGGAGGGACATGTTGGAAGGCTCCACTGCCTGTCAACTGTGGGGTGCCCGTGTCACAACTACCCCCAATTTTAACTGCATGCTAGTTACCATACACCTTATCTCCACTCCATCACACCACACTTCACGAACCAAGAGATGCATCCAATACAATACATGCATGCACACTGGCGAGGGTGCGGATGGTGACAGGGGACTTATTGGCCCCTTTTCCTGTCCCTGGAGACCTGCGGTGTCTGTGTCCACCTTGTCCGGTCTGGGTTGGGCGTGCCCCCCATCCGATGTGGGGTTGTGCAATTGGTGTGTTTTCTCTTATTTCCTGTTGTCACCCCACATCCCCCACCCAGTTCTCATTCAGGTGCTGTCCTTTCTCTGTAGCCCCTTTTCCACCAAAGCATTTTGAGAGCCGGTTTGGAACCGGTGCCTACTCGTGAACCAGTTTTTTGTGTTTCGACAGCCAAGAACCAGTTCTCGGCCAGGAAAACTGGTTCCAAAGCGGCACAAACTCTTTGCTGGACTAGAACCGTTCTTTTACCACGTACAGTGACACAATGACGTCGTTCGCTGGGCTGTCTAGTCAGTGCAAAAACAAACAGGTTCTGAGAATGTTCGCAAGTTGAACCAACTTTGAACCAGCACCAGTTCCGAACCAGTTCTTTTTTGGTGGAAAAGAGGTATGTGATGTCTGTTCCCTTGTCCGGCCTGCTGGCAATTACATACATATACATACTTAAAGGGGCATTATGTAGTTTCCAGCGGCCACTAGCGGTGCGGTGTTAAGATTGCAACCAGGTGTGTGCTCATACGCGTGCTCGCTTGAACTCATGAGCGAGCAGAATCCAAAAAACAACCGCTTTCATACAGAAATCCTGCAATAAACGCAGGAACACCAGCATGCAGGCTGTGGCTTTTTTGACATGTTCAGGCTCTGTTACTTCAACGAGATCGGCACGGTCCTCCCGAAAACTGGCAGAGTGAGAGCGGCTATGGACAGGTGGGGAGCCAGCTACACACATGGTGGAAACTCAGGTAAACTCCCATGTTGAACTAATCCACGCTCGTTACATGATCACGGTAACTTACATTTACTGCATTTAGCCGACGTGCTACATCGTTAGCTCGCTGGACGATGCTGCTTTCAGTAACCATCTTTACTATCTGTGAATCTAACACCGGAGGCTCAGCAATGTCAGCACAGCTAACGTTACATGTACTGGATGATAATGAAACGGGTAGTGAGCTGGACTGAATATTATAGGATTGTGTCAAACTTTATAACAGTTAGACCGCAGTAAGTAAATTTAATGTAACTAGTGTTAGTGGATGGCTCTTCCTCTGGGTTGTATATTATGTGGGTCATGTTAGTTACAGCGACTGAGAGGTGGAGAAGCTGTGTACCCATCAGTAAAAGGCAATAAATCTAAATTGAACGTTACGAACGACATTGTGGTACATAGGAAAGTAACATGGGTGATTGGTTGGTGAAGTAACGTTAATGTGAAAGCTATATAACTTTGCACCGGACAACTTTAGCAACTGCGCGGCGTTAGCCAGCGAGCTAATGCTATCTAACTTGAGCCAACTGAAGCACAAAATCAAAATATATTTTACATGCTCTGTCGTAATTGTTGGGAATATTTCTTAGGTGTCTTAATTGATGTAACAGTGAAAGGTAAGACAGGTCTAGCTTAGAGTAATATAGCTGACTCCATAAATATTTGACATTATAGGTTTAGGTATTTCTCATATGTACTTGTCCTTGTCAAGAAGACAACAATAGACTGATTAGCTAGAGACAGTAGCTCAGGCGTCAGGCCAGCAGAAATGAGTGTTCTCTGGGAATCTAACAAGGTTGAGCCATACAAGAATGTTTACAAGAACTAACTGGCTCCACAGATTAGAGTACAACTCTTGGATAGTAAGAGATTCCAATATGACGAAGCATTGGAATCTAAACATCAGATAGATTAGGTGTTCTAGGTGAAGATGACCTAATAGAGAAACCTACAGGCTCTAGGGGGAAGACAGAAACATAAAAGGGACCACAAGATGTTATCCTTCAGATTTGGTGTTGGCATTTGACGTGTTCACATGTTGTATGCTGGCACTGTATCTCCTCGGCCGGGCTCAATAAACTATGCTATGTTAAGTCTTCATCAGTCTCTGAAACTTCTTTACACCTGAACCTGGCTCACAACAATAATTCCTAACAGTAATGTTAGCTTAGCTCTCCAACAGGATGATAGCCAACTCCGGGTCTGTTTTTATACCCAAAACAAAGCAGAGGTTTCTCTATGATTCAAAAGCCCTGCCGATGTTGTTCCGTGTTTTTTGTCCAAAGTCGATCCGATTCACATTTGGCCCGACAAGCTTCAGCAGATAAAACCTTGTTTTTTATCCTCATGTGGAGTTTGTGTTGGAGTCTGTGTTGGGCTGGGAGCAGGTCTTTCTTAGTGTTTGCACTCAGCAGCGACAACACTGCAACTTACGACATGGAGTCAGCTAAGTCAGGGCTCTGGACACAGCAAGAGGCTCAGGAGCTCACATGCACGTGTCAGTCGCTGGATTTCGCGGAAAATCCGACCCAGAGCCTTCAAATAGGAATAGGAATATTTGCCTTCAGAGTTAACAGCCAAACCCGGCAGGTGGATCATTTTAATGTCAGATTACAACCCCTTTGCACACAGGCAATAAAAAAAGAATTCATTTTAGTAGAAAAACTGCATACAGACCCTTTAAATAAATAATAAATACAACAAAGGATTAAATTAAAACTCCCTTGTCAAAGCAAAATCTGTCTGGTACAATATGATATCCAGCTCCTCATACTGCTGTCTATGAAAGTGGCACAACAAGACAGAGAACAAACAGGACCAAACCAGAATAAGTTAAACAGATCAGAATAAAGGGGAATATACCAAAATAATTATAAGCACAGACAGACACAGACCACAAAACCTGGTGGCTTTACATTTCTTTCAAAGCATATTTGCTTTTGCCAGTTGATAAATGTAATTTTTAGGGAGACAGGTTTGGCAGGATAGAATTATATCCTGCTTTATTTACAACAAAAGAGGGGTTTTTACAAGTTTCATTAAATAAATAACTCCTACAGATGAAAAGATCTGTAGTTAATAAAGAGAGACTAGAGTCTGCTCTGCCACCCCATCCCCCCAGAGCTTTTGGATTTTACCAACCTGTGTAGGCATTGGAGTGTCAGAGTCCGTGGTGTGGTGTTGAGGACCCAAACGCAAGGCTGACTGGTGCAGATCAACTATTTATTTAACCAAGACAAAAGAGCAAACAAAAGGCGAGCACACTTACAAGATGAGTGGCTGATGAGACAAAGTTCCAAAAACAAAAGTAATCCAAAGTGAAAACAGAAATTAAAATTAAAATTACAAAAAAGACAGGGAAGGCAAAAACACTGTAACATGGGGTAATCCACAAACAGAGGGTACACTGGACACAAGGCACAATGACCTGACAAGGAAAAGACAAACACCAGGTATATATCCACAGGGACTAACGAGCAGGGCGGGAGCAACACAGGTGACAGGAATCAGGGTAATGAGGCACAGGCAGGGAGAGAGAGAGAGAGCAAAGGAAAACAGACAGACATGCAGAGGGATCACTGGTGAAACACACAGGTTACAAAACACTAGACAAGACAGAACCCCAAAACCCAACAGACCGAAATAATGTACACAAGAACCAAGACTAAAGACAAGAAACTAAAACCCAGACTCCCCAACAAGAAACACAGACAGGATCATGACATGGAGATTGTTATTAACAAAGGTTTTGATAAATAATAATGATTGTTTATTTGAAATGCATTTTTATACATAATTAGTGTTTTACTTTTTGCAGCAGGGGTTACATAACTTTCTTTCGGGGCAGGGGCAGGAACTGCACTGATGATAACAACATGATAAAAAAATGAGAATGAGCACACTGTTTAAATATAAAAAACTGAATTGTGGTAGGCTGTCTCATTCAAACCTGTCTTAATCATGTAGTATTTATCAAAAGCCGGACTTTACTATTGATTTGTCTGAGAAACTGACTAATATACATTGAAGATATTGACACTGTGCAGCAGTACTCAATATATTAGTCTGCTTGCTGATATTCAAAGCATCCTTAGTGGGAGATGAATAATCAGCGTCACACATACACTATCTCATACAGGTACACACACGCATACATAGATTCTTGCTTACACATGCACACACACTTTTTTTGCATCCCCCACCCCCTCAGCAGGTCAGGGTCTGTAATGTAAGGTTAAGCAGGCATCAGTACTCTGTCTCCCTACAGCCTCTTCTGAAGGTCTGTGAGCAACTCATCTACATAGTATGAATACAAATTACTTTGACTGTATGTTAAAAGTTATTAGGACCAAGGTTGCATGGTGGCATGTAATCAGTTTAGAATGAGCAGTGATAGGAAGAGTGACCCCGGTCACCACACAGTTCAGGTGTCAATATTCGTTTGGAGTGATGAGTTCTAAATACAAGCATAGTAGTGTCTGGTATGTGACCCTAATAATTCTGTAGTAAGAATTAGGGGGTGGGATGGCGCAATGGTTAAGATGCCCACCTTTGGTGTGAGAGACCCGGGTTCAATCCCCACTGTGTCCCTGAGCAAGGGGCGTGCGACCTCTGACATGTATAGCAATTGTAAGTCGCTTTGGATAAAAGCATCAGCTAAATGAATAAATGTAAATGTAAGAACATACACGAAGTGACCCATGTCTGGTGTACAGTCCCCTCCAAAAGTATTGAAACGACAAGGCAAATTCCTTTGTTTTTGTTGTTCACTGAAGACATTTGGGTTTAAGATCAAAAGATGAGTATGAGACAAGAGTTCAGAATTTCAGCTTTTATTTCCTGGTATTCTCATTTAGATGTGTTAAACAACTTAGGACAGATCACAATTTGCATTAGACCGCAGCATTCTTAGGTGAGCAAAAGTAAAGGATCAAATAATCTTAAAGTAAATAACTTTAATATTTGGTGGCATAACCCTTTCATGCAATAACTGCGCCAAGCCTGCGACCCATCGACATCAGCAAACTGTTGCATTCTTCATTTGTGATGCTATTCCAGGCTTTTACCTCAGCTTCACCGTAGGAGGCGAAATGCAGCTCTATTGGGTTAAGGTCAGTTGACTGACTTGGCCAGTCTAAAACCTTCCACTTTTCCCCCCTGATGAAGTCCTTTGTTTTGTTGGCAGTTTGCTTTGGGTCATTATCCAGCTGATAAACTTCCTCCTGATTATTTTTAAATGCATTTCTCCATAAATTAGCAGACAAAATGTTTCTGTAGATTTGGTCTGGTGCTGTTGTTTTTTCCTGTGTTTTATTTGATATTGTCATGGTTTGGCGTTTGGTAGTCTAGTTTATTTCGTTCATTCGCTTTAAGTAATTGTCTCTTATCGTATTTCCTTAGTTCTGTGTCTCAGTTCATGTCTTAGTGTTTTCTCCAGTTCTGTGTACTTGTGTATTATTTTGTCCATGTTTGCCCTGCCTTCTGTTTAATCTTAGTCCAGTCTGTTTCCCCTGTTGTCGTTTTGGTACATTAGTGATCTGTCTGCTTATGTTCTGATTCAGTCACTTATTCTCTGTTTCTTCTTGGTTATTATAAGTTTTCTCTATGGCCTTATTGGTGTCTGTCTGTTTTCCCCTGCTGTCTCTCAACTTGCCTGTGTCTCATTAGTCCTGATCCTCCTCACCTGTGTTGCTCCCGGCCCGCTTGTTAGTCCCTGTGTGTATATACTGTATGCCTGCTCTTGTCATCAGTCTTTGTCATGTCCTTGTGTCGTCTGCGTCTATGTTGAGTGTCCTGCCTTGTGTTTCCCGGTGTTCTGGATTATTCCGAGTTTTTTGGAGTTATGCCTTGGATTACTTTTCGGATTTCTTACCCCTGGATTTTGGATGTTTTTGCTTTGGAGTTACCTTCTGCTTGAACATTTGCCGCTGAGCTCCCAGCGTAAGCCTGTTTTGTTTTTTGTGTTAATAAATCTTCGCTTGAACTGCATCCTCCTCGCCTACGTCTGCATTTGGGTCCTCTGTTTTTGCACTCAGCTACCCATGACATTCTATACACTTCTGAATTCATTCTGCTGCTGCCATCATCAGTTACATCATCAACAAATATTAATGAGCCGGTTTCAGAAGCAGCCATGCACGCCCAAGCCATGACATTACATCCACCATGCCTCACAGATGAGCTTGTATGCTTCGGATCTGAAGCATTTCCTTTCTTTCTCCACACTTTGGCCTTTCCATCACTTTGGTACAGATTAATCTTGGTCTCAGGCCATAAGATTGTGTTCTAGAACTTTTGCGGCTCATCTCTGTACTTCTTTGCAGATTTCATTCTGGCCTTCCGATTCTTCCAGCAGATGAGTGGTTTGCATCTTGTGGTGTGGCGTCTATATTTCTGCTCTCTGAGTCTTCTTCCAACAGTGGACTGTGATACCTTCACCCCTGCACGGTGGAGGTCGTTGGTGATGCCACTTCCTGATGTTTTGGGGCTTTTCTTCACAGCTCTCACATATTTCTGTCATCAACTCCTTGGCCGACCTGTTGGACGTCTGTTGCTCAGTACACCAGTAGTTTCTTTTTCAGGACATTCCAAATTGTTGTGCTTGCTATGCCCAATGTTTGTCCAATGGCTCTGGTTGATTTTCCTTCTTTTCTCAGCCTGACAATGGCTTGCTTTTCTCCCACAGACAGCTCTCTGCTCTTCATGTTGGTTTATCCTCTTCAACAGGAAATGCAGTCTTTATAGGTTTGAACCAAGGATGAAAACTCAGACTAGTCATGCAGAGTTATTTAATGTTTGGACAATGAACCTAAAAGGAAACATCTGGGCAACAAGAAACATCTGTCAGTCACATGTTCCAATAGTTTTGCTCACTTGAAAAACAGGTGGGTTCAAACAAAGGGTGGTATGTCCTGAGTTGTTTAACGCATCTAGATGTGAATACCAGGATATAAAAGCTGAAATTCTGAACTCTTGTCTGAAATATGGTGGTAGATGCCTGTCCTTTACACTTACACTGTAGTCACTTTCATTGTGCATGTCACCAATGTTAAATTTTTGTGGAGGCCTCAAATTATGTGATTAACTATTACTGTCATTGACTGAGATTATTTCAGCCCTGATATCAAATTATTTTATGCTGCTATCAAAGCAGCTTTTATCCAAAGCGACTTACAGTTACTATATATGTCGGAGGTCGCACGCCTCTGGAGCAACTAGGGGTTAAGCGTCTTGCTCAGGGACACATTGGTGTATGGGTCACAACGGGGGATTGAACCCAGGTCTCTCACACCAAAGGTGTGGCAGGCGTCTTATCCTTTGCGCCATCACCACCGATAATCTTACCATGGGGCCAGATATTTTCCTTATCAATGTAAAATGCCTTTGTAAACTTTTCTATTTTGCAGTGTCTAGACTGTAGACGTGGTTGTCATTTAATAATATTAGTGCCCACTATGTAGTGTACACATTGTAATGGTTTAGCGCACAACTACTTTTTGTAATTTGTTTATTTTACGAAGTGCCAGTCAGTTCAGGGAAGTCCAGACAAAATATGTTGGGTGGCAGTTTGGTTTATTTCCTGAACCCCTGAATGGTTTGTAGGTACTTATAATACATAGGCTTAATGCAAACTTTCTGTGGCTTGTCTCTTGTGGTTGTAAGAGCCTACTCCCTGAAGAGCAGTGGCATTGCGCTGGAGCCCTTGACTTACCCACCCACCTGCTGGACATTACATTTAGAGCATTAATAAAATTGTTGGGGTATCTTTACGAAGTAGGCTACATCACTTTTGCAAAAAACACATGAATATTTTTATGACTGGCCCACAGGCTGAAACAAAAAAGGGAAGTGCAGATTGCAGTGCATATTATAGTGCATATGGTCGGTAACAGAAATTGTAACAATGAGGTCAGAGTCAGTAATGTAGGGAAGTGCATGAGTACAAATATTAATATTTAGTGCATGTTGTAAACCTAGAAATAAGGCTACACAAAAACAAGAGAGCGGCAGAGCCCAGTGGAAGGTGTAGAGTCCAACAACCATGGCGTCTGCGTGGACAGGCTTAAGTAGCTGAGCTCACTGGCCAGGTGATCCCTATTAACTCCAATTTAACATAATTACCTAGTACTTGCAAGACACACCCGTGTGCACACACACACACAGTGCACAGGGCTCTGGGCTGTCACAATATGAAACACATAAGGGTCTACTGGGTCACCTGCCAGTGTGTGTTGAATATGTGGTGGCTGGTGACAGAGCAGACTATCACACAGTGATAGCTGAGGAAAAAGATTATTTTGCCTGTACTCCCTTACATAGCAGAAGGCAAAATTTTCTTAAATTATTTGAAAAGGCCCTTTTGTGAAAGCCTGCCCAATATAACTATTAATTAATATTAGTAAAATTATTGAATAATAAAGGAAAGTTTGCGGATGACACCACCATTATCAGCCGGATTTTAAACAACGAGACTTCATGTCGGGGGGAAATGATAATCTTGGAGAGTAGTGTACAGAGAACAACCTACTGCTCAACATCAGTAAAACAAAGGAGATGATTGTTGATTTTAGGAAAAATGAGTCAGTGGAGCTGAGCTGGAGCAGGTGGACAGTTTCAGGGAATCAGCATCACAGAAAACCTGACACGGTCATCTCATCTCCACGCTGGTGAAGAAAGCTCAAAACCTGTATTTCTTGAGGAAGCTTAAGAAGGCCAAATTCCTGTGCCAAGTGCTTGTC
The DNA here is from genome assembly GCA_024633595.2 of Lepomis macrochirus. NCBI lineage: Eukaryota > Metazoa > Chordata > Actinopteri > Centrarchiformes > Centrarchidae > Lepomis > Lepomis macrochirus. The sequence continues at coordinate 28,185,068 of JALXJV020000023.1, forward strand.
AGTTTTTACAGAGGAGCAGTAATCATCCTGACTGGACACATCACTAAATGGCATGGGATGCGCACAGCCCAGGACCGGAGGGCTCTGCAGTGGATTACACTTATCATCCTTTTTAAAAATTATCATTCAATTCAGAACAGGATTAGAATAGACTTATATTTTAAATATGACAGTAGTATTTTTTCTACAACAGCAGCAGTTTACAACTGCTAAACCCTATATAAACCCAATTATATCTCTCTGGGAAATACATCTAAAAATGTCAATGTAAAATAAACAATATATTTGACATCAAAGGGCAGAGTGCAGGAAATAGTAGATTTCAGGAAAAAGTATGAAATGGTAATATAAGAGATTATTGCTACTCTGGGATGTTTTGTGAGGCCCAACAGAATGAACACATCTAGGGTGTACACATTTTAGTTCCTTTAGTTAGATTTTTGATTATAGACATATAGTCAATCAAAATCAAAATACACTATATTGCCAAAAGTTTTGGGTCACCTGCCTTTAATGCACATGAAGGTTAATGACATCCCATTCTTATTCTGTAGGGTTTAAAAGGGAATTTTTGCAGCTATAACAGCTTCAACTCTTCTTGGAAGGCTGCCCACAAGGTTTAGGAGTGTGTTCATGGGAATTTTTGACCCTTCTTCTTGAAGCGTATTTGTGAGATCAGACACAGATGTTGGATGAGAAGACCTGGCTCGCAGTCTCGGCTCTAATTTATCCCAAAGGTGTTCTATCGGGATGAGGTCAGAACTGGTCAGTCACATTCTCCACCACCAAACCCAGACTCGTCCATCGGATTGTCAGACAGAGAAGCGTGATTTGTCACTCCAGAGAACACATCTGCTCTGGTGGTGGCGTGCTTTACACCACTGCATCTGACACTTTGCATTGCACTTGGTGATGTAAGGGTTGGATGCAGCTGCTCGGCCATGGAAACTGCGTGGCACCGTTCCAACGATAAGACTTGCTAGACATGAATGCAGACAGAAAGTGTAGCACACAGTAGCGGCTCTCTGCTCCACTGTGCAGCTCATCTATTTTTGATGGAAGATGCGTCAAGCAGCATAGAGCAGATGAACCTGGCAGAAAGTCAAACACAGAAATGGCAAAGAGAATCCGGTCGATTATCGTAATAAAATACCTTGTGCACACAGTTAAAACAGACTATGTAGCCTTTAACGATTTAGCTTTCTTAACCATGGTAGGAGCATAAAAATCAAGGACAATTTACTAAATGTGAACAATTCAGCAAAATCTGGCAGGCATTATTCTAAAAATGCTCCATGAGGGAAATGCAGCCCTGCAGGAAACAGAGGGAAAACAGTTAACAGAGAGCTGTGATCTGTAGTAGAAACACACAAAATGACAAATAAACAACAAGTCAACAACGTGTGGCAGGCTAAACGCTTCTGAAATGCTTCCAGTGTGAGTTGACGCAGGGTTGAGGACGGGTCAAAACCGCGGCGCAGCCCTAAAGTGGCGAACAGGCTGCCTGTGTGAGTCCAGATTCACTTGAAATTGCTCTAATCTAGAGTCCTTTCCAGCTTGGATCATGACGATTGCTGGGGCATCACACAGTTGGCAAGTTTAACAGCACAGCTTTATGGGGAAAGCGCAGGGCTGACTCACACGGAGGTTGGTGGAACCATACCAGTGGGGTGGAACTGTACCAGTGGACAGAGAGGAGTTTATGATGGATGTTATAGAAGGCAAGCATGCTTTTACTAGGGTTGTGAGGATTGGATCCAGCTGATGTGGAGTTATTTAACTTGGTAATCATTTCAGAAATGTGACTTTCAGTTGAAGTCACATTTCTGAAATTCGGCTGAAGTCACAAAAGACAGTGGATGGAGACAGTGACAATGAACTTACTGAGTGTAGGTTGGTCTGCATGATGTTCACAGAGGCTAGTTGCTCATTGCAGTGATTTTTGAGTTGAAGAAAAATCAAAAAATGCAGAGCACTGTGTTGAATATTATTTTGATGAAATCATGTACTCACATATTATGGGATGGTGTGTTTATTGTTGTGTTTATTGAAAGTTTACAAACACTTGTTGATTAGTGTGGTCACTGGAACATAATCACAGATCAATCAGTCACCTTATAATCATTTAGAGATGCTGTATCAATCAGACGTGCATCTACTGTAACCAAATATTACTATAAGATGTGTGGGTTAGTATGGTTTCTCATGTCATTCAGTATGTACTGGAGTGAACTGTGTTATGACCGAAGGTAAACTCGTGAGTGAACTTAGAATGAACCTAAGAGGCAAAATGATATAAAAAAAGGAAAACATCTTGGGCAGATTATGTAACATGTATCTTGTCCAATAGCAGAAGAAACATCTCAGCCTATCAGAGACAGGAGACAGAGGTACCAGGTACGGCACGGGGCTTCCCTGCTGCCTGGCACGGCCGGAGTACTGCTAGGTACTTTCTAGAAGCAGGCCCGCGCCGAGGTTACTAGAGGACACAGCAGTTTAAGGTGAGACACAGTGCACTCCATGGATGATCTGAATCTGTTTTGATATGTGAGAGCATGTATTACACTTATTGATTATGTTGATTGTTTTTAAAAAATACAATGATAAAAGTTTAAGTTTTAACGGTGTCAAAAAATATGCCTTAAGACTTTTAAAAAATACGGTGAGAGTGAAGTTGAAACCTAATGGTGAATTTCTGGTCCTGAAATATATAAAAATATATAAAAAAGGGACAAATTACGATAAAATAAGGCTAGAACAACAACCAAAAAGATGCATCCGAAAGGGTTAAGTCTTGAATAAGTTTCGATAAATAGTACACAAAAGTGGCCTCAAGATGGCAGCATAGGATAAGAAATTCACCATTGGAGAGGAGTGGTCAGCGACCCCTGCAGGTGGAGTCACGGTGTGACACCCACTTTGTAGGTGGAGCGTAAGGTGAATATAAGGCGCTGCACGCTGACCACTGCTCAGTTCCATCCTTTGACCTGCTAGGATGTTACTCGGGTTTATCTGTCCTTTTTTGGAATAAACTCTTTTGCACCGACTCTTGATTGTCTCCAGTGAAGTTTTTTAACTACGAAGAATCAGCGAAAGAAGCAAACTAATACAGTATTGTTTGTTGAGTATATTACGTTGGCGAAGGTAGGGTCCAGGCCTTAACTGGCCCAGCCTGGCCCTATTTCTGACCCGACAACTGTTCATTTGAAAGGTAATTGTTCATGTTAGTTTCCAGAAGTTTGAGTAGTCTTTTTACAATGGAGAAGAGAATCCTGGTTTTCCATCATCAGCATAGTATGCATTTTTGGATGTTGAGAGAGCATCTTTGTACTGGAATATATGATCATTGTTTATCTGTTTATGTACAAAAAGTCCAGTCTTTTTGTAGAGCCTCTCCAGGCTGCTTCTTAAGGCCTTAAGCTGATGCAATTTAGATGAGTACCATATGGGTAAATGAGATCCATGTTTTCAGAAGGGTCCAGTGCAGAATATAAACTGTAATTGTAGTAGTTCTTTAGATTCAGAGGTGAGGTGGTGGATGGTGGAGCTGGGTTTGAGGTAATTAAACTGATAAGGCATTCTGGCTGCACGTGTCTGATGTTTCAATATGAAATGTTTCAATATGAAAGTTTAACAGCCAGCAGTCCAAAGGAACAATGATCAAGCATACAGAGGGGTCGTTAGTTTTATATGCTCAGAATATATCCGAGCAAGGCCGCCTCTCCAAATCCTTTAATCGTGGTTTGGTTATGTACTGTAGATGAAGCTAGGTGGAGCTGCTGAATTTAGCTGAAAGAAAGCAGTCTGTGGTTCCCATGTTTCTGTGAGGCACAAAAAAAATCTAGTTTGTGATCTGTGATAAAGTCATTGACTAGGGGCTTTATTGGCAATAAAGTAGATATTATAGAGAGCAAACTTATGACAGGCTGTGTGTGTGTGCAGATGATTTGGCTAGTGGAGTTAGAGCACTGAAGTTTACACACCATGTGTTGTGTGGGCAGGATGCCCCGTGCTTAATAACTGTATGGGTAAAATGGAGTGGGGTAGTGACAGATGAGGCCTGCAGGGGGCTGTAGCCGGGGTAACTGTAATCTGAGCTGGCACTGTGAAACGTGAGGAAGGTTCCAGGGAGGGGGTGTGAGATGTAAACAGTTATTCATGTGGAGTGGACTATAGAGATTGATGCCAGTTAGCCCCTAGCATTCGGCTATATTTGGCTTTAAAAGGGAGGAACGCCCCCAAAACAAATTAAAATTAGTGATAAAACCTATATTGCACGCTCTGCAGGTGGAGTTTAACCAAGTGTGGAGGCTGAGGATTCTGGTAAAGCGCCCTGCTCCATGGGCGAGTTTGGAATAGGACCATAGGACTTAAAAAGCTTAAAAGGTCAATAAAATCCTTTTTGGTCAGCTCTGACTGCACGAGCTGCATTGCTTGTTCCCAAATGGACAAATGGACAAGACCACAGTGTCGGCAGGCATTGTCCGCAGACCGGGGTCAAGACCAGGACATGCCGGACCCGCAGGTGTATCCGTTGTACCGGAGTGTCCTGAGACAGGGCCACATCACGGTTAGAGAGGCTTATCAGCGGTGGGGAAACAACCTTGTCCGATTCTCTCTTGTGTCCACGGACCGCCACTTCAGCCCATGTTGACTGGTGTTTTGGTGTTGAGCAGGATTAAAGTTGTGGGTAAGGAGAGGGGTCCCACAGCATTGTGTCCTTTCAGCTGTCACATAATCAAAATCAGAACATGTAAACTCAGTAGCCAACAACAGGGATGTAACAACAAGTGAACGATAAGTCATGTTGCAGACCTCCTCCCCCGTTGAGAGATGGCCCATTGACTCTGGTGTAAACAGTTACTTTCTTTGAGACTTTGCTTAGTTTCCCCAGTATACTGGTCTGTGCATTTCCTCACTGCTTTGGACTGCATACACTAGATTGCTTTTCATGTGTGTTTGGTTATGTGGTCTTTATGGTGGACCAGTATCTGTATTAGTTCTAGGGATCTGGTATTCTTGTCACGATCATAAAATATTCACTGTATTGAATTGTTGACTGACTGAAATGAACACAAAAAAATGCAACTTTTTTTGGTCCCTCTCAAGTTGATAACTATACCATTCATGTAAATCAATGGAAACTAATAAACCTACCATAAAAAATAAAGGCTGGAAAAACATTAAAATGTCTTGCTGACTATGCCTGTTAAGCAGTGAATTAATAAATACAGAATTTAGTAATTAGGCTACAATATCCTTTGGAGATTTTGACTGAAGCACCTACATTAATATGTAGGTGCTTCAGTGCTTCACAAACAATAGAACATCCATTTTACTTTAGATTTATAACATGAGTCCCATATTTGATTTTTAATAAAAAGTATTAAAAATCTGCTAGTATTAGCAGACCGATTTCTAACCTAATACCATACACAATCACACATGCCACTCCTCCACCCTACACACAGACACACCACATTTTGATCTCCTTTGGAACAACATGACACTGTTTGTGTGTGTGTGTGTGTGTGTGTGTTCAGTGATAAACCACCACCACTCTGTCTCTCTGTTAGTGAGTATCAGTAACCTATTAAGACTTTTAGTAGAGATGAAAACAACATGATCTGGTAAAATATTGAATAATCAATAGAAGGTAATTCTCTCTGATTACTCTGATTGCGTTTGTGAAGCACTGAAATGGGAGTCGGGCCTTATAACCCCCACACCCTTTTGCTCTTGTTGCTTTCACAAGGCAAAAATCCATACTCAGCTAATACAATCTAATTTCTCCCTGCCCTGGCAGTTTAAATAGCCTGCATTGGTAAAAACAGAAATCGATCTTTCCGATGGCCATCTCACCATGCCGCCTCGCACCACTGGGCCCATAATCACGGCTGATCCCTGGGAGATATTAACCAACTGAGAAGGGAAAGAGAGACACACACACACTTGTCTTGAAAATAAAGGGATATTGCTCTATTGGTTTGCAGTATGTTTTTATTAGCAGTCACAATATTCTTTGAGAGGCATTAAACATGTTAAAATCTTGATTTACAGTATATAAAGCACACTCTACTCCTCTGCAGTACATATGAGCAGATCAATTTAACTTATTCAGTTGGAATTCACTTCGTTCAACTGAAGTTTATTGAGTCATCTCCCTGTGTCTACACGCACATACTCAGGCACGCTCACATGCACGCTCACATGCAAGCACACATGTACAAACGTTTTATCTCCTCCACCCTGTCAAACACTCATTAACTTTATACGCTATCTTTTCTCACCAAACACTGTGGGAACACGGATCAATAGACGTTTGTGATGTGATTCCCCACTTTGAGTGCCTCACTCTCTGCTGATTTTCCTCCTCTCCCACCCTCCTTCCATCCTTTCAGACCAAAACAAGAAGTAGAACCTGAGACCTTTCAGCTGTCTGCTCACATTTGTCTTTAGACTCTTTAGAGTGATTATGCATGTGTGGATGTGACATCATTACAGAGTAAATATGATAACTTCACTTGAGTGTGGAGGGTAAATGCATTGTGATTCTTTCTGTTTCTGTAAGAAAGGTTAGTGCAGACAAACAAAATAAGAAAAAGACATTAAATAAATACTTAACTAACGGCAGGAAGGGCCCAGTTCATACTGGAAGTGGTTGTAGGCAGCCACTTAAAACAACAGAACAAACACATTATAATATGCAAATAACTTGTTTTTCCCTTAAGCAGTAAAAAAGCTATTTATTATTGGTGTGTTTTTTTAACTGTTACCATAACTGAGGGAAGAAAAAAATACTACAGCCTTAGTCCCCACTTTGACAAATGAAATTTAGCTGTTTGGAGACGTCTGTAAGTCCTCTCAAAGGGCTTCTTTAATGTCACGGCCTAGCAGTCTGTTCTTCAGCCCATGTCAGTATTGTTTCACTTTAGTTTTTGTGTTTTGCTGCAGGTTGAAAAAGCTCATTTATGACTGATCGTAGCTGTACTTTACCTGTTCTTTATTTTGTAGCTGTATATCCTGAATAGCTTATACAAGCACAAGGAAACCATAGCATTCTTTTTCCTTTTCACAGAAAGAAGGAGGGGCATGCACAAACAAGGAAAACTATTATGACTTTGATCATATTTCCATGGATGCAGACATCATTCGAATTGATTTATGATCATATTTTATTTACCAACTTCAGTGCTGACATCTAGGGACAAAATCAACAAAACAAGTGCAGAGTCCAACAGGGAAAAGAACATGACCAGACAGATGGCAAAAACACCCTGTTTTTGGAGGGGAAACAGATGAAGGCAGACTTCAAATAATTACCCAATCAGTCTGTTTTAAAAGTCCATTAGATTTTGCAAAACAACTTCCAGCTTCCAGCTTCCAGCTTGACCTACAGTTGCTGTCGTGCATGCATACATTATGCTATGCCTTTGGGATTATCAACGACATGTTAAGTGTGCTAACTTTTAAACCACAAAACCGCAAAACCGACGCCTTGTCCTGCTGCTGCTGTTTTTACCAGCTTGGAAAAATGCGGCGCTCCCATTGCAATGAATGGAAAAAAGAACACTTTGGTGGACACAGGCCCTTATACTGCAGAGTGTTTTCGAATGTTTGGCAGATATTCAGTCCATTGTTCTCACTACACTGGTATGTGTTTTTGCCTGTCTCTGGCAAGTTTATGCATACGTACAAATCATAGATGTTTTAAAGAGAATGGATTTTCCTAAAGAGTGACAATTTTGAAACACGATCATTAACAGTTTTGATTAATTTCTTTATCCTGCATTGAAGCATCAGTGTTCTCTTTGTACCCTTGTCTTTTCTTGAGTGGGAGGAGGATCAGCTACAGTAGTGAATAAGACCACTGTAAATACTGGAACACACTGAGTGAGCACACACTCATAACTGTGTGACACAATGAGTCAATGGGTTGTTGTCATAATAAAACATGCAAAATTGTTGATGCTGCAGGCCAATTTGATGTGAGACTTGCGTGTGCATGCACACACACACACACACACACAAAAAGGTTGATTCAAGGAACACAGAACTAATTGAAAGGCAAATGACAGTATTCATTATTCATGGTTTGAGGCTTTGTGATGGTTGTGCATTTATTTACTGACATTGTTTGATGCCATTTGTATGGATGCCATATAATTCATGTAAAGTGTGGCTGGTAATCACGACAGCTATTAGCATGCTGCAGAATACAGTTTTTTTAACATTACACTTAGATATCACTGAATTGACTGAAAAACTGACATAGTGATTTATTTTTTTCCAGTTGCAGTTTAGTGCCACAAACTGCACTCCATGCTATGGAAATTAATTCTGTAATCATTTCTGTTTCTTATTTAAAATAGTTGACTTTAGGGCCGACTAGGAATAAGTAATGAGAATTTGATCTGCAATTTATGTACAGGAAGTCTGGAGAGTAAGCACTCATTGTCGCAGCAGAGGCTTTCTGTGCATATATTACTCAGCATATATGAGCCTCAGACCATGAGTTGGTGTCAATCTGAGGAGGGTCTAATGGCGAGGTCCCTGACAGAAACTTAACCTAGAGCAGATCTTCCCCTTAAAAATCAACTATCTTATTATCAGTGTGTGCCTTCATTTACCAGCCTGCAAATCTCTCACTTTTAAAAAAATTTATTTATTGCTTTGCAGTGGTACGAAATTGACTAAATTTGATGAGAATGCCCATGCACGCTCAATCTTCCATGTGTCCGTCATCTGGGAGCTATCAACACGACGTCAATTAGGAGGAATGAGATGCGAAGGCATAATTTATAATCTACAAAATAATCACAAAAGATTTAGCCCTAGGGGGATCTGCAACACAATTTGGTTGTGCCACCGATCCTTCATCCTGCCCCCCTACCTGTCATTCCCTGTACCTGTTCCCACTCACATCTGGGAGCTATCACAGGGCTAATTAGCAGCTAATCAATGTTTAATTAAAATGGGATTGTTAATTAGAATGACTGGTGTAGGGGTTTGGGACCCTTTTTTCACCCTCTAACACCTCAGGTGTTGTAACAATACGGGACGACTCACAACGAACACAGGGAGATCTGCCAAACTGTAACTTTGGTAAGTTAAGAAAGACAGTTTGCAAAGCAATTAAAAGCAAACTGAATTGAAACTCACTCACTTCAAGTTGACAAGTGAGGAATTGTTTAAGCAGCATTTTCAACTCCTGAGGTATCATTGTCTTATGTTGTATTCATGGATGGGGGACCTGACCTCAGAATTTGTTTTATTTGTGATGTGTGTGCCCTGTGAGACAGCGAATAGAGCTGAGGCTTAAAATCAGTCCAAGGCAATATACTATAAATTACCTCATAAATGAGAAATTTTCTTCTGGGTGCAGTTAATCCATACTTGTAGAGGATGACAGATGGCGTTTTGACTTGTTTTTAGTGGCTCTGATTGAATACCAGCCTCTTCTGTATTGTTTCGAGTAGAACAAATGAGTTTAGGTGTGAGTAGCCACCAGAGCTGGGGCTGCTCCTTTAACATTAGGTATTTTTATCTGCTGCCTCTGCTGGGAATAAATGGAAGTTTGGTGAGGGAGGGAGAGGGAAAAGGTTTTGAAATGACACACAAATAGAGCAGCATATATATGTGTTTGTGTGTGTGTGTGTGTGTGTGTGTGAGGAACTAGGAGGAGATACACTGTTCCCTGGCTGTGCCAAGAAGCTGTATTTTAAAGCCAAAGCTAATTGAAAACAGTACAACAGGACTGTCTTAAGAAAAAAAAAAATCCCTTTTAATGCAGCCAGTAATTAACACTGACTTTTAGCTTAGGAAGAAATGTGCATAAGCTGAGAGGAAGGCAGAGAGAGGCGTAACAGTAAATTAATGTCTACGGGAGACCTTTAGGTGTTATGCAAATAAAAGATGAATTCCAAACTGCAAACACACACACACACACACAGCACACAAACATACACACACACTCACACAGTATACTACCTAAAGGAACTAAACGTTGTGGACTTGGTCTAATGTACACACATTTTTTGTCTTCAACAGCTGAGACTCTATCCGTGCTGTGCCACTTGTTAACATCAGCCCCATACATCACTGATACTTATAAATAAATGTAAATGCTCCATATTTGTATAGAGCGTTTTTAGTCTTTTCTATCACTCAAAGAACTTTTACCCTACATCGCATTCACACACTGAGCCTAAGTACTAAAAGAAAATAACATTCACATACTGGTGGAACAGCCGCCAAGGGAGATTCGAGGTTCAGTATCTTGCACAAAGACACTTCATACTGCAGGCTGGAGGAACCGGGGATTGAACCGCCAACTATCCAATTAATAGGCAACCCTGCTCTATGTCCTGAGCCACAGTCACATCTTACACCTTTTCCTGGGTGTCTACTGAAGGTTATTCAGAAGACGAGAGTCTTCAAGCAGTATGCTCTTATTAGACACATTTAAAATATTGTTTATAATTTTTTTTGCTGATATTTTCTTGGGTTTAATGGCTTATTGAAAACACATTTAACACATTTACTGTAATGGTTTGGAGTGCATTTAGTGTCTCGTTTTATTTTAAGTGTCTTGCTTTCTGTCTGTGTTGATTGTGTTGTATTAATTGTGTATGCTCTGCCCTCCCCCCATTATATATATATATATATATATATAATTTTTATTTTTTTTGCAGGTTTTATAACCCAATTTCTCACAAACATAGCAAAACATCATCGCAGTCATAGTCACACATCACATAAGCACATTCTTCAGAGCAGTACCTGTCTAGTATTCCGCAGGCTGTTGTGTGTGGAGGTGTGCTGTGACAGCAACATGAGTGTTGATTGTTGTGTATGAAATGGAGGCCCGGCCCGACACGCAGCGTTGGTTGAGCCAAGCCTAGCGTGAAGAGGATGGCAGAAGAAGCCGAGTGACTGCTGCAGCTGGGCTAACTTTAAGGACTAGTCTGCGTGACACTGCAGGGGACAGAGAGGACAGTAAGAAATCATTATCTTGGCTTTTCCTCACCAACATCACAATTCTGCTCAGCTCACAGACATGAAGCCGAACATGGCTTTTTAGTTTATCATTTGATTGTCTTCTTTCGTTTGGCAACTTTCCACATTTTCACCCCCTCCCTTACTTTTGTATTTAGCACTCTCCCTCTCTAGGGGTGTCTTGACATTCTGGAGAAGTGTGACAGAAATATTAAGTGATCTAAACTTAGGGATTTTAAAACACCCTTTACCTTAGGATTTCCTAGTCTTTCATTGACTAATAAAGTGATATGACATCTGCTAGAGGAAAACTTTACATTTGCTGAAACAGCTGGAGCCTGGTCAGAGTCTGAGGAAAAGTCCTGTGCTGTCCAGAAAAGGATGAAAATTTGAATGTCTGTTTTGAAAAAACAACATCCATTATTTTTCTAGCTGCAGGTACAGAGTATGTGTTGCAGTGTCAATAGCTTCAGTAATGATGCGGAGAAAACTATATCATTAAACTGGGGACAAGCTTGTCCTATGTCAATATTAATTAAAACGAGAAATTAGTTATTAAATAAATGTCAAGGTGAGGATTTGTAATAGTCGAATCAGAATTGTCAAGGATTATCTATAGTTGAATCTGTGTGTGTGTGTGTGTGTGTGTGTTGTGTGTAGGGGGGTAGCTGTAACAATTACTGCTGAGGCTCATTGTTGACCATTTTCTCTCTGCTCTGCTCACCTGCCGTCTCACCGACAATTGCACGGTTCCTCGCAGGGTCTGTTCCAAGTATTATTTGAAAACGATATCATATTCTTTATGTGGTTCATCAGTGGTGATAAATCAACAGCACAACCCTGCACATCACTGCCGTTGCTGGTCTGTCTCTGTCCCTCTTCTACTACACTCACACTTACACCCCCTACCATAAGGGTTAGGGTTAAAAATTGTGGATTTATTCGAGCACTAAAAAGCTTTATTAAAAGTGTCTTTATTTTCACATTTTTATTTTATTAAACGTTCATATTTAAATCATGATTGGCAGTATATTATCTTTTGAGAGAAACCCGCTACTTCTGTGTAAAATATGACGTTGAGCACCCCCACATAGCCAAAATGGTATGATCCTCATTTCATAATGGCTTTGCGAAGATTCACACTTACCTTAACAGTTGGATACTACCTACTACTGTCATAATGTATTTGGTTCAAATTAACTACACCCTATATTTCACTAGAATTTTTAAATAGATTTCTAGTGAAATGTGGCCACCCCCTGCTGGTCAGAGTTCACTACATCACAGTTGAAATGTGGGCTTATTTATTTAATTTTATTTTGAATTCTGATTTTGACTTCCAACGATTATGCAAAGAAAAACGGAAGAGACGAGATAATCAAGTTTTGTCTTGTTTCCATTGCACCCCTTTCCTTTGCAGAGGTGTGCTCTTGGCCCTCCCTAAAATCTCAAACTCACTCTCAGCCAGGCTGTGCATGTTTAGTTCAGCTTGAGGACTTCCTTTCCTCTCAAAACAGCCATGGTTGACCAGTCTGACAAAGCTGTAGCTGAACATTAGGAGAACTACATGCATTGGCATGTTTATGACACTTCGTTACATCTTCATTCAGACAGAAATGCCACTGAAAACATATATAAAATCACAGAGTGAAATCTATGGCCAAGATCTCATTCAGTTGGGAAGCAAGCAGATAGCCGATGTCCAGAGTCCTTAGCGACTTAGCACCGCTCACACCCCACGACCAAATGCTTTATATATGTAGACAATAGAGGGTATGCGCATGATGTCCCAGAATGCAGTTACGCTCACTGAGTGGCAGAAAGATGAGCAGCAGTGTTAGCTTGAATCAGCTAAAACACAAACAACACATGTAAAATGGGAAAGAGCTGGATAAATAGTTCTTTGGTAAGCAGTTAGGATCACTGTCAAGTCCGACTGCCTTTAATTTGAGCAAATAATCACTTGTTTTACTCCCAGTTTGCTAAACGCAGCCATGGTAACAGATGTTTTGCCACTCAGTCCAGCGTGTTCCGGAAGGGGAAGTGACATCAACGCATACCCTCTATAGCAACGCTGCCGGACCATCTCTCACTCAGGCAAGATGAGCTGGAATGACTCTTCACCTTGTCTGAATTGAAAACCAGGCAGAAAAGAACCCAGTCTTGTTCCACTAAACGGTTCCATTGACACAAATTGGCCACAGCTGGCTTGGAAAGCTGTCGCTTCTTGTCCGTGGTAGGTGGAGCATCCCGTCGCTAAAACACCACCACCTCTTTTAGGAGGGTATCAGCCTCCTGCAAAGAATGGAGGTCAACAGTGAGACGAAAAAGCCTGAGACAAGATTATAGCACAATTCTTAATAACTCTTAAGTGATGAATTATATAAAAATTTTGAGCATTAAAACGCTTTAATTCCTGTTTTTTGATGAGTTTGCACTGCACCAGTTTATGGAGAAAATGTTTTTATTTATGTAAAGACAAACACAAAGTGTCAGATGACAATTCAAAATCTATAGCCTAACTCTACCAGAATATAATGCAGTGCAGCTGCTTTCAGATCTGTTTCTCCTGTAGATCAACTTTTCTCACGTAATATCACCCCTGCTGAGTCATGATTTAGTCTTCCCTCCTCTTTGTGTCTTTGTTTGGGGAAGTAACCTCTTTAAATGTGATTGTTGCACCTTCGCACCTCAATGATAAATTATTTAATTTTTATTTATTTATAAACTCCTGCACTTTAATAGCTCCTGTGTTTCAGCAGGTTCAAAGAATCAAAACTTTATGCAGAATTTCTCCCACATAGCTCTCTTCTCTAACATGTCCAGAATAAAGTCTTAATATTACCAAACTAACATCATGGTTTAATGAAAAGTCTACCTGCCCTTTACTCTGCGCTGCATTACATTATTGATCCACTGGTAGTAATGTTATCCTCTTAAGACCGTTTGGCCGATGCAGTTTGGGAATGCTTGTTGCATGTGAAACTGACTTCTGAAACTAAAACACTTCTGAACAGTCAAAAATCTCACCACATGTCCACACACATTAACTTCAGCAACTCATAAAGTGCTCACAGTCCCAGACAGAGCAAGTCTGCGCCTCAGTTTTTAGATGTTTATGTTGCAAAATTCTTACCAGCTACGTTGTCACTCACCAGAGCTGTCTGGACTCACGATGTGTGGCTTGACAGCATGTTAAAAATGCCAATTGCGTGAGTCTGGTGCGACAGCTTTTTACCTGACAAGAAATCTTATCATAATTTATCTTGCGAGATCTCGAGGTGTAAGATCTCGTCACACCTCTTGTTATAACCATATAAAAAATTTGTAAAATATGTATATGTAATAAGTGTTTTTTCACAAATCAAAGTTCTTTATACTTCTTTATGTCACATGTACATTTTACTTCTCTTTTTGGAATAAAGATTTAAAGAGGAAAAAAGATTCTGATTATTCAAACACAACATGAGTGCACCGCTCCCCCCTCCCAAGCAAGCAGGAGAAGCTACGGTGGCTGCCACACTGTCAGCGCCACAGTGTTTGTAGATGAATAGAAATGCCTCATTCTAAGGTAATAAAAACATAACAATTCATTATGTAAGATCTTTATACAACACTGAAAACATAGTTATATATATTATATTGCATTTCTGTCAATAGATCCTGAACATTACACACTGAACCTTTAAAGGAAGAGAAAAACAGAGAGATGAGGAGGTGAAGGGGAAGCCGGAGCTTCAAACTGCTTTCAGCTTGTTCCATGTGCAGTAATAATAAATGGGGCTTCATTATTTAGTTGTGTATCTCTGTAGTGCTGCTGCCAGTTACATTGCAAACCCCCCTGCCTACTTATTACTCTGTTATTCTCATATTTACTTACCCAGTAAGAGAGAAAACCTATTTGAAGAGTGTGTGTGTCTGTGTATGTGTGGAAGCATCATGCCTAGTGCATGTGAGGATGCATGTTTGTGTTTGTATGTTTGTTTTTCAAGTAATAAATAGTTTTGTAGAGACAGACACATTGTTCTTTTTTTCATGAGATTTAATAGAGAAGGATGAGGACTTTATAGGTTACGGTTAAGATAAGTAAATTGCTACTACCTTGATTAATCACTTTTTTAATGCACCATTGGACGACCACGATAAGTGACACTAATCAGGGCTCCAGTCAACCAAAGTCCGACTTCCAAATTTGACAACATTTTTTGTTAAAAGACGAGGAGGGAGCGACTCTGCATTGGGAGATTGCCTGGTGGCCTGGGCGACGTTTTGGCGTGCCATTAATTGTCTTGATCTAACTTGATCAACAGCAGTGATAATATCACAAACAGCATAGCTTTTTTTAAAAATAAAATAGCAAGCAGAAGAATCCATGCATCCACTGTGTCCGCGTCTCTCTCTCTCTGTGTTTCTCTGCCAAATATATTATTTTATAAATTATATATCATATTATATATCATAAATATGTTAATTTGGTGTTAAGAACTTCCACGCTTCTGGACATTTGTTTTAGTGTTTGTGTCTAAAGCCTTTTCAGAGTGGGAGAGACTTTCTGCATGCGCGCTTGGATCTGCGGTACAGTCTATGTATATGCTCCTAATGTGAACAGACACACACAGCTCTATGGGTAGCAAGCAAGGGCTTCTGTGCTCAGCTTAACCACTGCAGGTAGCTACAACTGTATTTTCTTTAGGCTATATGTTATAGAAAACATTAAAATATATCTTCTAAAAATCACTGAAAGATGTTTATTTTTGTGCTTTTTGCATTTTTTGTAGGGTAAAGAAAAGCTTTTTCAACTCTTGTGTTATAGTCATTGTTATAGCTTAGATTTAGTGGATGTGTGTGACGTTTTTTTTTTAAATTTTTGATATGATTGATTCTTGAATATGAAGATAATCATTTGAACATTTGTGCAAACTCTGTATATGTTATTATTTCTAAGTGTAGGCTAATTTCTTTTTGAGTGTAGCCTAACATTTGTATGTGCTATGTTTGATGTAGGCTATTTCTCTGCAGTTTTTGATGGTGCACCCATAGCCACCTTGAAAACTCTGTTCAGGCTACTTGAATGGTCAGTCAAATAATTTCCTCTGATCATGTTTCTGCATGAGTAAAGTTGTTAGCTATATTAACATAGTGGCTAAGCTAACTGTTGCCAATTACATTAGTAGTGTTTCCAACAATCGCTTTTTATATCCAAGTAAATGTACATGCATAATGTCAACTTCTGACGTAATTACGCTTTACGTTACCTGATTTATTCGCTCAAAACCATTTGATGGAAATGTTGTATATTCTTTTTTTCCCTTTTCGCGACAATTCATAAGTTTGCTTACAATTCGCTTGACAATTTTGATGGAACTATGGCACCTGTAAATATCTGGTTTTTATGTGTAATACATGCCCATTTACTTTAATGTAACAAGTGTTTTAATATTATACTAGAGTACTAGAGTGATTATTCAGTTATGTTTTCTTGGATTGCCAGTAGGCAAACCACATAGAAGAAGCTGTAGATGTTAGACATAACCCTGGTTGTAAGATTGTGATCCCGGTCCTGCATTACGAACAGCTTGTGTGTATTTTGACAGGCCTGCCAGTGGAAAAAAAGAACGATTTTCTACAGCACTGCGCATTAATGCCCTCTCCAAAAGCTTATTGGTGTCAGGAGACAGCCAACCTGGAGTCCAATCAATGAGACAAGATTAGATGTGTTGGTTAGAGCTGCCCTGCCCTCTAAAAACCCAGACCAATTTTAATTTGCTATTCTCATGAAGCATTGTCTGATGTCAACCGTGCCTTGAACAAAAGAACTCTCAGAAGACCTAAGATTATGGCTCCAGATTAACTTTTTTTTTTAACTACAAGCACTAGCCCTTAACTAAAAATTTTAGGGGCACAGGCAGAAAATTTAGGGGCGCACACCTTAAATCAACATGCAATGCAATTTTTCACATTTTCCCCGTACATTTTAACTGTATTACCGATAAATGCTTTGAAGTCACTGAAGTCTACAAGTGGGTCAGTGATAAAATTAAAGAGAGGGGTTGTGAACGCTCCGTCGAGCAGCGCCGCACGAATTTAAAAAATCTCCGACAGCAGTAGGCCTACATAATACAACCACAACAACGTACCGCAGCAAAATACGCTGCCAAAGCTGTTTAAAAGCGATCTTTTAGCGTCGGTTGCCAGGCAACACATTGATTTGTTCCGGTTCATGGGTTGGTTGTGTTCTCACTGCAAACGAACCGCTCCAGGGTTCGTATGGAATCGAGCCGAGACTACCTGTACTAGGCGGTCTCGGCTCGGTTGTTTTGTTCCGATTCAGAGTGCGATTGTTGTGTTCACATATCACCAAACGAACCGAGCCAAAAGGGAAACGCCCCTTTGTTTCGGAACGTCTCCAATCGATCCAGATGTGAAAGCACCCTAACTTTTTTGCTCACTAGCCAATGTGGCTAGTGGTTTTTCAAAGTTACTAGCCACGCAGCATTTTCACTAGCCACATTTTTGTTGTTGGGAAATTACATTTTATATGATTAAAATTGATAATGGCACACTTAAATTGGCGTGCTAAAATGTGCTAATATTATCATTAGCTCTGATAAGGTTGTGTGCAAATCTCCTTTTTTTGAAAACATGTAGTCTATTAAGATAAACACATGAAAAGAGCAGCTTCTTATTTTATATAATAAAAGTGCTGCATGGGTGTAAAAGATTAACTGAAAAGATAAAAACTAAACTAAAAACAAAATTCACCAGAAAAAATGTTTAAATCCTATTTATTTATAAAAGCAGCAGGCTAAATACTGTAATACAGAGTAGAAAAGTTATCAAATAGCAAAGATGAAAGAGATCACACACAATTAAGGCAATAGGATTGAAATTTATGTATAGGCCTATATCATTTGTGGGCTCTTTTGAAGTGTCTGCCTTTCCTCAGAGCTCTGGTGGGATTTATGTTTATCATCATGAAGCTCAGCAGTAGCTCTGAGTAACTGGAGATTTGAGAATTGGGTATACAGGTAGGCTATTAATCTAGTTTATTCCCCTACAAACGCATCTTCTGCTTTCAAACATGGCATGACAACTTTTTATTAAAATATAGAATCAGTTCTGGGAAAGCAGTTGTGATATGACAATATGAAGGGCAGCACTGCTAGTAGTCTGTTGTTTTCTTTTATAAACACCAGCATGTTCTTTAATCATGAATATATCTACATTTTACATAATTTAACGGCACTTTCCTCCTGCTTTTCTCCGCCTCTGCTCTGCCCTTTCTCTTTCCTTTATTCACCTTTGCATTTTTCTCCACACTGCACGGCCATGCACACTCACGCACTGACTGAACGCTGTGTTGATGTGTGTGTGCATGCGAACAGTCGCGTGTGACGACAGATACCAACAAGTTAAAAGTGACCGGGAGGCTGACGGTCTACAGGTCTGAGGGACTGTGGCTGTCTTATTACAGATGGAACTTTTATATTGTCTTTTACAAAAGTGTGGATGTCATATTTGACGTGCGCACCCTCGCGAGTGAGGTGAGACAGTCAGACGCGCCTGTTGTGTGGACTTCATGTTAAAAAAGCTTGCTTCGACATGGCTGCCGCTGGTTAGGTTGATAATTAACGGCAGGCCAAAACAGCCCTCGGTCCGACGGCCAGTCTGCGAGTTTAATCTCAACCATTCTTCTGGTGTACAGTGTCGTTTCGTCAAGACAATAGGCTTCACTAATGGACCAATGAGCAATCACCATGTGCAGGTAGTACTCATGGGAGTTGAAGTGTCATATTGTCACATTGCATTTCATTTGTTGTCAATGCCTTTGACAAGACTACAATTTTTTAACACGTCAAATTGGCTAGTGGGAGTGACTGTGTTACCCGCCATGGCAGAAATCCACCTACATTTGGTGTTTTGGCGGGTGTTAATGTCAAGCCCTGGATGTGTTATTGGTTTAATCAGTGTGGAGCTGTGTGTTTTAATAACAGCAACATCCAACCCAAACCAATCCTTTGCCTTTGAATTATTTAATTTATTAATGATTTTAGCAACTTCCTTAATATGAAAGGACTACAAACGGCTAGCTGTAGTCTCGCGCTGAAGTCCCGTGGGAACTCCGTTCGTTGTTGCCGGAAAAAGGTAAATAGCAATGTGCAGGTGAGAGGAGCATAATGTGTGAAGAGTGATGATCGGAGCTCACAGGTGAAGAAGAAATGGTTCGCTGAATTCAGAACAGCACAAACGCGAACCATTTCTTCTTCACTTGTGAGCAACTCCGATGCTATTTACCTTTTCCCGGCAACAACGAACGGATTCCCACGGGACTTCAGTGTGAGACTACAGCTAGCCGTATAAAACACTATTTAGGTGAATTTACGCAATGGCTATGTTGCTAAACGCATCTTGTTATCATGTAAGAGCCCTGCTCATGTTGGACAGACATTTTAATTGCATTTTGTGTCTGTTAAGAGGCACAAAGACTCTCTTTATGTAAATGCCGTTTTAGCTACGTGGGAGCTCTGGGCATTAGCTATAGCAGCTCCGTGTTGCAAGCACCAATCCAGCTCGTTTTTTTTTTTCTATAGACAGTACTCACAAAGGTATAACGATCAAGATTAACTTAAAAATTGCCAGGAGTTCTCCTTTAAACAATTCATCTAAATCATGATAAAATGAAACATCATGTGATGGAGGATTGTACAGACTGGATGGAATTGCTTTAAAGCTTTTCATGCCTCCCACAGTATACTATTCCCTTCCCTGGACAGCGGAATTAACTTCTTCACCAAATTGTCCACAGAGCGCCTTGCCCAGTTTTGTCCCACTTACACATTAGCATGCTAACCAAGGGCCTCCACCAGGCCGAACTACGTCCCTTGCCAAAATGTCTGCCCATCAGTTCAGACCTTTAGCCCGCTGCATCCAGACTCTCCATTCGGGTTATCTGACCCCAGACAGAGTCCTACAATCCATGTTTCTACCAGTGTTTTTTGGCTTCCTGCCAGCTTCACTCCCTCATTCACCAGCTACGGATTTTCCTCCCCTCACCCCTTCTTCCCCTCAACGCCTCATCCACCACACCCCCAGCCTTACCCCACATCTCTCGACCCTCTCATTAAAATAGGGCCCTTAGACTTTCACCACTTTTTGCTTTCATTGCTTTATGAAGTTAATCTAGAACAATTTTTGGGACATTTCTGAGTGAGTTAAATAACTTCAGAAATTTGTTTTCTGAAGTGAAAATGATTTGGAACAGCTTTTAATGTGGAAACGAGAGATCTACTCACGCCTTATGGATAGGAACATTGATACAATTAACTTGTGCATTCACACAATCAGCAATTTTCTGTATAGATTCTAGATGCAGCTGTGTTGCTTTTAGCCTGGAATATGTGTTAAACTTAATCCCTATTTGTCTAACATAGAGCTCTCTAGCGATTTTGTAAAATATGCTGCTCTGCTGCCAGTAGACTTATCCAAGAAAAATGTGGTTCCTTGACAAAAACACATTTTTCAGAAAGTTTCTCACATAAATGCAGGACTTTAATGTTAGAGAATATTCAAGCTTCATGCTTGTAGATGTAATTTTTCCTCTTTTTTTAGTCAGATTATTACTCCTCTCCTGGAGCCTATTACGTAGTTGTACCTTTACATCAATCATATTTCAAATAAAAGAGTCCATCAGACAAAATAGAAAATTGCATCAAAAACACTATAAAGTTACTGGAAGAGGTGAGGGGAGAGTTGAGCAGTTCTTAGAAAAAACAATGATTATTTGAAATGCCAGCACTGTGTGTATCTCACAGGTGATCACACACACAGACCCTCTTCTAGCCAATTCTTGGTGCAACAGCAACCTCATAATTGCCTCCTTTCCCCTATGGAGCAGTACAGCAAAGCATTTCTTCAATGGACCAGTGTAGCTGTGCAACACTTTTCTAATAGCTAATTTCACCTTTAATTAAATGTGGTAGTAGCAGCAAAGGGTTTGTTTGGCCTGAGTTACATACACAGGACTGATAAAATGACACAGGACAAAAATCGTGTGAAAGAAAACTTGTGTGCACTACATGTGCAGTAAAGAAAGAAGAGTAGTTAATGTGCGAGAATAATTCCAGCAATTGCCTCTATCATAAGCTCCTGCTTGCTTTGTTATGGGTTCAACAACATATGTGTGAGTGTGTGCGAGTCTCTTCATCTCTCGTTATCATGCATACTTTGCTCAGTGTTTGCATTCGCATTTATGGATGCATCCACATGAATGTGCATTTACACTATAGCATGTGTATGTGTGTGTTCAGCTCACTCGCTGGCCTCTCCCCTAGTGTAGCTCACCCAACCCACACCAATCAGATCCCTTCGCATACACATACAAATATAGCTCGCTTCCTTCTCCTCTCTCTAATTCCTCCTACTCCTCCTCTATCTCTCTTTCTTGCTCGCTCTCTCCCTATTTCAGTCTCTAGCTCAGAGCAGTTCGTTCGGCAGAGAGGTATAACGGAGTGGAGTGTGTGTCCAGAGCAGTGATCGAAGTGAAAACGGAGAGAGACAAAGAGAGACAGATAGCCAGATAGAACGGAAGAGAGAGAGAGACCCCCAGAGGCAGGACTGAGCGGACTGAGAGAAACAACACTCCTCACCACTGTAAGTACAGTCCTGTATATACATGCTTTTTTCCATTCACTCACAATCGAGGGAGCTGTTTCCTAAGTAACTGAACTGGTTTGTGTGTTATACAGTAGACAGGAAGATGGTAAACAGAGTAGACAGCATGAGTACAATAGAAATGCAGGGGAAGATGCATAGGATGACTTTCACAATTGTTCACACTGCACCTAAACTCACAGATAGCCTGCACTTTGTTTTTGATTTGTGTTTTTGTTTTTGTTCTGTCTCTGCTTCATTCATCTCTTGGCCATGTGTTTTATACACTTGCATGCTTTTCTCACAGGCAGTTCACAATTCTGTGTATGAAACGTTTTGCATTTTTATTGTAATAATATTACTGTAATTGTACTACGTGGACCGCTGACTTGTGTACAGTCTTTTTTTTACCAGATGTATATTGACCTTTCACAATGAATGAGCTGCAGATCAACATACACACTGATGGGGACATTCCACATTGTTGTGTGTTTTACTTTTTTGTCTTTTTTCCATCTGTTCTCGTTCCTCGGGGGATGTTCCTTCACCTCACTTTTTCTTAGACATTCAAGTGTATTTGTAACATTTTTGCACATATAGCTCTTATCTATATTCTGAACTGAAGCAATGCCAGGCTGCCTTGAGCAACTATTTGCCAGCACTGGTCTTGAAATGTATCTACACTCCAAAAGAGAATATACCAGAGGCGTTTTGTAAAGTGCTGTGTTGATGCTGAGAGCAGCAGACAGAAGAGGTTATTGGGGTGACGAGGAGAGAAAAAAAAAGAGATTATGACAACTTCTTAAAAAGACTGATTATAATAGCTGCTGACATCCCTTCTTTTTCTCCTTCCACACTCACAATAATTATTTAGCTCTGTTTTCCTTCGTCAAACACCATAAAGTCGAAATCGGGCACACTTTTCCCTCGCAGAATTATATAAATTGTTTTAGAATGCCACATCCCAACATTTGCTGTGCGACATTTCACATGTTTATTGCGGCGCTTTACATTTACAATCAGTGTGTTAATGTTATGTGTTCATAACATTTACAGATTCACAAATTAGTTTACTATAAAATTATTCAGAATCCATTCACTATTAAAACTTGCTTGAGTATGCAATTTTATTAAGAAACCACACAAGAAAATGTGTTTCCAGCCACAAAGGAGTGTGTACGTTTATCAAATACAGAGCAAATAGGAGATATAAGCAAAAATGATTTCCATGAGTATCTGTACAGACACACAGAAGTGTGTTTGATTTATAAATGTTACGTGTGGTGTGTGTGTGTGTATGAGTGTTTCAAGGAGGGATTTCCTTGTGTAGGAAACCTACACTTTGTTGTTGGCAGCATCGCAGCGGCCGGAGCTTAAGGGATGCGCCCTGAATCGCGTTGTGTTTTGGAGCTGTCACTAAGGACTTAAACCTCACTCCCTGTGTCCCCTGGGTGGCCCTACACAACACCCGCTAATTATATATTGTGCAGCAATAGGTAAAGTGTGGACCACACTGTGAATATGCCATGTAAATCAAATAATTTTTGTCAGAAATTTCTAACTTCCTGTTACCAGTGGGTGGCACTATGACGCTGAGTGAATATTTTTATTTATGTGTTCAGGACAGGACTGTAATCAACTATGTAAAGGGTGAACCGTTGATCTTTGATGCCACGTCACAGACGAAAACTCACATATAGCACAACTTTTCATCATCGATGCCTTTAGAATGCATAGTAGAAAAGTTAAGTCAATCCTTTCAATTCTCCAGGAGGAGTTTGTTAAAGTACGGACCTTATAAACATCCATAGATTACACATTCTGTAATTACACATTCAGATCAAAATGGCTGACCTTCTTGTCTGATTTTAGATATGGCTCCAAGAGGCATTTTTGGGCGTCTTGGAATGATACATGTACCACAAAAGTTTTGTGCATGTTGGTGACTCAGTGTGCGGGGGCTTCGTCGTTGAAAGGACACTTCCTGATGCCAGCAGGTGGCGCTGTGAGGTTGAGTGAATTTTCAGCTGTAGGTGTATTCAGGGCGTGACCCTTATCAAATGTGTGAAATTTGGTAGAGATATGAGAACGTACAGCGAAGTTCAACAACTTCCTGTGTCATGGCGAAGCATCAAACTTTGACGCCACGCCAAGGACATGTCATTATCCGTTAACTCACAAGATTCACAAAATAGCATCATCAATGTCTTAAGTCTCTTCTGAGACTGTTTTGAAGCAGGTGAGGCAAATATGTTAGGAGTAGTACATAAAAGCGTGCTGACACTTCCTGTTTCCAGCAGGTAGCACTATGACATTGAGTGTTTGTTGGCATATAGATGTGTTCAGGGCGGGACCCTAATCCAACATGTAAAGTTTGGTGCAGATGTGAGCATGTACACTGAAGTTATAACAACTCCTGTTCCATGGTGAATCATCGATTTTAGACACCACAGCACGGGCGCGCCCATCGATGAAAACTCACAGATAGCACAACTTTTCATTTTCAATGCCTTTAGAAAGCACAGCAGAAATTTGAAGTCAATCTGTTTAATTCTCTAGGAGTTTGTTAAATTACGAACCCTGTAACTGGTGAAAAACAGAATAACATTGCACTTTCAATTCAAAATGGCTGACTTCCTGTTGAGTTTAAGGTATGGCTTCTTGATGCTTTGTGTGTCTTGATATGATACATGTCCCCACAAAATTTTGTTCATGTCGGTTGAACTAGGCGTGGGGGCAAATTTTTTCCAATTGTAGGTGGCACTGTGGAGCCGTTTTGCCACGCCCATGTGCGAGACCCTTAAAATACGTAATTCTTCACCACGCCTGATGTGTGTGCAAAGTTTGGTAAGTTTTTGGGGACATTTAGGCCATCAATTTCATTTGACGATTCATTTGATACAAGAAAATTTAGAATAATCCTTACAGGATTTCAATAGGGTCTTCGCATGTTTTACGCTTGGGCCCTAAAAATGATCGGGATCCAAGCAAGTCACGAAAAACACAACATGTGACATTTTCAGAGGACAAGAACAGATACAGATGACTTCAGTGATTAAAGTGATGAAAGAATTCGCCATTGATCTCAAGGTGATGCTGTAAAAATCAAATAGGCGTTTCTGCAATTATCTCAGAGTGTTATTATATCTACCAAACTTCTGGGTGAATATTCAACCCACCAGCGACATATTGTGTGCCAAAGATTTAAAGTTTAAGCTGTGCAAACACTTTTAGGCAGAAAAAATTAAGCAGAAAATGTCACTCCAAATGAAATAGAGGATCGGAACACTCCAGCAAGTCTTACTCAGTCACCTGGGGATGACTTACTGACAGCCACTTTCCACACACCTCTCAAGCTGAGGAAGTGACGTCAGATCAGCCAGATCTGGATAGTTTTGTCAGTTTAAATTTAAAATGATTTCAACAGGCAAGATTTTAGTGAGAAAATTCAGAAAAATATCACACATCATTCTGCTTGTTTTGGGTGAGTTGTAAAAAAAAAGCTCTCTAGGACGAATAGGTGATTTTCTTAGATTTTTTGAAAAAATGGAAAATGGAATGAGAAATGTCTAGAAATTTACATTTCTTGTCATAAGCCACGCCCAATTTCCGCAAACAAAATATTATACTTTATTTATACATTATACATTTGAGTAGTACATGACGAATCATTGATTTTGGGCAGAGTGTGAGCAGAACCATCTGCAGTTCAACATGACAAAGACTAAAGAGCTGGTTGTGGATCTAAGGAGAGCCAAGGCACCAGTGACCCCTGTTTCCATCCAAGGGGTCCCTGTGGACACTGTGGAGGATTACAAATACCTGGGAGTGCACATGGACAATAAACTGGAATGGGCCAAGAACATGCAAGCCCTCTACAGGAAGGACCAAAGCCGTCTCTATTTTCTGAGGAGGCTGAGGTCCTTCAACATCTGCAGGACAATGCTGAGGATGTTTTATGAGTCTGTGGTGACCAGTGCAATCCTGTTTGCTGTTGCATGCTGGAGCAGCAGGCTAAGGGTAGCAGACGCTAACAGACTCAACAAACTGCTCCGCAAGGCTAGTGACGTTGTGGGGGTGGAGCTGGACTCTCTATCGGTGGTGTCAGAGAGGAGGATGCTGTCCAAACTACATGTCATCTTGGACATGTAGGAGGTGCATTCGACTTCATGTGGCGCTGCGTAGCGCTAATTTAACTTGATTTAAAATAAGGTATGCTGGTTAGAAATCATGTCCGACTTTAGCTGGCGCTGCAAAAGCTCACCATGTCACATGACATTAAAACCTTGCGGGAGCAAGGCAACTGCAGGCGCTGAGTCCGGCGGCCACAGTTGCTTTTCTCAGGCTGCACAAAGTTGGAACCACACTTTTGCCTAGTTTTGCGGCATTTTTCTTTGCAATTGCCGTGAGATCAGTCATTGATCTCAGCTCACAGTAAGCTGCTGCAGGTAGAATGTGTCCGACTTTAAGGTGCCGTTTTTATACCCCGTCCCTGCAGTCGCCTGCAGCTCATGTTAGACTATGAAGTCAGCGAAAGTCAGCCGCCGTCATCTCGAACGCACCTAATGTCTCCCACCCACTCCATGACATGCTGCTCAAACACAGGAGCACTTTCAGTGCAAGACTCATTCCCCCAAAATGCACCACAGAGCGCCACTGGAAGTCATTCCTGCTTGTGGCCATCAAACTTTAAAACTGCCCCCTTTAGGTCTCTGACACTTAGTCAGTCATTAAACTATACCTCATTATCTATTTTCTGTCCAATATTAACTGTTTAATAATTAATGTACAATATTCTCTGCTGTTATTTATTCACTAGTACTTTTTGGTTCACCATAATAATTCTTAATAATGTAAATATTGTACATACCCACACACCTTTATGTTTGTCTTTATATTTTATATTTATACTATTATATTTAAATACTCTTTATCTATCTACCTTTGACAAGTGAGCAATTGTGACAAAAGAGTTTCTCCTCGGGGATCAATAAAGTATTTCTGATTCTGATTCTGACATGTAAAGTCTGGTGCAGATGTGAGCATGTATACTGAAGTTACTGAAGTTATAACAACTTCCTGTTTCGTTTTTGTAAACACACCACGGGCAAACTGGTCGACTGGTAATAACCACTTTCACAGCTTTTAATCGTCAGTGGGTTTAGACGGCACAGCACAAATTAAGTCTTTCGGACAAAATTTGTCCAACAAAAAAAAAAGAAAGTAAACGGGTGGAAAAACTAAAGTAACAGGATTTATTATGAATTCAGTTTGGCTATTGTGGAAAGGATATAACTGTAAGGAAATAAGGGAAACAAATGGACGCAGGTACTATGGTGATAACTATGGTTTATAATGAGGCTATGGGTTTCCGAGCTAAAGAGCATAAAGTTTTGATCACAACATGTCAAGTTTTATTCCTTACTGCTTTGTGGTTCCTCAGCCATCCGTTACTTCGAAGGCCCACGGCTGCTCGGTCCGTTGCGTTCATGGCCTCTCTGCGGGCTCGGCGCTCGGCTCGGCAGTGGCTCAAACAGGGTATCTGCCAGGGAGTTGACCCGGGGTCCTTCGAGTTTGGCTCAAGTCACACCTCTCTGCGAGAGAAGCCCAGAATGGTCCCAGAATAAACATATTTCTGCTTGACTTTAAGCAAGGGTTCTTATCAAACATCAAAGGCTGTTGTCCATCCTTTCAATACATGAAAGGCCAACTGTTTAGTTCAGCCAGGCCTGTAATAAAACAGGCCTCAGCTCCTCTTGGCGTGAAATATTAGGAGTCCACTGGTTCTTCACTACACTTGTTTCTTTAGGGGGAAGGCTTGAGGGTAGGATATCTGAGGCTTTTGTCAGGATTTACTCTTACAAGAAGGATTGAGTGGGTGACACTTGGACAGGTTGTGCTTACATGGAGGTTTCTCAGCATGGAGTAGCAGCAATGCATCAGGAAACGCTGCTGGTGGGTGGCAGAGCTGGGAGAAAGTTGGCTTTTTGAGAGGGAAGACAAATTCCATGCTGTGTGTGATGAGTATGGCCATGTCAGAGCACTACCGGATCCATATGAGTGTGTGTTTTATACTGTGTATGTGTAGATGTGAGCTTCTTCAGTGGTCCTCGTGTGAGCACGTGCAAACACAGGTGTGTAGGTCCCTCATGGACTATTTTTTAGACACATACTTAGACTTGATAGACAAGGATATTTGCGTGTGACATGTGAACATGTGGTTGCAGACATGATTTACAACCTGACCAAAACTTACTAACACTAAACTAATGGAGAATAAACCAACACAGCTCTCTCATCATCACCCAGTAATTCCATCCTTTTTTTCTTATAAATATCCATATTCATTAGGGAACATTACACTTTTCAGACACCATTCCTAGAGTTTCTCCTCTGAGCAATTTAAAAGTGAATGTACTCCAGTTCCGTGTGTGTGTGTTTGTTGGTATTGTCTGATGTGGTGTATGATAGCACAGGTGAGTCTTTTTTCCTGAAGCCTAATCACTCCACAAGAATCAGAGATGGATGGAGAAAAAAGATAAGGGAAAGTGAGAGAGAGAGAGAGAGAGAGAGAGAGAGAGGGGTACTGGTGTTGAACACAGTGACAAGTCCCTGAGAAAATGTGTGTGCGTTGTTGTACGGGTTCGTGAAGACAATACTGCAAAGCAGGCTTTCAGAAGGCAGTGAGAGTGGGATTTGCATGTGAACAAGGACTTTAACAGAGCCCTGAACCGTTAATACGCATTCAGAGAGGTTTTGTTGCAAGTGGCCAGAGATGATCGAAAACAGGTGTTCTGCAAATTATAGCAAACGCTCTCTCTTCCAAATATTTTCCTCAGCAGCTCTATTCTCTGTATTCTCTCACACAGTTTGCTTTGCCAGCGCTTTCAAAAGGAGTTGAGCTCTTGTTCAGGAACCATCCAAAATGATTTTTGCCCTTTTAAATCCATATGTTGACTCTGGTACAGAGAATAAAAGTTTGAAAACATGCAATACTTTTTTAAAGGTTAACAAATTTTTTAAAGGATCTTATTCTATTTTGTAATCATAGATGTGACTGTGTTAATACACATACAGTGTCAGCAGCATATTGCAAAGCACTCACTCATTCCTTTGTGATGTATCATTTTCACAAGTCTTGTTCCAATATTATAGAGATTTACTGAAAATCGCCTTTGGTACAGGAATGCACTCTGATATACTGAAGGTCAGCAGAGAATGTCATTGTTCGCTTTATTTTAAAGCTCCTCAGCTGATTTACTTTGCCTGAGCTTGTTCTATAATAATTAGTCACCCGAGTGTCGAGGTGTGTGTCTGGGAGATCTGCTGCAAAACAATTCTCACTGGGTGTATTATAATCCTTTCCTTTAGGAAGGATTTCTGTAAAGTATCAGCGTTCACTTTGGTGCAATTCAGGAGATCATTTGTACCCCCTTGTTCATTCACGTTTTATTCCATTATCATTACTCAAGGTCAGTCAACCATTTATACATGTGCTTGTATTAACGATCAGTTTGCAGACTTGCTTTCAGATACATTCCATTTACTGCTGTCAAGTTTTTGGTTTTCAGTCCATGTTGTTGCGAGACAGACGAACTGAGGTCTTAGATCATTATATTATGATTGAACTTATGATGTATATAATGATGTATATATGTGATCATTTCAGAGTAAAGTTATTTTATAAAATAACACTAAGAAAATAATTTCAGTGTTTTAAACAGCCATGCAATTTAATAAATCAAGAGCAAAATGTTTTTGATTAAGTGGGTCTACATACCCTTTGGCCATGTTACTCACATTAATAGCATTCCTGATTTAAATGTATGTCTGACATTTTTGTGGTTTAAATGACTGGGTTTGTTTATTTCTAAACTTTCTTGAATCTAAAGAGTTGTGTGATGCTAATGTGTTAGTACACCCAACTAGTCTCTGTACTGTTATTTTCTGGTGATTTACTGGTGAATTCAGCTCTTACTATTCGACTTCAAACATCAGAACAATATATGTACTGACCGAGGCGTGTCTGCAGCATACAGTGATGAACTGTCAAGTACTTATTCTTACTATTACCATACTATTCTATCTTGACTTATTCTTTAATCAGATAGTTCCTGGTTTAAATAATAGTTTTGCCAGTTTTAGATTATTTGGTGCTAAACACCTAGCAGTCTTATCATGCTCTGGTTCAAAATCTTATGGGGTTGTACCAGAACAGGTTTACATGGTTTCATTTTCAAAAACCCTTTTTTTTTGTCACACTGCACATGGCTGCAGCTCCTCTTTTTACCCTGTGTGTTAAACGCTTTGTTTTAGCTGTGTGATACATCGAGTATCACATAGTGATACATCTTTCCTCTACAAGATCTTTGTTGGGAGTTGCACATGCACAGTTCCTAGTTACTACTAGCCACTCAGAAGCAGAGAAGGGAGATTGTGAGAAGCCAGTAAACATGGCTTTGGTTCAGCTGTATATCCCCGTACCTGCTTAGCAACACAGACTGGAGCAAGAGTTTCAGAGTGGTGAATTATTAATATGTAGCAAAAGTATCTTTCATCCATAAAGTTTTAACTTTACACTCTCTTTACATCACAGTAACTTTATGTCCATTGACTGCCTGGATGGTAGCGAGTGTTTGGAAAGGAGAGGAGAGGCAGCAGGCGGACGTCTTGTGACTGTGTACTGCAGCTCAGTGTGTTTTTCCACCTGTGCTTTTGAGGGTGTATCAGTCTAGCCCAGGGGTCGGCAACCTTTAACACCGAAAGAGCCATTTGAACCTGGTTTCCACAGAAAAGAAAACACTGGGAGCTGCAAATACTTTTTGACATCTAAAATGAAAAAAAAAACCCATTTATTAAAGGAGAACTCCGGGCAATTTTTAAGTTTATCTTGATCGTTTTACCTTTGTGAGTTCTGTCTATAGAAAAAAAGTTAAAACGGCAGATATGGGGGCATTTATATAAAGAGTGTCTTTGTGCCTCTTAACAGACACACAATGCAATTAAAATGTCTGTCCAACATGAACAGGGCTCTTACATGACAACAAGATGCGTTTAGCAACTTAGCCATTGCGTAAATTCACCTAAATAGTGTTTTAGACGGCTATGGAGTTCTCCTTTAAAAAGAAAGAAAATAAATTTAAAACAACAACAATAACAACAACAACTTCCCTTTCATGCTTCGGGGTTCACCCCAGCCACACACTTATTAGTGCTTTGACTACCCTTTTGAAGATGGGCTATCTTATCTAAAATGAAGAAAACACTATATATTGCTTTTTCTTACCTTTACACTTTGCATAAACAACTATAGTGTGTTGCTTATGAAATCCACGAAGTGCTACATTTTATCTATGTAATGAACACATTGAACAAATTCTTGAAAAAATAATAACAATATTTGAATGTCTCTTTCAAATAAATTAAAAAGCTGAACTTAAATTATCCATGTAGCAAACAAAAGCAAAAAAATGCCGTGAGCCCTCTTCCTTATATCACCTTTCAGGCCATATAGCGGAGCCTTGACCTGAATTTAAAAAATAAATTGGGAAAAAAAGCACTGTGTCACTAAACAATGAAAAATAAATATTTGCAAAATATCTGCATAAATATTTATTTTACCTTGTTAATGGGACTTCTGCTCCTGAACCTCCGCGCACAGCGTCTGCAAATCGGGGCTGTACGAAGTCACTTTCATCTTTACGCAGGACTGTAAGGTGTCATTTGAGAGGCGTGAGTGGTGTTTGTTTTTAATGTAGTTCATGGTGGAGAATAGCTGCTCACATACATATTTGGATCTGAAGATCAACAGGACTCCAAAGGCATATTTCTTCATGTTCATGTAGGTGTCGGGGATGGCAGTCCATGTTTCAAACACGAGTTTGTCCGGTCTTGGAAGGTTCTCGCGGCCACTCTGAGCCGCAGTATAAGGATGAAAGAGCCGTATGTGGATCCGGAGTTGGGTTGCCGACCCCTGGTCTAGCCACTTGGCGAGCATTATGACCATTTTGCTGTGATGTCACAGGGATCAAAGGGAAAAGGCAGGACTACCAACAAGCTGTTTTCAGGCAGTTCAGAGCAGTTTTTTCTGTGGGAGATTGGAACTGGACTTTTTCACTTTGTAAAACTATGACATACAAAACACACAAAAAAGGTATCTTCTGCAATTAGCTCTGTAAAAATATGCATACTTGGAAAGTGAATGATGTTATGTAAAGTCTAAATTTCATAATTATAATCAAAGTATGTCCAACCCTCACATTTATATATTTGATTATGTCTTTTCATGTGACAACACTGAAGAAATGACACTTTGCCACAATGTAAAGTAGAGAGTGTACAGCTTGTATAATAGTGTAAATCTTCTGTCCCCTCAAAGTAACACATCACACATTATTGTCTAAACTGCTGGCAACAAAAGTGAGTACACCCCTAAGTGAAAATATCCAAATTTAGCCCAAAGGTTCAGTATCCATTATTTTCCAGCACTGCCTTAACCCTCTTGGACATGGAGTTCACCAGAGCTTCACAGGTTGCCACTGGAGTCCTCTTCCACTCCTACATGATAACATCACGGAGATGGTGGATGTTAGAGACCTGTCCCCACTACTTTTCAACACAAAGTGACACCCTTGTGTGTGGGTATCTTTCTCTTGTTGCAGCAGACGAATGCGTGGTATCTATACAACATGTATCTTAAAAAAAAGACCCCTCTTACACTGTCTCTGTACGTTTCTCTGCTTCGTATCCTTCTCACCTTTTTTATCTCTGACCAGTTTGTGTGCCTGATGTGTGTGTGTGTGTGATGAATGGCACTCTAAAGGATCCACTTGATTATGTTCAATGGAGAGCTTTCTCCCCCCAGCCTTATTTATGTCCACACACTGCAGCCTGGACACACACCTATAAATCTGTTGCTGCTGCAGACCACACACACATCTCCAACAACACCCACATTCGCTTCCAGTCGTCTCACCATCTGTTTAAAGGTATTGCAATATTTCTCTTGGACACAACATCCATTTTCTTTCAAATCAGAAACTCTGTCCTCCCTGCAGTACTATGCACCCACTGACTTCCTCTGGTCCACCTACTCTACCCTGCACACAGTTGCCCTCATTGTTTCACTCATGCATATCACCCCTATACATTTAGCCATCTTTTTTTTTGTAGCTGTGGAAAACTGCAGAGCAAATACACTTTTTACTCCTCTACATTTATGAGAGCATGTTTGAACCAGTCAGATGCAGACTGAAGGAGAGGAGAAGCAGGTCACTAACGCCCACTAACTAAGTGTCCTTGGGCCAAATACCACACCCCTTGTTCCTGAAGGCAGGGCCACTGAGTGTGAAGGGCATAAGATTCATTTTAGAAGTGGGTGGGGCCTGCAGATGAACCTAGAATAAAACATAGCTGGGGTCAAGAGATCAAACAGCCACCTCACTAATGGCTAAAAATATAAACCAGCACACAAATAACAATCATCAACATGAACCACCATGTTCTGAACAGACATATTACACTT
The DNA here is from genome assembly GCA_024633595.2 of Lepomis macrochirus. Lineage (NCBI taxonomy): Eukaryota > Metazoa > Chordata > Actinopteri > Centrarchiformes > Centrarchidae > Lepomis > Lepomis macrochirus. The sequence goes on from JALXJV020000023.1 coordinate 28,218,240, forward strand.
CTCATTCCAGCACTGCATGATGGGAAATGTGGGCTGTTGCTACAATAATAATTTAACCTACTTTTTGTAACTGAGGCGAGCAGCACACTCTACTTCACCTCGGCTGCAAAGCGTACATAAATATGTATTCACTGCCTTATTGTGCATCGCGTTTATGCATGTGTTGTGGAAATAATAGACGCCGTGAGACACATGAGAAGGGTTACCTGGTTGCCAGAAGCGCTTTTCTCTGCACCATCAAATGATTCTGCTCTTTTCTAATCACACGTACAGCTGATCATTGTAATAGCTTTTTATGTGATCCTGGATTAGCTGGCGATGCTTCTTCTGCAACACTGACGTTAAAAGGACCATCATATTGTGTGATGATCTGCGGTGGGGGGCTTCTCTCTTATCTGTGTTCTGTGTGTCTGCTCGTCCCTCTCGCACTCTGTTTAGTCTGACAAATATGTGGAATCAGCATGTGATTTAAAAAAACACAAAAACAAACAGCAGTGACGCTGTTTCTAATAGTTATAGTGGATGCTAGCCTTGCATAGCAGCCTCTGCTGTGAATGTGACATACAGTAAATCTCTGAGTCGTTAAGACACTAACAGTGTACTGAGGGCAGCCAATTAAGGTCACAGTTATATAAACTTAGAACACTAAAGAGACCTCTCTACTGACTCTGAAAAACACCAAAAGAAAGATACCAAGGATCCCTGCTCATCTGCATGAACCTGCCTAAGGCATGCTGCAAGGAGGCATGAGGACTGCAAATGTGGCCAGGGCAATAAATTGCAATGTCCGTACTGTGAGATGCCTAAGACAGCGCTACAGGGAGATAGGGGAGACAGCTGAAAATCCTTGCAGTGGCAAATCATGTGTAACAACACCTGCACAGGATTGGTTCATCAGAACATCACCACTGCGGGAAAGGCACCGCATGGCAACGACAACCGACTGGCCGCAATATTCTAAGAGAGGCTGGACTGAGGGCTTGTAGGCCTGTTGACATCACTGACATCATTGGCAACAACATTGCTTGAGGGCACAAACCCACCTTTGCTGGACCAGATACTGGCACAAAGTGTTCTTCACTGAGACGGTTTTGTCTCACCAGTGGTGATGGTCGGACAAGTATTTATAGACAAATGAGTAATTCAAAATGTGCGTTATATCGAGATTTGGAGTGGGACTGATTTGGTGGTGGAAGGTCCATCATGGTCTGGGGCGGTGTGTCACAGCATCATCGGACTTAGCTTGTTGTCATTGCAGGCAATCTCAATGCTGTGATTTACAGGGAAGACTTCCTCCTCCCTTGTGTGGTACCCTTGAGGGCTAGGGGCCATTCCTCCCAGAAATGTGACTTGGTGGACGGGATGGATGGGACAACATCTCAACGCAAAAACTGACAAATCTGGTGCAGTTGATGAGGAGTTACTTTTGATTTTGACCTCCCTTTGTTCAGGGAAACATTTTTCAATTTCTTTCACGTCTGTGAAACTTATTTTAGTTTATGTCTTAGTTGTTTTATCTTTTTATGTTCATACAAATATTTACATGTTGAGTTTGCTGAAAATAAAAGCAGTTGAAAGTGAGAGGACCTTTCTTTTTTTGCTGAGTTTATGAATATACATTCTATATTCTGTTCTGTTTGGGGTGATAGAATACAGAATTTATTTCATGAAATATTTTTTAAAAATATTTGAAAATTGTGTAAAGCTCTGCTTAGTATGTTATATAGAGCTAACAAAAAGAAATGACTAACTTAAACTGGACTTTGACAGTTTATATATTGGATATATCATATTTATTTGTCCATAAAGTAAGCAGCTAATTGTAGCTACAGGCTGAGTCATTTGGTTTTGAACTGATGTAAGTTAACTTAACAGTGTATAAACTAAGTGTTGTCAACCTGCCTTCTGTTTTAGATCAGCTAGGTGAAGTTTTTTTCTGGAGACAAACTTAGGGGGTCAGCTCTCCCTCTTTTTGTTCACCCTGAAGCTTTCAAGCCTTTGATCTCATCCCTTTTTCCCGTGAATTCTCCACCTTGTCCTCAGTGTTGTCCACCGCATCCCTCTGTTTCTACTCTTGCAGTCTTACCCCTTCCTTTTCTGCCCTCATCCTCCACCATCACATTCGCTCCATCCCCCTTTTTTCCATCCATTGCTGTATCTTTCTTTCTCACCATCAAACCCCCCCCCCTTCTCCAGGCCAATTTGCCTCGCTCAATGGCGGGGTATTTGACAGGCCTGCTGTGGGAAGATAGCGCGATTGAATGCGTGTTCCCGGGCTGGGAGGAGGAAGAGGGTAACAAAGGGTGAAGTGGTATTAGCTGGTGAAAAAGGGTTGGCACCAGGCAGTGACAAGGACAGGAGGAGAGGGGGTGGGTGGGATCTGGCTGTAGGAGAGAGCGAGCCAGCCATGGGGCTTAGGGCAAACTAGGCAGACTGACACGACTACCCCAGAGAGAGAGAATGAGTTGGATCAGAGATGGAGACAGGGTGAAAAGCTTCTATCTCCAAAATGTCAACTGTTCATAAACATTAAGAATGATATGTATTAGTCTTTGTTTCAGCTACATTCTAAAGAGGGTCTAGAGAATTCTGACAGAGTTTCATAAGCGGGCGTCCAATGGAGAGTGTCTTGGTTGTGGCAATAGAAGTGTGTAATAGATATTTCTATCTACATAACCACTGGTCCCCCCTTTCATAGATGTTGCCATGTTGCGTCGGCATGTTTCTACAATAGCCGAAAAAGGACAAACAGCGAAACAGAGCACATTTCATCAGTACTTTCTTCTTCTTCTTGTATAATTAAGCAGACAGCATGTTTGGCCAAAGGTTATCACGATAAAAACATTTCATATCTTTCGATAACGATAGTTATCACGATATATGTCAAATCATTATTTCTTTCAAGTTTAAAGGCTGATTTTTGCTCCTGAGTGAAAACTGAAGAAACCAGATGGTTAATTATGTGGTTAAACTTTTCTTTATGGTCAGAATGGGACACTTGATGCCAAACAGTGAATCATTTAACAAGTCTAAAGGTAGAACATTCAAAACTATTCAATTATCTTTTTCAACAAATATGATCAATCTTTTTTCAGGCCTCTTTTTTTCAACAAAAGAAATATTTTAATAGAAAAATAAATGAAAGTAAATATTTATTGACGATATATAGAACATTTATTATATTGTTATTGAGGAAATTATATAATATAAATATAATTATCAGTCATTATGGTTTCTTTACCCAGCCCTAATAAATAAATAAATAAATAAATAAATAAATGTTCTTCCATGTTTTTTGAGTTTTTCAATGTAGACATTGTTAGAACCAACCTTATATAGGGGCTTATTGTACCATCATCATTCATTGCCAGTTAGTATGATATGATTTGTCCTACTGTATAGCATACACAAATATAGCGATAAAATGGTCATATTTTGAAATCAGTCATGACTCAGTTGATACTTACATACCTCTGCGTTATTGAGCTTTTTGCCACACAAATTAAGAAATGTGCAAACACGAACCATCTTTTTACTTTTGGATAAAACAAATACACTAAGCAAAGCTTTCTGTAGCATTGCTCCAACACAACAACCTGCTCTCTCCAGCACAGACTCACATTTCCACAGTCATCTTCCGGCAACAACTCACCTCTCACGAGATTTCACAGTGAGTAGCGAGAAACAAAGGGTGTTACTAGGTGTCACTCAGAGGGATCCATGATGTTGTCAGACATGGTGTAACAGTCTAAGCCTGTCACTAACAAAAAGAAGCTCTTTTTGTGGACAACATTTTGACGAGCGCAATTGCTCCGAGGGAATATGTTGCAGCCACTGCAGCCAGTTCAGCTGCCGACTGAAGCCATCTAATTTTCCACAACATTTTGTTCCCACTAGTCATTTCAACACCAAAATGGGAAAAAAGAGTCCTGGTTTAAAAATAACAGAAGGGCCCTTTAACAGTCCTGTATTTTTCTTCTTCATTCAGTCTGGGTTTTTATTTTGCACTAGCCTGTCATTGTCCATAAAGGACCCAGTGTATCACCCCTCATACACTGTTTCTTCTCCACCTCCATCCTCTTCTCCTCCTTACCTTATACTCCTACTTTTGTCTTATTTTTCACCTGTCCACTGGCTCACCTCCAGTCACCCAGGCATCTGACAGCCCAGCGAGAAAGAGAGAGAGAGAGAGAGCGATTGAGACGGAGAGCGTGAAGGAAGGAGTGCGGGGGGGCGTCAGATTTCTGTAAAGGGCCTATTAGTTGACAGCTATGGGAAAGGACAGCTGAACCCTCTTATATACGAAAAGAGAGCAGAGATGGAGGGTGGGCTGGAGAGAAAGGGCAAGAGAGGACAGAGGTGTGTGTGAGAGTGGAGTAATATCAGTGCTTTTAAAGTCCATTCAATTTAACAACTTTCTCTGTCTCTGTTTGTGTGTTTGTGTGTATCTGGTTATGACAACAGGTGCAGGCTCATGGCTGTTTAGAAGTGAGATTTTATTGGTTAGCTTTGCTTTGTGTCAGTGATGTAATATCATAACCCTTCCTTCCTTCCTGCCCTTCCTTTACTCTGCAGTATTTTTTCCTTTTCGCATAAGTTTTATTTTTATAGTTACAGTGTAAATATTAGTACTGACAGTAAAAATGACTTGATGTAAAAGGCTTTCACAGGAGTACAATTCCACACAGCAACTGGGTGCTAGTGATCAGTATATTTCAGCTTAAAAGGACAATATCAATATTTTGTCAGGTTCAAACCAATACTGCTCATAATTTTCAGGTATCCAACTTTGACAAGACACACACACATACACACACACACACACACACACACACACACACACACACACACACACACACACACACACACACACACACAGCACAGTGCAGATCAGTAAGCTTCAATGCAAGTCAAGCCCACAATGCTTTATTCTGCAATTGTTTTGCCCTCATTTGGGTGTTTTTTGAGATTGTTTCCATTTTTTAAATTTGCATCCATCAGTCAGTCATGTGTACATCACGGTCATCTTTTTTTAGTAGTATAAATGTAAATGTATTTACTGTTAATAGATACAGATATTTACTAAAGAAATATAAATAATCTGCAAAACATACGTTACAACCAACACTCCACCAAATACAATATGTCATCCAAACTGTGATCAGTGCTGTCACATCATAATTTAAATTTTAACAGTGATTTGTTACAGTTTTGGAAGGCACAGACAGATGATGTTATCTTGCTGACTGGGGCATTGGATCAGAAAATTCATCTATGTGTTGTTCTAGAGGACAGTTACAAATATATTTTGTTGTTTAATTTGTCTTAAAACTTATTATGTACAGTATATATAACAGTGTATTGATTAAGTATTGGCTTTTTACTCGCACTTTCTTACATGTCATCAACTCAGAAATCTTGGAGTTGAAATCTGTGTTGGAGCTCACAGAGAGCAGGATTTCTGTGATTTCAACATGGATTTGTTGTTCACAATGTAACATTAGCATTATCACAGCTTGGGTTGATAGTGGTTTTGGATTTTAATGTGTTAGACAAGCAAGCCATGTACATATCAACATCACTGCAGTATGTAGTACTGGCTGTATGAACAGTAGCTGGATTTGTGGTGCGTTCAAGCACAATAATTTATCCACCAGTGGTCGCAGGATGTATTAGCACAAATGTGCATGTCTCTGTATGTGTGTATTTTCATTTTGTGCATATCAGTAATCTTGTAGTTGTATGAGAATGTGTGTTCTGCTGTGTGTGTATTCTCCCGCACTAACGATAAATGAAATAATCAAATGTTTATGATGCAGAAAATGGCAATTGGCAGTAGTTGTGACCCTGCGTGTGAATGTGCTGCGTGTGCCTGTGAGTGTTGGTGTCAGTGTGTGCGTGCCACACTGTCAGGTGCAAGGTTGTTATTAACAACTCTACACAGAGAAATGGAGCAATGGAGTAGAGGCAATACAGGGTCTGTCAGCCAGCAGAGAGAGGGCGTGTGACAAAGTAAAAGTGGGAAATATTCATATGATTTTTTTTTTCTTCTACCACACACACCAGTACAAGTACTAGATTTTTTAGGAATATCTGGGTTCAGTTGAAGGTCAGTAGCAAAGCGTGGCTGGTTGCTTAGCTACGCCTGAAATAAAAAAGGTTAACATTAGACATTTAGAAATTAGAAAAGGATTTAGAAAATGCTCTGACTTCCACTAGGAATATTTAATAACCGCAACTGCAGTCCAACCTAAACCGGAGACTATTACATTTAATCATTTCTCGTTGAATCTGCTAGAGATGGCATGAATGAGTCACAAAACCACATTAGCTTTGACAAGCATTTGAGTAAACAGAGAACACACTTAAACAGGATGGCATTTCAGTCCAATCAAATAAGTGACAGCCAAATTACCCACTCTGTGTAGTTACACCCTCTTCAAGCTTTTTTAAAAATCAATCACAGTGTTTACTGGCAGATATGGATAGAAGTGTAAAAGAGCTTGTATGGGAGAGAGCTATATGGCAACAACTGTTCGATGAAGTGTAAATCACACACGTCTGGAGTCAGTAAAACTGGAAGTAATAAATTACATTTAGTCTTGTTTAGTGCAGTTGAGAAACTTTTCGTATACTTTTGCAACAATTTCTGAAGTTTGGAGTCATTGGCTGAAAACAAATCCGTTACCACACAGTAAGAACTTCTAACCAAAGTTATCCACTGCATGAATGTGACATTACGTGTTTGGGAATTCTGGATTTATGTGTGTATGTCAGTGTTTTTTGTCTGTAGGATTTTTGTGTGGTTTGTCAAATAATTTTACCTGCATTCAACATGCTGTACATGTCTTAAATTTGCCTTAAAACATGGAGGTTTCCATGAAAACCTAGCTTAGTACAGCTTTAAGTCAGTGATTCCAACATTGATGTCACTTACTAACTCTGACAGGGTTCAGCAAAGTCTACCTCATTTGGTGACAAATCGCCATCATTCTCTGTTTTGATGAGGTTCTGAATTATTATCCTCTCCACAGCGATCCATGTAGTGCTATCTTAGATTTACAGCCCTATCTGCTGCACCATCAGCAGCTGAAGCACAGCAGATCCATCATGATGTGGCACAGTTAATTCTCCTAATCTATCATTTGCTATGGGAATGAAATTCAGGCACCTGTTCAACTAATATTTCAATAAGGTTTAATAATGACTCAATTTCCTTTTTTTCCACTTTTTACGAAGTGTCATTAACATTAACTTTCTTAGTGTTTTTGAGTCTCCAGAGTGTTTTGTTTTCTCGCTAAAACCGAACACAGTGTTTGATCACCAGGGAATTATGTGTGACTTGGGTGTTCAGTCATCTCAGCCATTTTGGAAGTTGTAGTTTGTGACACAATTGACCCTTCGCTAAGCCACACCCCAAACACGTAGCTGGCCAATCACAAAGCAGTATAGTACTTGCTCAAAATGAGGTCCAACACTTGTAATGTACTAATGGCTACGCTCCATTGACTCGTATGCAAGAACTCATTTTCTAGCTTTTTTTGCTATGTTTTTCCAAGATATGGTCAAACTGTTCCTGGGGCACTTTCAATAGTTACAGTCACTACCCAGAGAGTTTGAAAAGAGAAGTATGATTTATTCTCTTTCCAAAACCTAAAAAAAATCCAGAAAAATGTAGGCTGTGGATTGTTTCTAATGTAATGTTAGCTAACGCTAGCTAACTTAATACTAAATGTAACGTTATAACCCTGCTGTTTCCTCTTTTTAATGTAATAGTGACTAGAGACCTACCCAGCTTTGCAGGAATAGTGTTGACCCAATAATATGGTTGTCCTCTTTATCAATATTCAGGTATTGCAGTGATTCACTTTTACTCTGTGATCAGTAGGCTTTACCTTCCGTCTTTACTTTTTTCACGTCAGTTTGACAGCCTGAAAACAACTTTTACATGCACAATGCAACTGCAAAAATGTCTGCTTTCTTTCTTTTTCCCAAAATTATACAATATTTCTCCACAGAGTGAAGTAATAGACAGTGGCAGCGCTGTGAAAAAGTTCCAGACAGGTCCCACAGTATGCCGGACTTAGCAACAGTAACTAAGGGGGCATGGCTTAGCGAAGGGTCAATTGGTATCCATTATCTTGAAAAGTGTTCCTTTTATTGTGGCCACTGGACAAAGTATTTGAAGAACCTCAGAATACACCACAGAGTGGTATCAACACCTTGCTGACACGTCCATCCATCCATCCATCCATCCATCCATCCATCCATCCACCGTTTACCGCTTATCTTGCATACAGGGTTCGTGGGGGCCTGGAGCCGATCCCAGCTGACATCGGGTGAAAGGTGGGGTACCCCCTGGAGAGGTCACCAGTCCATCGCAGGGCCACGCATAGATAAACCACCAGTCACGCTCACACTTACACCTAAGGACAATTTAGGGTCACCAATTAACCTAGTCCGCATGTCTTTGGATGGTGGGAGGAATCCAGAGCACCCGGAGACAGACAGAAAGAGCATGCAAACTCCCCACAGAAAGGCCGGGAACAACCAAGGTTCGAACACACAACCTTATTGCTGTGAGGTGACACTGCTAACCACTTTACCACTGTGCCACCTCTCCCAGACAAAAGGTGTCCTCTACATGTTTTCTTGTGTGCATGTTTGAAATCAGTGTATGGATTAGGAAGTGCAAGGTGCCTAAAAGCAAGAGTTGTATGAGAAACAGATGCAGAACTCACTACGGGCGGGAGGAGAGATGCGGTTGTTTGGTCCACAACAGACTTTGATTGACAGCCAACAAACCGCACTAACTGGGCAGATAAACCTGGATTTGTTTGAACTGAAGTCAACAGGTTAGGTACTGAGGTATTAAGAGGATACTAAGGTGGAATTAACAACATTACAGACAATACAGTGTCCACACTGGTGCTGTTTGCTGCATGAGACAAGAACCTCTTGGCAGCACAGATGTCGTCTGACTCTGATCATGTTCAGTCAGGCAGACTGGACACAAGGTGGGCCCTTTGTAACTAATGAGAGCTGTGGGTCTGCTTGCTCCTCTACAGATGAGAATTGAAACATTTCTCATGTTCCTCTCATCCCTACCATCCTATGATTTTCTCCCGGCCTACCCCTCCATCTCACGCACGCCCACCCACCTTTATTTCTAATCTATTTTAAATGCTCTGAGTAGAAACTGAGCTGCCTGTAAACTCAAAGCGACAATACATTGCTTTTAATTAAGCAATTAATATTGTTTGACAACTTTGTTGGGGTACATCAGTTATTCTAATGTGCCGGAGAGATGTTCACTTTGGGTAAATGAGTCATGAGGCGAGCATGGAGAGGAGAAAGAAGTGCTATCATACTGAGGCTTGTTTCTGACTTAAAGAGCCCATTATCTGCTGCTGCTCGGGTGGAAGGCAAACTCATGAAACTCTAGTTATGTTTCCTGGAGTGTTAGATTATTTCATTTTAGTGTTATAAGTCAGTTTTATATAGATAATTGTGAACGATCAGATGGAGCACTGTGTATCACAGCCACAGTATCATTTCAAATTATTATTAGGTCCAGAATTGTTGGGATTGCCTGACAAAGCTGTACAGTCTCAACAATAGCATACTGGGAATAAGCAAATAGCTTTTTATTCAATGAATGCATGGATGAAAATAAACATGACAACTTTGTTGTCTGTAAATAGAAAAGTTTTTCTTAATATATAAGCATTCGATCATTTTAGAATAGTATGTGTTGTATAATATGCCTTATTATACAGTCACATCTGCATGTACCCTTAGCCTAATGAAACATTTGGACCTAAGTCACTCACAGCAGTGTGGGCTTAGCCAACGATATGCTGACAAAATAACATCACCTACTCAGCCATTAGAATAGTTAGCTGAAGTTGCAACTGCAATAGCGGATTATGCTAGCTACAAAAACAATGCCAAAACACTTATGCTGGGCTCAGAGTTTGAAATACATTTTTTCAATGCCTAGTTTTACTTTTTAACTATGCGCTAGATGAAAGAATAACATTCAGCTCATTTAGTAATCATCACTGTAGCATAAATATTGTCATTCAGTGTTTAATATATTTAGGCCTACACAAGAACATTACATGTTTGCATGTAATTCAGCGACAACCCACCTTACTTAACAATCAGCAGGTAGCCTACATCCAGAGGACAAGAAACACAAGTATAGTATAGTATATAGATAGAAGACATATAGTATATATCCTCTTAAAAAACAAATAAAACTTTGGGGCAGCAGTAGCTCAGTCCGTAAGAATTAGGCTGGGAACTGGAGGGTCACCATCAAATCCACTGCAGACCAGAGTTCCAGAGTGTGGACTGGTAGCAGGAGAGGTTCCAGTTCACCTCATGGACACTGCCAAAGGTGGCTTTGAGCAAGCACCTGAACCCCTAACTGCTCTGGGCGCCACACAGAGTGGCAGCCCTCTCACTCTGACATCTCTCCGTGTGTTGTTATGGGTCATGTTTGTGTGTGTTTCGGATAAAAAAGTATCTTCTTCTTAATGTTCACCACAGATTATTATACAGGCAGTGCTCAATACAGAACACACAGTTCAACCATCTCAGTTCAGACCTTCACTAGAGACAAAAACCTCCTCTACTGCATCCCAGCAACAAACAAAATAATACTGAGTTTCAAGTGACACCTCTTGTGTCTAATAGAGAAGCTTAGTGATCCAAACCACTGGAGTTATCTCCAATAGTCTGGTCGGCGCTGCTGGCAAGCAGCATACTGGCTGTTAACACTCTTTTCCACTGGTAAATTTGGGTCACAGATATTCTCTGCGCTGATTGCTGGTGTGCTGCTTGTGTGGTGTCTGATGCAGGTGCGGGCAGACTATTACTGTCCTAGGCCGTGCACATACCATGTTTTGCAGGTTTGTGATGTTTCCAGTCAGGATACTTTCTATTGCTTCTCTGTAAAAACTGAAAATAACTTGGCATGGGAATTTGGCCATCTTAAGCTTCCCTAAGAAATATAGTAATTAAGAACAAGAATTGTTCTTTGTGATGCTGATTCCCAGGAACCTGAAACTGTTCACCTGCTCCACCTCAGCTCCACTGATGTAGACAGGAGTGTGTCTTTATCTCCTTCCTAAAATCAGCGACCAGCTCCTTGGTTTTGCTGACGTTACGCAGTAGGTTGTTCAGTAGGTTGTGCAAGATTTGAATATGTTTTTCTCCTGATATGAAGTCTCATCTTTGTTTGAAATCCGGCCATGATGGTGGTGTCATCCGCAAACTTCACAGCAGAGTTCTCTCCATGTCGGGGGATGCAGTTGTGGGTGTACAGCTTGAACAGGAGGGAATGAGCACTGCCCTGCGGGGTGCTGGTGTTGAGGACTAGAGAGCCTGTTTTGACAGTAGTGGGTCTGTTTGTGGGGAATTCTGTATTGTAAATAAATAACTGCGTATGCATGTCCACAGCTGTGTGTGTTAGTAAGAGTAGGTCTCCTATTCCCTCAAGTTCAATGGACTTGTCGGACTTTTAAACACAACATTGTTGACAGTTTGGTATAGTTTGACAGGGTCTCACTGCGTTGATTTTACCTCCCTTTTCCAGTTGGGTGGCTCACAAATGTGCAGCTAAACATGCTCAGAAAAAAGTGACCTCCTCTGTCTCTCCCTAAATTCAATTCAATTTCAAATTTGCTTTAGTGACATGAAGTTTAATAGAATAGTATTGCCAAAGCTTCAAGGAAACACAAAAGAGCAATTCAATTCATTCAGCTAAATAAATAAAACATAAGTAAATGTGTGTGTGTTTAATGAACTGTATGAATTTAATTCATACCGCCCATGAAAGAAATAAAATTTCTCAATTTCAGTGAAAGTGAGTGTGTGTGTTTAATGAACTGTATGAATTCACACATCTGATTAAATAAATAAAATGAGATAAATAAACTCTCTCTTTCTCCTTCACTGTAGATGGCATTTGTGAAGTGAGTCAGTAACTTCATTCTTATTGTACCATGACAGTTCATGGTAAATGCAACTTTTCTAATGTTCTCCATTATATGTGACAACAGCACGAGCACTGGCTTTAATTTCCTGGGCATGAAATTAAATCTGAACAAGGGTCACTGCAGGTAACGGGAACGGAGAAGAGAGCCAATCAAGGTCAGGTGGGCAGATGGCCGGGTCTGGCTGAATTAACACTGGATCAAGGTTTTCATGTTTTAGTGATTTCTTCCTTCTCTTACTGAGGATATCAAAAGGCTTAAATTGCTCCTTAACTTGGAGTTAAGGTGACAATCACTTAACTCACCTTAACCTTCACCTGACAATGAAGTGTAATAACTTTATGATTATGCTTGATAGCTTTTTTTGGAGTTTGGAGGAGCTCATGAGGCTGTTTCTTTGGTGCCTTGGAGAGTAAAACTCTGTATATTTACATACTGGAGAACATACCTAAGCCAGTCGACAAGCTGAATATGGACCATCTCGTCTGCAGAGCTCAAGTCTATCTGTGTTTGCTATTTGAAATCTCAGCAATCAAAGCTGTGATTTTCTGGATGTGCCTCCATGGCTCCTACCTATGCTTCCCTCATATCTCCATGGGGAACTGTGAAATCCATTAAGAGCGTGTAGAGGAGCTACAGGTCCCCAGTGTTCCGCCTAAAGCTGTAGGGAACACACACTGGCAATAATAATCCATACACACCGGAGATTTGTCACTTCGGTATTCCACATGACAAAGTGCCTTTATTAGCTGTTAGTTCAACTGTATAAGGAAGAACAAAGTATGAGCAAAAGCCTTGTCAACAACTTTAGGATGAAAAAGCCAAGTTCCAACACAGTGTTTGGTTGTCATGCAAGTAGTACACCTTATTTTAATTTTATTTCTAAGAAATCCCCACAGGTTTCTCTCCACACCTTGTTAAAGATACATCAACACGTTTGAAGGTCTCTCTTGATGCTTCCTCTGCAGTCTTATTCCCCTTTTGGTTCCAAGGATCTCTGCAATGTTGGAACTTTTCACTGCTGTTTGTAGGAATTCTTCCAGAACAGACTTTTAACAAAGTATTTGATACCCAAGAGGTTGACATTTCCTTGGCAGTACATCACAGTCATTGTTACAGCTATTATTTTTTAACTTTGTCTGTCTGACAGTTAGTCTGCCAGCCAGTGGGCTGTCTCGAGCTGAGATGACAGCAGTGTTATTGTATCCGATCTGCCTAATCACAGCTTAATCTTTTCCAAGGCAATGCCTCGCGTTGTGTTCATTGGGGGTGACAAAGACTCGGTGTAGTTTTAATCTTGGTAACTGAGCCACCGCGAGTCGAGCAAATGAACCTAATCTCCAGTCAGATGAAAGGAGGGATCCCAGCTCACTCTGAGATGATGTTGTTTATTGTTTTGCTGCACTTATCGGCTTAACGTGTAAAGATTTTACAAGGAACAGCTCAGTGGTTTTAAACAGATAAAGACGGCTTAGTGCCAAAGCTATGTTTTCCTCACATAGTCTCACATTCTTTTGGTGTCATCAGGAAAAACAGAAATATAGAGTGAGAGTGCAGAGGATGGCCACCAGATGCAGGTTCTGTTTATCTGGATGGAGGTGGATGTACAGAAGTAAAAAAAAAAAAAACTAAATACAAAAACATTTCTCTCTTACCTGTAGAGACCTGTTTGTATATTTGTCCAAGTTTTGAGATATCTGAATGGAAGCTGAAAGTAATGCTTACTGTCATTTTAATCTGCCAAAAAAAATGCTCATCGCAAGTCTCCAATGACACAGATGCCATGTTTTGGCCAGTCAACTGTCAAAAACTCAAAGATATTCAGTTTACCAAGGTCTAAAGCAAACAAATATAGTTGAAATGTGTTTTTGTTGACTGACTATTGCATTATTTTCCTAATGTAATCTAATCCAAAAACAGTGTCCCAGGTATTGTGGATAATCTGTTGAAGACAGCGTCAACAATTTTCATCTGGACTGCCCCCCCCCCCTCAGAAATTAGCTCAAATGTACAAGTACGCTGTTGACATAACTTCTTTGTGTATTATTCCCAGTAACGAGGACAGTGTTTCTTTAATTAATTGCTGCAACCCTGTGAAGAATTATATAATGTGCTGGGTTGAGGGCAGAAATCTCAGAGATATATTTTCAAACCAGGAGATCAACGTGATCTAACTGTATGAGGGAAGTGAGAAAATGTTTAGTTAAGTGGGTGAACTGATCTTTTAAAAGCAATATGTGAAAACTGATTCTCCAGTTAATATTGTCTGTTGTTGTTGTTAAGTGCAGACAACTAAAATCTGTTGACATAGATGTTTTTGCCAATTACCGCATTAGCCTAATTGGCATCCTCATCGGAGTAGCTGCTTATGTATAATATATTATAGATATGACTGATCTGGTGCGTGTAGGCTGTAGCTCAGTCTGTTCAAACACCCTCTCCACAGCCTCTGGAAGTGTGCGGAGGGGGAGATATACTGTAGATAAAACAGCCAGTGTGTTGTTGTCTCGGGGCTTGCCTTGTCATTTTAAACTAGTTTAGTGATCTCACCACGTGGCCCACAAGGATGGAACACTAGCACGCCCTATTTCGACTTTTAATCAGCACATTTGGTGCTAAATAATGCAAATATGAAAACAAACATGCATCTGAAGTCTCCTCGTGTAACGCACTACCTAACTGGGTGTTTGTGCTAATTATTGTCTGCTCGTTGTTGCAAATGGGCGATGCTTCAGGACGGAAATAATACATTTTTTCACAGAGTGCTTTGAAGTTCTATGATCAGAAAGTTTACACAAAAATACATACAGCCTATCATTTTTAATGCGAACATGGCATTTGTGCAAGTCAGCTTAGCTCCCCTTAGAGAAATCTCATCCCGATGTTGGAATTTTTTAAAATAACCCCATAAGCGATGCAGTGGAATGCACCAAATAATGAACACTTCAATTTCAATTTATTGATGGATAGCCACTTGAGATGCAGCACCTCGTTTTCAAGAGGGTCCAAAGACACACATACATAAAACAGGAAAAAACAACAAAACAAAAAAAATGCTCAAAACAATTGAGTTCCTACGCAGCTTACACCCTAACCCCAAACCGAACACCCATGATGGTTCAGACATGTTATAGCTAGCACAATAAGTACATCTCATTTACCTCATAGACCCATAATACACTTGAGATTCAATGCAAAAAAGCATCATACAAGAAAGACGGAGGTGAAATCCACAGGAGGCAATCAATCAATTAAGACGATTACATGAAGCAAAGTCAGCATCAGTAACATGCGCACACGTTAAGATATTGAAATAGAGATAACCTAAATCTGCGAAAGGGGTGGTATTATGCTCATTTTCAGGTTCAAAATCTTAATTTTGGGTTGTACCAGAACAGGTTTACATGGTTTAATATTCATAAAACACCATATTTTTCTCATACTGCACATTGCTGCAGCTCGTCTTTTCAGCTTGACTGTTGTACACTCCGCTTTTGAGCTACAGAGTGATGCATCTTACTTGTGCCATATCTTTATTAGGAGTTGCACATGTGCGGTTCCCAGGTAAGAACTACTAGCCAATCAGAAGCAGAGAAGGGCGGGTCGTAAGAAACAAGGTAGTGTGATCCAAATCAAAGCAGACACCGTAACCTAGCAGATGGTATAAGTTATTACCAGTCCACAACATCATTGTTCCACATCTTACCATCAGGACTAAACGTTGAACTGTTGCCGGTGGTCTGATGATCTATGCTGCCTTGCCGAAAAAGCTACTATGGCGCAAATTCCGACTCGACTCTACTCTGCCCTGCTCCGTTTTCCATTGCAGGTAGTACCCAGAGATAGCGACACCACACACAACTGCCGCAACGTGTTCAATGCGACACACATACCAGCGATCCACACAGCTCTTAAGATATATACACGCTACCGTTAAAACGTTTGAACCTTCCTCAGAATGTAAAGACAGATAAGCGGTATGAAAACCTTCCAGCTGTGTTTTCCTCTGCCGTTGTTTCTGCAGCGGTCTGTGTGACGGTTGGAGAAGAGGGTCTCTGTGAGCGAGCGGCTGGCCGGCCTCACACGCTCCTTCCATGGGTTGACACAGGCATCCCCGGCCGCCAGCTGTGGAGCTCCTCAACTCCGAAAATATTCATCATATTTTTGTTCCACCACCACTTCTCGTAAAACTGTCAGTTTTTGAAATCTATACAGCTGTTTTCTCACCTCAAAACTTCCCAGAAGTGGATTTAGTGATGAAATTCCATATGAAAACTGAAAAATATAAAACTTAGTTGCTGGCCTGTCTGGTGCAATGATGATGCAGTGAATAGTGAATATTCTCTCTGACCAATCAATAGTCTGTTGTGTTTTCATGTTACATTTTAGTATCCCTCAGCTCACTTGGAACCTCAACGGAGGTGAAGTGACGAAAAAAAGGACCTGGAAGCAGGTACATGTACAACTTTTCTACAATGGAAACCCAAACAAAGGCGGGTCGAGGAAAAGGTCCTCCACTCAGACTAGCTTGGTTTGAGGGCGTGCCTGACCCCACCAGCCACTTGGCAAGCTTTATGACGCATTTATGAAGAATGTTCCACTCACAAATAGTTTTATAATGAAAAGCTTTGCGTCCACAGGAGCGGAGAAGATTCTTGGTACAGTAAAGATGAGAAATTGCATATCTCTACATAAAACTACAAAGAACAAAGTGCTCTTTCAGATACGAAGGACAATTGAAATAGGCACACTCCATGTAAGGATACAAAACAACAATAAAGTTTTATGCTGAAGCCCATCAGACCAAACAGGCTCAGATAATGTCGAGTAAGAACAAAGTGAGCATTAGTAAAGCTGGAGAAACACAGAGAAATCCCTGTGAGCAAAAACCTCAGAAACTCTAAAGGTGACCAATCATGCTTTTCCACATTTTATGACTTATCTACAATGTTATAATGTTGGATGCTCATGTAATACATGGCCAAAGCCTCAAAAAATTAAGTATTCATAAGAAATCCCTGTGAGCAAAAACCTCAGATTTCCTCCAGTTCTGAAAGCTCTGTTTTGAACTGCTTTTTCAACCAATCTCTTCTACATAATACTAAGCCAAACATCTATACAGGTGTCACAGAACTATAATATAGGATTGGAAAAGCAGTATAATAATTCTCCTTTAAAAAAAAAAAACAGGAGGGCGTCGCATGGCGTGAGCAGTGCAACTGACCAGCTCCGTGAAAATTGTATTAAATTTTATTTTCCAGACCACCGAAGTTCAAACAAACTGAGCCACAACGTCCGTGATATTAAAATGTCTCAAAGGAAGGGCAGACAATACACGCAGACGACTCTAGAGGTTGAATCTCACGCTGACACCGCAGGAAAAAGTGAAGGTGCTAAAGCTAGCGGAGCCGCGGGTCTGACAGAAGAAGGCTCAATCTCACTAGGCAGTTTGCGTGCCGAACTGAGATCAGAATTCAACTCGTACGGAGACACCATGCGATCATTTCTTAAAACAGAAATAGAAGGCCTTGGTAAAGAAATACGCGGCGAGATCTCTTCCTTACGGGAGACAACCAAAGCGGACATGAAAATTATCCGTGATGAGCTAACGGAAAAAGTTGAGAGACTGTTTTCTATGCAGGCAGAAGCAGCTAACATACCTCAGCAACACTTCTGACAGGCTCACGGCTCTAGAGAATTCCTAACAATCTCTTGCTGCTGATCATAAGAAACTTCAGGAAAAATGCATCTATTTGGAAAACAGGAGCCGCCGCCAAAACATCAGGATACTAAACATCCCAGAGGGGTCTGAAAACAATACGCCGACTGCGTTTGTGGCCAAGTTTCTGGCTAAAGTGCTTGGTGAAGAAAACTTTGACGGCCCCATTCTTGTTGATCGTGCCCACAGAAGCCTTGCCCCAAAACCACGTAGTGGTGAACGGCCCCGACCCATAATTGCCCGCCTTCACTACTACTCAGATAAAGAAAAGATTATGTCGTTGTCCCGGGCCAAAAGCAAGCTGTTCTTCGAAGGAGCACAGATTCATATCTTCCCCGATATGAGCCCAGAGGTAGGACGACAACGAGCAGCCTTTAATCAAGTAAAAGCCAAACTACTTGACGCTGGTCAAGTTGGAGATTACAGCCGACGGTTCTAAAGGATCCTTTACCGACCCACGGGCAGTGGAGCGGTTCATTGACCACAACAAATCATCATCACTGGATGAACACTGAACGTAAGAACACTAATTTGGACACTTGTGGTAATGCTACGGCCTACACGATCTGAATAACGGACTGTAATAGGTACCCAAAAAGATGTGAACCCCTTTTACCATTTCTTTAATATTGTACAGAGATGCGTATATATGTATGTATATATATATATATATATATATATATATATATATATATATATATGTGTGTATGTGTGTGTATGTATGTATTTTTTTTTTAATTATTACTATTAATTCTATTTATTTCAATAATTCTTTTTTTGTTTGTTTTCTTTGTTTTGTTTTTTTGTCTTTTACACATCTATCTGCTTCAAATTTAGGGAACTCTGGGGTACATTAGACACATACAGTGGCCAAAATATGGTTCAGATGGTCTGGAAAACGAAATTGGTTTAACTTTTGGAGCTTAGTGTTAAGTCAAATGTTCACACACCTCTCTGAGTGTATAAACAACTTCTCTTTTGGGAATACGTGTTTCCTCCGTAGCTCTGACAGAGCTGCTAGTTCAGGGAGGGAACAGTGTTTATTGGACCTAGGGATTTTGGTTTGTTCTGTGTTTTTACCTGCACTACAATTGATTATAACTTTGATTTTTGTTGGAGACCGTCCAAAAAGAACCCTTTCATTTTTTCGAAACCAGAGTCATTTTTCATTTTTCCAACTAAACGGTTATGGCTAAAAACAATATTTTAGACTCATGTAGTCACAAAAACTTGGTCAAAATTATTTCCTGGAATTGTAAAGGACTCAATGGACCTATTAAACGGGGAAATATGTTGACCCACCTTAAAAAATTAGAGATGGATATCGGGTTTTTACAAGAGACGCACTTAAAAGATCAGGATCACAAACGGTTACGAACTAAATGGATTGGGCAGATATTTCACTCTAATTTCCCAGTAAAAAACAGAGGTGCTGATATAGTTATTAGAAAGACAATTCCCTTCTTAGCATCAAAAATAATATCTGATTCTCGAGGACGATATGTTATTGTTACAGGAAAACTGTACAATAAACCAGTTACTCTAGCTAGTGTATACGCCCCCAATGTGGATGATGAGACCTTTATTACCTCCTCCTTCACAGCATTACCTAATATGGACTCTCATAAATTGATTATTGGTGGAGATTTTAAGTGGTGTTAGACCCAACAATAGATAGGTCATCACAAAAACCATCCAACATATCAAAATCTGCTAAAGCCATTCATGCACTCATGAATACCTATAAATTATTTGATCCATTTAGAGTTTTATCTTCCAACACAAGGAAATATTCTTATTTCTCTCTGGTTCATCATTTGTTTTCTAGAATAGATTTCTTCTTAATTGACTATGCATATTTAACAAACATCAAACACTGTGATTACGAAGCAATAGTGTTATCTGACCATAGTCTAGTATCATTTCACATAGAAATGGGACATGATCCGACGACCAAAAAATGGCGGCTTAACAATGCTCTTTTATCGGATGATAAATAGAAGAACTGCAAAAACAAATTGATATATTTTTACATACAAATGATGATCCAGAGATTAAAAGATCCACCTTGTGGGAAACATTTAAAGCATACATGAGGGGCCAGATTATTTGCTTGAATAGCCTGATAAATAAGCAGCGAAGGGAAGAGGAGTTGAAAATGACACAAGAACTAAATGAAATTGATAGAGTTTATGCTAAATCCCCCACACCAGACCTTTATAAAAGAAAGCAGTCATTGCAGACTGAACTCAATTTACTATATACAGCAGAAACAGCTAAATTCTTGACATAATTAAGACACAAACATTATGAATATGGGGAAAAAACAGGTAAACTATTAGCTCAGCAAATTAAAGAAGAAACAGCGTCAAGGTTAATTACAGAGATATGAACAGATTCTGGTCAGACAACAACCAATCCCAAAATAATAAATGACACATTCAAGAATTTCTATTCTGAATTGTATTCTTCAGAATCCAAAAATGATTCAAACTTAATAGAACAATTTTTAGATAAGCTTCAGATACCCACTATAAATTCAGAAAACAAAAAATTATTAGAACAACCCATTTCAAACTTAGAAATAAAACAAGCTATACAGTGTATGCCAAACTCTTAAGTGCCCTGGCCCTGATGGTTACAGTGTTGAATTTTACAAAGCTTTTACAGATCAAATCTCAATACTACTTTTAAGTGTCTATAATGAAGCATTGACTACAGGTTCTCTACCTCCAACGTTATACGATGCATGCATCTCTTTAACCCCCCAGAACCTGGATCATATAGACCTATAAGCCTTTTGAATGTTGATAACAAAATTTTGGCAAAAATCTTAGCCATGCGTTTGGAAAAGGTCCTTCCAACTGTTGTGTCACCAGACCAAACTGGATTTGTTAAAAACAGGCAGTTGTTTTTTAACATCAGGCGACTGTTCAACATTATCTACACTCAAAATCCAAATAAAGAAGTATTCGAAATACTGGTCTCACTAGATGCCGAGAAGGCCTTTGACAGGGTCGAATGGGATTTTCTCTTCTCGGCCCTGTCAAGATTTGGATTTGGCCCCTACTACTTTGCTTTAATTCAGCTGCTTTATGCTCAGCCTAAAGCATATGTTCGCACAAATAATATGGACTCTTGCTCTTTTCCTCTTCACCGTTCAACACGACAAGGCTGCCCTTTATCCCCCTTGTTGTTTGTGCTGGCCATAGAACCTCTTGCTATTTTGCTGCGCTCTACAGGGGATTATAAGGGGATTGTAAGAGGAGATAAGGAACATAAAGTGTCCTTATATGCAGACGATCTCCTTCTATATATTTCAGACCCATCTCTGTCCCTACCAAAAATTATGACCATGCTATCGGACTTCGGTAAAGTATCAGGATATAAAATTAACCTGTCAAAAAGCATATTGTTCCTGATCAGTTCTAAGGCAAAAGATCAAGTACATACGCTCACCCCTTTTCCCTTCGCTGTTTCAGACTGTTTTAAATATCTGGGAATAAATATCACACGCGAAATATCTGGCTTATTCAGCAAAAACTTTGTGAACCTATATAAACAAACAGATTGAGAGGTGGTCTAATCTCCCGATCTCTCTCGCTGGTCGAATTAATATCAGAATGAATGTTTTACCGAAATATTCTTTTTTATTTCAGTGTATTCCAATTTTGATTAATAAGACATTTTTTACCAAAATAGATTCTTTAGTTGCATCCTTTATTTGGAATAAAAAGACACCAAGAATTAGAAAATCCTTTTTACATAGACCCAAACCTATAGGAGGAATGGGATTACCCAGCTTCCGGCTGTATTATTGGTCCTGTAATATTCGATGTATGTCATTTTGGAATGGAACTCTCAAACCTGATTGGGAACAGATGGAAAATCATAGTTTTTCTCCTAATACATTGAGATCATTGATGCATTATACCTCTGATCTTTCTAAATTTAAGGTTCAGAATCCGGTCGTGTCTCACTTATTAAAAATTTGGTCTCAGATCAGAAGATATTTTCAGTGGAATCAATGTTCAGTTCTTACACCAATAACTGGTAATCAAGCACAAACTGTTTTCAGGTCAAACATTTCAACAATGGGACCTTAAAGGAGTGCACACAATTATGGACCTCTTTATTGACAAAATATTTCCAACATTTGAACAATTAATACATAAATTTAATATTGATAAAGACTTTTTCAAATACTTGCAAATACGCAACTTTACTAAAGTAACATTTCCCTCTTTTCCCAATCAGCCTGAAGTAGGTCCTATGAACAATCTATTATTGAACAACCCACTCAAAAAAGGATCTATTTCTAGAATTTATAATTACCTTTCACAGATAGATTGTACAACTACACTTGACCATATAAAAGATGCTTGGAGGGAGGACTTAGGAATAAACATCACAGACGACCAATGGATCGAAGCTCAAGAACGAGTCCACTCCTCTTCAGTTTGTATCAGACACGGTCTGCTGCAGTTTAAAATCCTGCACCGATTGCACCTTTCAAAACAAAGACTGTCCAGGATGTTCCCGGGAGTGGACGCCTCTTGTGAACGTTGTGGCTATGCCCCTGCTTCATTGGCACACACATTCTGGAACTGTCCCCACATCACCCTCTATTGGTCTAAAATAATTGAGACTTTGTCAACAATTTTTAATGTTAGACTCCCAGCAGATCCAGTAATGTCACTATTTGGTGTTGTACCTACAGATATACATTTGAACAACTCACAAATTAATGTAATGTGTTTTGTGATGTTGCTAGCCAGACGTCTAATTTTACTAAACTGGAAAAATAAAATTCCTCCTACTCATCAAAACCTTCTTAGAGATGTAATGCAATATTTACAATTGGAAAAGATTAAATATTCTTTGAGGAAGAAAGAACAAACATTTTACTCAATTTGGCAACCTTTTATTAATTATTACAATAAGTAAATGTGGATAGCCCTCCTAATGCCTGATCTGATGTATTTTTATTTATTGCTTCAAATGTGTGCAGGTTGTTTTTGTTTTGTTTTTTGTTTGTTTGTTTTTTTTGTTTGTTTTACATTCATACATATACAAATTGTATTCATGTAAGTGATTTGTAAAAAACTGTTGGAAACTGTTAAAATAACTGGAAAAAAAACAAACAAAAAAAAACAACAGAAAGTTGTTAACACTTGTCATAATTCGGGAGAAATGTGAGCCTGCAACAGCGTGCTGCGTGTGACGTCGTCTTATTCTTCTGTGCATGCAGGTCATTTTCAGGCCGTGGACAGTTCACACGAGTCTGATATGGGCCACATTTAAACTATAATGTGAACTGTCAAACAAAAAAATCGGATCTGTCAAAATCAGAATTGAGCCTGCAGTCTGAACGTAGCGAGTCCAGCCCAACTTGAGTTGCTTTACAATGACATCCATAATTTGAACCTACATAAATTAGAACAGGTATGTAACAATCTAATGGTTATTTCAGCAGTACAATACTGTAAAATAAGCATTACAGTACTTTTTAGCAAGAACAGTAAAAATACTACTTTTAGTTTACATATGTTTATGGTTTCCTTTTCTTGTATGCTGCTGTATACATCACCGTTACAATTGTAGTGTTTTGCCAAATAAATATTTTGTGTTTCAACATGGTATTGGTGTTTACAGTGTGCTTTTAATCACATCTAAGCAGATTACTTTCACTCTAGAACAGTGGTTCTCAACCTTTTTTGGGCCAGCGCCCCCCTATCCATTATCCAGATCACTCACCGCCCCCCATCAAAAAAGATGTTCATTATTTGCTCTGAATATATTTTGATTTTTTTAATTATTATAGTTATTTAAAACATGGAAAAGGTAACAAAAGGCCATGTTAAAAGTAATTATTTTTAACTAATAATTGAGTGTTCCTCCCATAAACTGTGTATGAAGCAAGATACTGTTTTCTTGGATGGAGTACTTAATAAGTGGGGGGTATGGGGGTCCTCCCCCAGAAGATTTTGAGCATTAAACACTTAATTTCCTGCATTCTGGTGAAGATTTCTCCCCTAATTTCTGCCTTTTCTGCACCAATTTAGGGTGGAAATGTCTGAAAATTCAGGTGACAATTCAGAATATATAATTATAATAGAATACAATGTAGTGAGGCTCTCAGGCATTTTTCTTGCTTTTAAATATTTTTCTACTGTAGATCAACTTATTTATCCTGCTGAGTAAACACACATGATTAAGTCTTACCTCCCCTTTTGTGGGGAAGTAACCTATTTGAATGTGTTTATGGCCCCTTTTCATCTCAGTGATAAATTAATCCGTTTTAATTTAGTAACTGACTGGACTTTATTAGCTCATCTGTTAATAACTTCTCCTAACTCAGTGTTTCCCACAGAATGACAGTGTAACTGTGCTGCAGCTGTACAGCATGCTAGCCTCAAAAACCCAGCTGTATTAACTCAGCTCTCCGGCCCCTTACATGCTTGCTAATAACTTCTATTAGCTGGGTCTCCAATATTGACTGCGCTGTGTGCCCGTGTTCATGAGAGAGAGAGGGCGATAGATCGAGGGATGGGTGAGAGAGAGAGAGAGAGAGAGAGGGACGAGCGAGAGGATGAGCTCCGCGAATTCGCGCTCTCTGCAGCTCTGCAGTCAAATACGATCTTAAATCGGTCTGGAAAAAAAAAACGAAAATCAATGTTGCAGTCAGCCTTGATATTGTGGCGGGCCGCCACAAATAAATGAACATGTAGGAAACACTGTAATTTATCTGCTCATGTTCAAAACTTTCTGCACATTCAGAATCTCTGCCACATTTCTGTGTTCTCCAACATTTAAAGAAAAAAAGTCGTAATAGGAGACTAACGTCATTCACCTATTTAAAAAGAATTCATAATATTTTACTACATGCCCTCCTACTGCATTATGTTACTGATTCGCTCGAAGTACCCCCTCACCGTCTGACAGACAAAACTGAATCAACACCTGTGATCACACAGAAAGCTCACAAATAATTCCACACACCTTAACTTCAGCACCTGATAAAGTGCTGCTAACAACCCCCCACAGAGCGAGACAGAGCTTCAGTTTTTGACGTTATATTTTCATAGCCGACTGAAACTACCTATATGTCCGCTTTGGCACAAACTGTCTGCAACTCACAGCGCGAGGAGGGTCGACGTCACGCGCTGGTGTCGCAGCGAAGTTGCTTTCAGGGTGAGTCCGACAGCAGAATATCCCTCTTGTAAATGTGTAACCACTGCGATAACAAGACGTTCACGGTGTTTTCCTCAGAGAAATAAACACTTTCCCACCTAGAAAGAGAGCGTTGGTTTTCTAGTGTTTACACAGTAAACGCCATGTGGGCAAAAATTTAGAGATGATACTCTGACTTCCCATTCCCATGAAGGCAGCACGAAGCTGCACCACAAGTAGCTGATGGAGAAAAAATGCACAGTCTCATCCAGTCGCAGTGGACTAACTGGGAGGTTTTAATGTTGCAGAACACAGTTTTTTGCAAGTAGTTTAAAGTTTAAACTTGTATTGTTGTGAATCTTTGGTGTAAACTCGCTTTAGAATTTCCAACCAACAAACGCCACCCAAAAGCAGGTCAGCGCCCCCCTTTCCAAAATATTGCTTCTGGCGCCCCCCATCGACCTCGGACGCCCCCTGGTGGGCGGTACCGCCCCCGTTGAGAACCACTGCTCTAGAACATTGTATGGAAATGTACACATAAGCCTACTAAAGACAAAAGAGTGTGTAACGGGTGTGGTATATCTAAGAACTTACTATTTTGAAAAAAGTGCCATCTGATGCAACTGCTTTATTTTGGGATGTGTTTATGGCATTTCGAGTGCAGTTTTTAATTTTGAAGGAAATATGAGGCATTTTGCATTTTGTGTGAGCAGTTTGGGGAATTGTGTGTAGAGTATTGATAATAGGAGACATAGTTTTATAAGCATAAGCTGTTGTAAAAAACTGTATACTCCTTCCATTACAGCTTTATTAGAGAGCCAATGGACTCTTGCTTACTAGTTGCTTTGTTAAGTATCCAGTCATTATGTTGAAATATCTCGACAACTTCTGGATGGATTATCATGGCATTTGGTACAGACATACTTGTATTTGTAAGTTTTTGCCTTGGTTCCCCTTCGAGGGAACTCGAACTGCGTCGGTTACGACACTATGGGAACGCCTCTAGGCGTAGCAGGTCTGAATGTGAATGAAATCACTCCAATCCTATTGGCTTGTAGCTAGAACGGTAGGGTGTGACGGATAACCGGAGGAGTATAAGGCACACCTAAACACACTCATCATTAGCTTTTTTCTATGCAGCAGGCGTCTGTATGTTGAGTGAAGAAGCTACAATCCAAGCACTTGTCTTACCTGAGTTGAAGTCTTCCAGCATGTCCGGAACACAGCAGAACTACAGAAGGTGTGTTTATCCCTGTCCTCGGTTCATTACGAAGGGAGATTCGCATGAGATGTGTGTCTCGTGTTTAGGGATGGAGCACACCCGGGCAGCTCTCGAGGGGGCTGCCTGCGGCCATTGCAAAACCCTTTCCTTGCGGGTACTGAGGTCCCGCTTGGCTCTCTTCACCGAGGATGGCCGGATGTGTTCTCCTCGTGGATCTGGCCCAGCGGCCGCTGAGGCAGTCCGTAAGCGGCATTCATGGGGGTCACAGTGTGACTTAACAGAGGATTTCGGGACGGCTGAGGCCCTTTCCCGACCCTCGTCCGCTGGCTCAGATGTATCCTTGCCTCGTTCGGGAGCCCGTTTTACGGATTCTCCTGCTCGTGGTTTGGATCCAGAGACGCTGCAGCACTCTGACTCTGAGGAGATAGATGTGCTCAGTGTAATGGAAGATGACTTCCGGGTGTCGGAGCAGCGTCATCAGGCTGCGCCCGACTATGACGAGCTGCTGGAGGTGGTGACTAGAGCCGTGGCGAAGCTCAACATTACCTGGCTGCAAGAGGAGCAAGCACCACTAGCCAGTGGAAGGCTGGATGAGAGGTTCCTCAAACACCATGCGCCACCTCCACGCCGGTGTCTGCCATTTTTTCCGGATATACACACAGAGCTCAGTAAATCCTGGAGCAGACCATACTCCGCACGTATCTTTACACCCCGATCCTTCAATTACAGCAACGTAATGGGGATCAAAGATCGTGGATATGGGAGGATGCCTCAGGTGGAAGATACACTTGCGGGCTATCTCTCCCCTCGACTTGCGTCCTCCCTGGAGAAGCCGGCGCTACCATCCAAGCCATGTCGCATCACCTCCTCACTGGTGGGCAAGTCATACATGGCAGCGGGTCAGGCAGGTGCGAGCTTGCACACCATGGCGGTGCTTCAAGCCTACCAAGCTGACCTGCTCCAGGAGATGGTCCAGAAGGGGGGTCCCTCTGAGGGAGATCTGGAGGAGCTGCGCAGGACCACGGATCTGTCTCTCAGGGCTACCAAGGAGACAGCCCGCCACATCGGCAGATCCATGTCGGTTCTGGTGGCCACAGAGCATCTCTGGCTTAACCTCTCGGGCATTTCCGAGAAGGACAAAAATCTCCTCCTCGATGCACCAGTTAGCCCAGAGGGCCTTTTTGGAGAAGCAGTTGACTCTGTGGTGGAGCGGTTCCAGACTAGGAAGGCTCAAGGCGAAGCGTTCCGCCAGTTCCTCCCTCGCCGGTCTGTGCCCAGAGCAGCTGAGGCTGCCTGGCACAAATCTCTTCCCTCTACTAGCTCCTACCGAGCGGAAAGGAAGCAGAGTGTTGCATCCCGCAGGCCCCCCCGAGGAGCTGGGGCAGCAGGACAACGCTCTCAGTCCCAACCTATGGAGAGACGCGATCTGAGGACCATCATCCAGTCCCGCCGGAGTGCAGGGAAGAGGTCCTGAGGACCGGGACAGGGGAGACTTTCCTCCCCTCCCTTACCCCCCACACCCCTTCCGGAGGCCGACCGAGGTCCCCTCCGAGGTGGTTACAGGTGACGCTAGCCCGCCGTTTTCACGTTCGGGCCGTACCGGCCACTATCGAGTCCGCGCCGTACTGTCTGCCCCGAGGGTCTGCAGTCAGACGGCATCCGGACTCACTCACCGTGGATTCTCGGCGGTTTCCCCCTGCCTTCATGCTTCAGGGGCCCGTCGGAGAATCGCACGAGACACCGACCACCAGCCCCGAGGGGTTGGTTCCGTTGGCAGAATTTGCAGAAGCCTGGCGGAGCCTGACAGACATCTCTCCGTGGACTCTGCGCACTGCCATACATGGGTACCGACTGCAGTTCAAAGTCCGCCCTCCAAGGTTCAACGGGGTGGTTTGGACTGTGGTCCGCCCGGAGCAAGGTTCGGTGTTAGGACAAGAAGTTCTTTCTCTGCTGAGGAAGGGGGCCGTAGAACGCGTTCCTCCCCCAGACAGAAACACCGGGTTTTACAGCCGGTACTTCTTAGTCCCCAAGAAGGACGGAGGACTGCGTCCTATTCTGGATCTGCGGGTGCTAAACCGGTCTCTGAGGAGATTCAGGTTCAAGATGCTCACCATCCCCGCCATCGTGACGCACATCCAATCCGAGGATTGGTTCGTCACAGTAGATCTAAAGGACGCTTACTTCCACATCTCCATCCGTCCTTCTCACAGGAAGTTCCTGAGGTTCGCCTTCGGGGGTGTGGCTTACCAGTATCGGGTGCTTCCATTCGGCCTGGCACTTTCCCCTCGCACATTCACCAAGTGTATGGATGCAGCATTGGCCCCGCTGAGGTTCCAGGGCATCCGGATTTTCAACTACATCGACGACTGGCTGATTCTAGCCCAGTCTCGGGAGTTGGCAGTTCGGCATCGAGATGTCGTTCTGAATCATTTGCTGCGTTTAGGGCTGAGGCTCAACGCAAAGAAGAGTGTGCTAGCGCCCTCCCAGAGGATCACGTTCCTGGGGGTTGTTTGGGATTCGACAGTGATGCGGGCTCAGTTGTCCCTGGCACGTGTCGACACCATATTGGCAGCGGTAAAGGGGGTGAAGTTAGGCCACGCCATCACTGTGAGACACTTTCAACGAGTGTTGGGTCTCCTAGCAGCCGCATCCACTGTGATACCATACGGACTGCTGCACATGAGACCCCTGCAGTGGTGGCTGCGGACCAAGGGTTTTTCCCCAGAGGAGAAATCCTTTCCGCCTGATACGGGTTACACGCGAATGTCTTCGGTCCCTATCAGTGTGGAAGGAAACTTGGTTCCTGTCCCAGGGTCCTGTGTTAGGAGGGTCCTGTCACCGGCTGGTTATTTCGACAGACGCCTCCCTCATGGGCTGGGGCGCGGTCATGGACGGCCGCTTTGCAAGGGGATCTTGGCAGGTGCATCAGTCAGGGAGGCATATCAATTACCTCGAGATGTTGGCAGTGTTCCAGGCTCTAAGGAGTTTCCTGCTCGATCTCCAGGGCCACCACGTCCTGGTTCGTTGCGACAACACAGCGGTGGTGGCCTATTTAAATCATCAGGGCGGTCTGCGCTCGCGCCCTTTGAACAGTCTGGCGCATCAGATCCTCCTGTGGTCCCAGCAGAGATTACTGTTGCTCAGGGCGATGTATCTCCCAGGGACGGAGAATCAGGGAGCAGACCTGCTGTCGAGGCAGGGGCTGAGGCCCGGGGAATGGAGACTTCACCCCGAGGTGGTGAAGCTCTTGTGCGAAGAGTTCGGTCCCATAGACGTGGAGTTGTTTGTGTTTCAAGAGACTACACATTGTCCCCTATGGTTCTCTCTCGTTCCTCCAGCCCCCTTGGGGCTGGACGCTATGGCGCACACGTGGCCGAGGCTGCGTTTGTACGCATTTCCCCCAGTCGCTCTGCTCCCGGGGGTCCTGAAGCGGGTCCGCCAGGACAATGTCAGCCTACTACTAGTAGCTCCGTTCTGGCCGACCCAAGTGTGGTTCTCAGACATCATGTCGCTCCTGGTCGGCCCGCCATGGCAGGTTCCTCTGAGGAGAGACCTGCTGTCTCAGGCGCAGGGCCGGGTTCTTCACCCTTGCCCCGCCGTGTGGCGGCTCTGGGTCTGGCCCCTGAGGGGGCACAGTACCTAGAGGCGGGTCTTACAGCCGGAGCAGTCGAGACCCTCCTCAGCTCTAGGGCCCCGTCTACGCGGAGGATGTATGGCCTGAAGTGGAGTGTTTTCTCCACTTGGTGCAGAGAGCGGTCGTTGGATCCAGTTACCTGCCCAGTGATTCAGGTACTTGAATTCCTTCAGGACCGGTTCTCTGCCGGTCTTTCCCCATCCACCCTCAAGGTGTATGTGGCGGCTATTTCATCTTTCCACGCCCCTCTGAGGGAGGGATCTTTGGGGAAACTTCCTCTGGTTGTGCGTTTCCTCCGCGGTACAAGGAGGATGAGACCTGCAACTCGGTCCAAGGTTCCCACCTGGGACCTGGCAGTGGTTCTTGGGGTGTGGGCTGAGGCCCCCTTCGAACCTCTGGAGTTAGCTGAGGCTAAGCACTTGACCCTCAAGATGGCTTTTCTCCTGGCTATCACTTCTCTGAGGAGAGTGGGGGATCTCCAAGCGCTTTCTGTCAATCCAAGAAGCCTGGAGTTTGCCCCGGGGAATATTAGGGCTATCCTGCAGCCTCGTCCAGGATACATCCCTAAAGTGCCTTCTTGTGCGGCAGGGTCCACAGTGGTGCAGGCTTTTCACGCTCCACCTCATGTGACGGAGGAGGACGGGAGACTTCATCTGCTCTGCCCTGTGAGGGCCCTGAGCATTTACATCCGGAGGTCCTCCCGCTGGAGGAAGACTGACCAGTTGCTAGTGTGCTTTGGGACCCCCAAGGCTGGGCTCCCTGCTTCTAAACAGACTATTAGCAACTGGATCGTGCAGACGATTTCCCTGGCCTATCAGGTGCGCAGTTTGCCTTCACCTATGGCCGTGAGAGCTCATTCTACCAGAGGCATGGCTGCCTCTCGAGCTCTCCTTTCTGGGGCTTCTTTGCAGGATGTGTGTGACGCAGCTGGCTGGGCCACTCCGCACACGTTCATCCGGTTCTACAGTCTGGATCTTCCTTCGGCACCTGGCACTCATGCGCTTTCCTCTTAGTCGTGCCGTTTTTCTTGCACACTGGGGCAGGCGGGGTCTTTCGGCACGGTTTAGTGGGTATCTCGTTCCCATAGTGTCGTAACCGACGCAGTTCGAGTTCCCTCGAAGGGGAACGTCTCGGGTTACGTATGTAACCCTGGTTCCCCGAGAAGGGGAACGAGACACTGCGTCGGTCCGCCACACCTCTCTCCCCCGCCTGGAGCGCCTGCTTCATAGATTAAAGCTAATGATGAGTGTGTAAAGGTGTGCCTTATACTCCTCCGGTTATCCGTCACACCCTACCGTTCTAGCTACAAGCCAATAGGATTGCAGTGATTTCATTCACATTCAGACCTGCTACGCCTAGAGGCGTTCCCATAGTGTCGTAACCGACGCAGTGTCTCGTTCCCCTTCTCGGGGAACCAGGGTTACATACTTAACCCGAGACGTTCTCCTGTCTTCTTTGAAATGGCCTGTGTGAAGTACTGTCACTATTCTGCCGGTCTGTCCTGTGTTAGTTTATTTACCTCTGCCTGTTTTGTGGTTTGATTTTTTTCAGTCTGGTCTGTGATCTTGGGACCTGTACCACAAAGCCGGTTTTAGGTTATCAAGGTAACTTCGGGGTTAACCCTGGGTTTTCAGTAACACAGTGGTGGTTTATTTCTTACTGGGGTAGATCGCCACGGTAACTTAAACTGAATGGCTAACCTGCTCCAGAGCAGGTTAAGTTCCAGATAAGAAATCAACTCTATAAAAGCACCACCATGTGGAGGAGATCCCACAATCTGATTTATAGGCTGCATTTATGTTTGCTGTGGTAATTCAAATAAACTTTTGTAAAATCGGTATCATCCTACAGAAACTGATTGATGTAGACTACTAAAGCCTTGAAGGCTTCTAGGGTGTTGTTAGTTTACAGTTTTTCACAGTTGCTAAAACACCAAACCCCATACTCTGAACCAAATGCTCAGTGGCCTTTTTTCAGTCACACTTTTGGCAAAACCTTAAACAGGTTCAGGTAGTTAAGACACACTGCAAATATCATACACTCTTATTAGGCCTACCATGTTTTTAAGGAGTCTGTCCACACTGATATAAGCTAATAAAAAGCTTAATTATCCGAAAGTTAAAAAGTTAATTACAAAGTAATATGGGAATTGAAAGTCTGGCCCCCACAGTGTCTGCTTAGAACAAATGTAGTTGAGGACCCCTGATGTAGAGATCAAGTAAATAATATCCTGCTTCCATTGGTGGTTAAAAGTAAGTTTTCATAGTTTGGTAAGATGCTTTGTTTCAAATAGCTAAAAAGACATTGGTGCATAGCAATGTTGGTTGGCATTAGTGACCTGCTGGTACATAGTTATTTATTATTACTAACGCTTATGAAATCCTATTAAATTGGCCACCTATTTTAATGTAAATAGGGAAATGACTTCATATACAGTCCAGTGTTTCACAAATTTCCCTGTCCAGTATGGCCGGCCAGAGTTTAATATGTTCCGCAACAGTTTCCTAATGAAGCGAAAAACATTCTCAAACTTCTCTTTATAACATTAAATATCATTGTTTTTTGCCATTGATTTGTAGTATCTGTCAAACAAACTAAAACTGAAAGTCCCATATGGCTTTGTTCCCTTATCAAATCTCAAAAAAATGCAATTTAATTAAATACAGTTTTTTACAACTGCTAACATCCTTTTGACTAATCTGTAGTCGCATTTTCAAAACTGTAAACACAATTAGCCCCACATCGATCTATTAATACCATACCATTAACACAATTCATGTTGTTTCCACAAAATATGCAGTCATTCAACCCGTTTCTGAAATGTTACGTTTTTATTTACGTACAAGATTACCCAATTCCAAAACTATGGATGTTTTTTGTGTTATTAACAAATCCTAGCACACAACATGTCAGAAATGAAGACACCATTTTCAGAACCTTAAATTATGTATAAAGCATCTACTTCTGCTTCAATAGCAGCTCAAAATCTACATTGAAACAGCTGATAAGCAAATCTGAATGAACTTATCAAAACATTGAGAAATAGTAATTGTAATTTGGGTAAAATAGATCAACCACAGCTAATTCCAATCCCAACCAGAGACATAGGCTGGTGTTGAAGTTCTTTCAATTACATACACAACACAGCAAAAAGGGGACTTTCTGGAGTTGAGTTTATCCAATGTGGATACAGAACAACACAGAGAAGTAGAGAAAGAAAGAATAATGTCAGAATAAGGGAAAAGAATAGTTGGGCCAGGGAGGAATAGCTGAACCATAAGTGTTTCTGTCTAAGGTGCATAGCGAGAGATGACATTAGTTTTGATGTGGATGAGAACATGTGGCCAAAGGCTGAGGATCATAGGGATTAGAACAGGACAGACATTTTTGTTTGTATCCCTTCTGTGCATTTTTGTTTCAATGTAAATGTGTATTTATATTTAGTCATTTGACAGACACTTTTATTCAAAGCAACTTATCAAGTATCAATACAGTAAGAGATCCAAAAGTGACAATAAATACTATAGTAAGAGCTATTATAATAACACATCTAGCATCAATAGGGTAAATACCCAAGGAAAGAAGTAAGAGTTAATGAATAGTGCAATCAATACAAGAGAACTGTAAGAAGATAGAAGAAGAACAGCACAGGAAGTGCGGAGGTTGGGCTGGATTATAAAGGTGAGTTGATTGTAGGATGAGTCTCTGGTGTGCTGATTAACTGAATGAGTTACAGGTGAGTGGACTGGAGCTCAGGCGACCACACCCACCAACAACCCCAGAGCATGCGGGGAGGAAGTAGAAGACAGACAAAAAAACAAAACACACCAATCACACCACAAACATCCCAAAGGGAAAAAGAACTCAAAAACTACAGTCATTTACATTTACATTTACTCATTTGGCAGACGCTTTTATCCAAAGCGACTTACGTTTGAGGAACAACTTACAAGCATCAACAGAGCATCAAATATAGATCTACAACTGACAATAAGAATGGCGATAAATACTAGTAAGAGCTCATAGTACATATCACATCAATGGGAAAATACCTAGGAAAGGAAGTAAGAGTTAATAGAAAGTGAAATCAGAAAAAGTGTAGTCAATACAAGATAATTGTAGGGATAGAAGAAGAAGAGCACAGGAAGTGCATGTTAGAGGTTAGTTAGTTAGAGGTGTTATAAGAGGAAGAGATGAGTTTTCAAGAGCTTCTTGAAGTTAGAGAGGGACGCCCCTGCTCTGAGGCTTGTGGTAGCTTGTTCCACCATCGTGGTGTCACAGATGAGAACAGCCGGGACTGGGATCGCTTTGTGTGAAGGGCTGGCAGAGCCATGTGGTGTTTGTTGGAGGAGCGTAGTGGGTGAGAAGGAACGTAGGTTTGTATTATGGAGTTTAGGTAGATGGGTGCAGACCCAGTAGTCACTCTGTATGCAAGCATTAGTGACTGGAATTTGATTCTGGAGGCCACGGGGAGCCAGTGGAGGTCATTTAGTAATGGAGTGACATGAGTCCTTTTGGGCTGATCAAAAACCAGACCCGCTGCTGCGTTCTGAAACATTTTTAAGGGTTTCACTGCACAATCACACACATACCAACAGGAAGGTCAGGGTCACGACCGGGGGTTTGTGACATAATGTGCACTACGACAACTAATCACAGCTTATAAAGTACTGTTTAAATGTTTGCTTGTTCTGTTCCATCTCTGTCCGGTTATTGTTATTTTTTGGTGTCTCTGTGGAGCGCTGTTTCTGTTACCCAGCCTTGATGTGTGGATTATTACCTTTATTGGACATTTCCACGATAACCTGTAAGCGTGAGTTTAGTAAATCCTGCAAGCTTTACCAGCACTCTGCAGTGTCTGCATTTAGGTCCTAAAACCTGTCTGTCACTCTGCTGTTCCTGACACTTTCATTACAATCTCTGTATTTTTGTTTACTACATAACTGATTTGAGACAGAAAGGGAGGGGGATTTGAAGGAAGAATGAGAAAAAGGAGGATGAGGAGTGAAAGAGGGACAAATCAGAAAGAATGGCAGAAGGGATGGAAAAGAAAGATGACAGAGGGGCATTCAGAGGACAACGAGTGGAGGTCCAGTGCTCCCAGTCCTGCTTTATCTTCTTTCACTTCATTGCCTTTGTCTTCTACTAACCTCCTCACCTCTTCTTCCTCTCTCCATCATCTCTATCTCTCCTGCATGTGCTTTGGAAACACGTTTTTCTTTCTTGCATAAAATGCCTCTCTGTAAACACAAAGTGGGTCCACTGTCCCATCAGAAGCAGTGGCGAGAGCGCAGATCTATTCAGTCTCAGCGAGTCAGAGAGGACAATGGTAAAAAAAAAAAGGGGATGGGGAGGAGGAAAGATTATCATTTCTTTTTTTCACAGCTTTGTTTCCAACCATGATTGTGAAAGTGAGATGAAACACGTGTGTGGGAGGGAGAGACTGAGGAGAAGACAAAGAGAAACAGATAAAGAAAAAAGGCACAGAGCTATGTGGAGTGTCTGGTGATAATGGAAGTTGTCTGCTGTTTGCTTGTCTGTGGAGACATACTGACAGAAACAGAGGTGTGTGTGTGTGTGTGTGTGTTCACTTTAGCAATGACAGTGTTCTATCACCCCCCAACCCCTCGTTGATCAGAGCCTGTTTAAATATCTTGTTAGAGGAGCAGGATTAGGGGGAATCCCCTTAGACTTGGACCTACTGGAATGTGTGTATGTGTTCTTGTGTGGTGTCACTCAAAAGTTAGCTGCTGTTGGAGTCTTACTTTTGAGACAGGATACAGGTGTGAGGGTATGTTCTCACTAAGCTCTGAGTTGGTAAGGTTTGTTTGTAAGGCTGGTACTGATGAAGCGAGTTGGAAAAGAAGAAAAGATGATGAAAGTAATACAAATTTAGACTTTTAGATGGTTTGCCTATTTTTTCTGAACTTGTGATTTCATTTGCAGTGTAATCACAAATTGATTTAGCTGTTAGCTGTAGCTCTCTATTGTGAAACACTTAAGTAAAAGCTGTTTCCAAATCAGTGCTTTTAACTAAATCCTAAATGATGATGACTACTGAAATTTCCAGCATGTCCTCATCAGAAAAAAAGGCATATGGGTCCAAGTAGCTGAGTTATTTAGAGTTTTAAGTTGGTGTCACTGACTTACATAATGGGCTTACTTTAACCCAAACCACCAAACCATCTTTTCCTAAGCCTAATCAAGTAATTTAGTTGGCTAAATGTAACCAAACTGCGACCAGTTCACAATTTTAATCGTGTTAATCATGGTCCGGTACACCTGTTGCTGAGCTGGTACGGCAAATGCTCGTAAAAACAAAAGTTTTTTTGGGAGGCATTGACAAACAACATATTTTGTCCTTAGGTATGAGGATATGTTGGAACTGTTTCTACCCCTGAGGGTTTACTGATGCACTAATGACAGGCATGAAATTGTGATTGTTCAATGACATTTCATTGACGGATCTAAAGAGTTGTGAGCAGTCAGAGGTACTGATATGCAAACAGCTGATTAGAGACAGGTCTTTTTCAGCTTTGTGCTCAAATTTACAATGGTCAAGATTTATTATCTGAAGCCGTGCATTGGCACGGCTTTATACATGCAATGCCTTTGTATGCATATTTCTTTCTTTGTGTATGCACTGAGATGTAGTCTTAAACTTGTGCAGTATATTTGAATAAATCTGAAAACACGCTCTCATCAACAATTTGGACGTCAAGATTTGATTCACTAGCATAGGCATGGTTGAGACATTACTGTATCTATCTAAATCTGGACTCATGCGGCTTATTCTGCATTCAGGTTAGCAATATTAGCATTATCACCATATTACAACAATATTAGTTTAATAGAAACACAAAGACAAAGATTGTTTGATGTGTGCACTGACCCACTGTATAATACACACTGCTACTGATTGTAATGAGACATTGTGGTCATATTTCTGACCAACAGGTGTATTACTGTTAATGGCCACTGTCTAAATTCTAGCCTTAAGGAGTAAAATCCCCAATTGTTTGTTGGGAAGTGGCAAGCTTCAGATTAAGTCAGCATTAAATGTAGTTAACACAAAGACGATGTGATAGACCAGATCAGCTCAGGATGTGTCAGGCTAATTGTTAGTGGCACTGTGTTTCTACATATCGTCTGCTCAGCTAATGAAACAGAAGAGGCAACTTGTTTGGGGCTGAAATGTAGCCGCAGGCACAGAGCCTCCCCAGATGCCAAAAGAGCCCACAGAAGACCTTGTTAATGATCCACAAAATACATGGCTGCTGTTTTGACTCTGATCAATATTCTGAAAAATATAAACTGCCTGTGACATACAGAGACATATCTGGAGGAGGGCATGTAAAGGTTGGAGAGGACAATGGGAGTAATTGGTCAGATTTGGTGTTTTTCCAATGAACATTTTGAGCAAATGCTCTTTATCTCCTTTCTCTGTGTTCAGATGTTATGGTATAATTAATTAAGCCACAAACCAAGGTGTTCATAAACAGTGCTCGCTCATGGCAGTTTTGTCTTAATTATTCACAAGCACATCATCATTGAAAGAGGTTTAACTGGGTTGCTGTTGAAAAGTTGCTCTGGATTAGTGGAAGGGGAAGGCCCTCAACAAGGACGCAGCCCGTCACTGTCCTCCAATGATTTCTCTGCTCCAGAAGTAAGAGAAGATCTGATGCCTTGCCACAGAAACGTCTTCATTTTGATGAATTCATTTGTTCTAAATGAATACAGTGCTGCAACTAATGATTGCTGCCATTATCTATAACTATACCTTTTTTGATGATTACTTGATTAATTGTAAATGAAAATAGTAAAAAAAAGTACCCCTCACAATTTCCCAGAGGCCAAGATGACCTCTAAAAAGATCTTGTTTTGTCCGACCAACAGTTGAAAACATAAAGCTATTCAGTTTACTCTGATATAAAACAGAGACAAGCAAATCCTCACATTTGAGACACTGAAACTAGTCACTGTTTTCAAAATTGGTTTAAACAAGCCCCAAATACACAGCTGGCCAATCACAGTGCAGTATAGGACTTGCTCTAATTGCTCTGGTCCAACACTTTCATGGCTGCGCTCCACTGACTCTAATGCAAAAAGAGTTTTTTTCCTAGCTTTCTTTTGGCTGTATCTTTCTAAGATATGGTCAAACGCTGTTCCTGGGGCATTTCTTAGTTACAGTTGCTACCCAGAGAGGTTGAAAAGAGAAATACGATTTTTCTCTTTCCAAAACCTAAAATAAATCCTGAAAAATGTCGGCTGTGGATTGTTTCTAATGTAATGTTAGTTAGCTAACGCTAGCTAACCTGCTACTGAATGTAACGTAATAAAGCCCAGCTGTTCTGCTTTTTAATGATTGTCATAATGAATAAAGGCCTACCCAGCTGTAGAGGACTATACTGTACTGAGGCTCAGGGGGTAGAACGGGTTGCCCGTTAATTGGAATATCGGTGGTTCAATCCCCGTCAAAGTGTCCTCGGGCAAGATACTGAACCACGAATTGTCCCTGTTGTTTCGCCAGTGTATGAATGTGTGTGAATGTTAGTTTCTGTTTTCTGTTCTGTTAGGCTCAGTGTGTGAATGGTGAATGCAGATGTAGTGTAGAAGAGCTTTGAGTGACTAGAAAAGAACAGAAAGGCGCTATACAAATATGCATGTTGTCTCAGTCGTCGGGAGATGCGATGGTTCACCTGTACTGTGTGATTGATACGCTTTAGCTTCTATCTTAGCTTCTATCTTTTGTTTTTTTCACATCTGTTTGAGTCAGTTTGACAGCCTAAATACAACCTTCAGATTAATCATGCAACTGCAAAACTGCAATCGCTTTTTCCAGCAAATTTGACAATATTTCTTCGGGGGGTACAGCAATAGACAGTGGCAACGCCGACATTTTGTCGGACTTGGCAACAGTAACTAAGGGGGGGACTCAGTGAAGGGTCAATTGATTATCAAAAGGTTGCTGATTATTTTCTTTGAGTCAACTAATTGTTTCAATACAAATATCAGCGTGTCATGAGCTTTGCTGTTGATTTGTGAGTCTTGTTGCAATACTGTTGTTGACAAGGAGGTTGTTGACTTTCCCTGTCCTACCGACTCCAAGAAAATGAAAAGGGGAAAAGAGCCCGACGAGTGTTACTTTGTGGCTATAACAACGCTGTTGACACAATGTACAGATAACCTGCAACCCCTGCTGGAGTAAGAGAACTATACAACGATCAGTATTTAATGTTTAATTAGGCTATAATCAAAAGTCATCTTAGGTCTAATTTTCGGGACAAACCGGAATGGGTTCGGGACATCTGCTCGTAATTCGGGACTGTCCCGGATTTTTCAGGATGTCTGGTAACCCTATACTTGTTCCTAAGTTACTACTAAAACTAGTAGTTTTAATGCATCATACTCGAGTAGTTTTTTCAGAGTAAACATGAAATAAATAAATAAACATTTCCACAGTAAAGTATCCATATGACTGTGTTAGAGCAGAATAATGGCTGAAGCTACAGCATAGTGGTATGGCTTTCAAATGGCGCTAGCAGCTGATTTATGCTACAGATTATAATTTTGCGCACCGTGCAGCCAGTCCCGTCTCAACCCAATGACACCGACGTATTGTCAAGCTTTCTCTGTCTGGTTGTGAAGTCAGTAGGCTACACCATGCGGACACTGACCTGACAGAGTAGTGTCTGTGCTAATATACTAACATATTTAATAATAAATATCTACACACAGTATATCATGCATAAAATTAATCCTTCGTCTGTTTTCATCGGGGCTGGCTGTGGCTCAGGAGGTAGAGCGGGTTGGCCGTTAATCAGAAGGTCGGCGGTTCAGTCCCCGGCTCTCCCCAGGCTGCATGTCGAAGTGTCCTTGGGCAAGACACTGAACCCCAAATTGCCCCTGGCGGCTGTTCCGCCAGTGTATGAATGTGGGTGAAAGGTGAATGCAGATGTAGTGTAAAAGCGCTTTGAGTGGTCGAAAAGACTAGAAAGGCGCTATACAAGTACGGAGCATTTAATCCTGCATTCTGCCTTAATGTAAATATTCAAGCTAACAGTGCATGAGCAGTTGGCATTTAACTAGTCATGCTCACTGGTGTAGCCTGATAGACAGACCAAATTATAGCCCCTTTTTCACCAGTGGTACCAGCTTGACTCTGTTTTGGCCCGTCTACCTCCGTTTTCCATTGTTGATTGTACCCCTCAGTGTAGCCGGTCGTCATAGCAACGCCTCACACAACTGCCGCAACGTAATGATAAATGCGACACACAACCACGATCCACACACAACACCTGTCTCTTGATTTAAGTTAAAACATTTCAACATTACTCAGAATGTAAAGACTGCCGTTGATGCTAGAGTCTCTCTTGCGTTGGGTCCTGTGGACTGTGAGCTGACTGGCTAGCCGGCTCATTAGCTTCCCCCCCGCTTGTGGAGCTCCTCAACTCTGACAGTTTTCGTAAAACTGCCAATATTTGAAATGTACACAGTTGATTAATTGCCTCAAAACTTGTGGATTTAGTCAGGAAATGACTTATGTAAATTGTGAAATATAAAACATTGCTGGCCTCTGTGTGGCTCACGTAATGAGGATGTATTGAATAGTGATGATTCTCTGACCAATCAGCGGTCTGCCGTGTTGTCACATCACATTTTAGTATCGCTTCAGCTCACTTAGAATGTCGATGGAGGTTGTAAAAATAGTACCAGGTAGCAGGTACAGGTACAACTTTTCCCCAAAGAATACTAAAAAAGGTGAGGCGAGGTAAGTCGAATCAAGCTCGTACCATGCAGTGGAAAAGAGGCATAAGCACCCACAAAAAAGACAAAATACTCTTTTCATATGTAATCACACTTTTTTTCACGCATTTTTTTTAGTAAATTCTTTTGTACTCTTTGTACTTGTAGTTTTTTTGACGACCACTTATACTTCTACTTGATCATATGTTTTTGCAAAGTAGCAGTACTTACAGTTTTGGGCTTCTCTACCCACCTCTGAGTATAGTGTTAGCATTTGAAAATAACTGTATTCTGAAACAGAATCAGCAGACATGACAGACATATAGGTGAGAGCTTAAACACAGAGAGGACAAGGTAGCAAATCTCATGGATGGATCTGCAGGTATGACAGTGCAGAATTAATGTATGCATGTGAGAGGTGAGTTACTCCTCTCATCTGCTGCTGTGTGTGTGTGCGTGCGTGTACGCATGATACACGGTTTTGGTGAGTATGACTTGCTCTTGGGTTTATGGCTTGTTAATGCTGGAAAGCTGTACACACACACACACACACTTAATTTTTTCTCTCATGCCACCACTATGTCGAGGAACGTAATAAAACTACATTAATTCTCTCTCTCACTTTCCCCTTGCTCTCCACATCATCGATTCAGACTGTGGAGCAAACACCTTGTGTGTGTGTTTTATCCCTTTCACACTGGATAGTTGAT
The DNA here is from genome assembly GCA_024633595.2 of Lepomis macrochirus. Classification (NCBI taxonomy): domain Eukaryota; kingdom Metazoa; phylum Chordata; class Actinopteri; order Centrarchiformes; family Centrarchidae; genus Lepomis; species Lepomis macrochirus. Next base: position 28,259,449 of record JALXJV020000023.1, read on the forward strand.
GACATCATTAACAACATTACAGTATATGTTTTACAATATTTTTGCTTTTCCATTTTCTTCTTTATGTTTTTACTTTACATGTAAATCACATCCTTTGGTGTGGCAGTGATATAGAATAGTTATGTACCGCTGCATATATGCAGCTTAGAATTTAATATCAGTCAGCAGCTTTTCACAGCCATATCGGTCTAAGCCTTTGTCGTACTTTGTGTTGAGCCGTACACGGGTTTCAGCGCTGTCTGGCCCCAGGGGCCTTTAGTCTTAATACTGAATCACAGGGACACTCACAAACTGCTGAATACGCAGTGGTCAAGTGCAGGTGTGTGTATGTGTGTGCAAATGTGTGTGAAGGTGATAGAGGAGTGCAAACGAGCCCAGAGGCAGTGCTGAGTCGCTGTGTTGACATGGAGTGATGTATTGAACCCCTTCTGACGCCAGAGCCGCAGCTTGGACCATGTCCTCGGTGTGTATTTGCATATGTACTGTACTGAACATGTGTGTCTGTTCCTTCTATGTACAAGTATGTTCATATTTATATTTGTGTGTTTGGCTGCTATACTTCGTCTGTGAGGCTATGCTGCTGCACTGCATGAGAGCCTCAGGGGAAGGTCAGGAGTCCAACAGGTAAATGTTTTGTTCAAGAATTCTGAAAGACAAACTCTAGCTTCCGAAATTCACACTGCAGCCTTCACTCCCCCTTCACAAGAGAGAAGAGGTTGAGCCGAGTGGAGGATGGATGGATGGATGCATGGATGCATGGATGAGGAGTGTGCTTGGAAAAACTCCACTTTAAAGGTCTGGTAAGAGGGATAAAAATAAATGATCTTACCACTGACCATTTTATTTCTAACTTCATCCTGGTTGTTCCTTTTTTTCATTATTTCTTTTGTTTTGAAAATACTTATTCATTCTGCTGCCTCCTGGGTAGCCTTTCATTTTAATACAGTCTGAAGCTTGGAACTAGATAGAAAATCCTATACAGTTGAGCCTGTGTTTTGTTACAAAAAACACAATAATTCAATTCAATTGTGTTTATATAGCGCCAAATCACAACAACAGTTATCTCACAGCGCTTTTCATAATAAGAGATCATGTTCTCATAAGTGTTATCCATTTTGCTTATTTCTTCTTCACACCCGTTGGAGTTTGATCACTCACACGCACGCACGCACGCACGCACGCACGCACGCCACGCACGTACGCACACTTTCTTTTTTTATCTGCTCTTGCTATATTCATGAAAAACTTTAAATGAATCCCCTGAAGATGCCCAAACAGCCACAATAAATAGTATACACATGTTTCAAAACCTGCGTAAGATTGGGAAATTATTACTGTAAGAGCAAATGAAACAAATGAAGATATAATCCACAGGATGAAGGGAGCCGTCTTTAAAATGCATACTTAACTATTTCACTCAGGTCATAAAAATGACCAACAAATACAGAATATTAATTCCCTTAAGAGAAAATTTTAATTAGTGAACTAATATAATAATGTTATATGTAACTGAAGCCTAAATAAAGTTTTTTTTGTTGCAAGTACTACAGTCCTTGATGTTAGTGCATGCAGAGTTGTAGTGTTTACAAAAGCAAACTGCAGGGTCAGAAATTGAACCAATGATGTATCAAATGAGAAAAAAGACATTAATAGACACAGAGGAATTTGCATAAGTAGAAAGTAAGAAGTTCTGTTTTTAATTTTATGTGAGCTTTCTTATCTGTGTCTCATGATAGTTTATAGAGGGGGGTATTTCACAAACCGTTTGTTGAAAGTCCTTTATTGTATGAGACTTAATGTTCTGTGAAATTAAAAACCCCTTAATAGGCATCCTCTACACAGATGAAACAGCATGGTAGCCACTCGTGATATTCATGCTTGGCACCCAAAAAATGAAGCCTATTCAATCTGAAGAGGGGCTTTTGCTGACAAGAGGGAGGGGTGGCTAGGGTTGGGTTGTTAGCTGTTGTTTACATAAAGTTTCCAGTCACAATAGAACAATAAATTAATATACACTTGACTAAAAATGGAGCAATTATTATTGCAGTACTACTTTAATTTTTGTGGCTAAAACTGTTGTATTGAGACTGCTGTGATAAAAACTCAACTGACGTTGGGGGTGGTGATGGAGGAATGTATGAGATGCCTGACTTTGGTGTGAGACACCAGGGTTCAAGCCCCCACTGTGACCCATACACCATTGTGTCCCTGAGTAAGATACTTAACCCCTAGTTGCTCCAGAGGCGTGCGACCTCTGACATGTATAGCAATCGTAAGTCGCTTTCGATAAAAGCGTCGGCTAAATGAATAAATGTAATGAAGTTTAAGTATGTCTATATTGTCTTCATCTGCAGCTCCATATTTCTTTGTATTCTTAGTAGAACTGCACATAGTAATGCTGTCTTTCTTTCTTTTTAATCAACATTGTTGAGGAGGCAGCCATCATATTTGAGTAAACATCATTGCAATTGCAAGATAATTATCTTTTTAATGGTGAAAAACAAATTTTGCTCTTTTTTATTCTGAATAAATGGGATACTTCAAAATCCAAAGAGAAGCTCTCATTTAACTCAGTTTCATAAAAGCAAACATGTCCCGTCTGTTCAGTTTAATCAAGTTGTATTTTGGTTTGGATCTGACACATTGGCAGACACACCTAAGTAATAAAGATGGTGTTGTTATTAGTTTATTGACCCTGCTTCTTGTTTTGGTCACATATTGATTCATTAAACATATCATTTTAGATTTTAAAAAAAAGTTTAAAGGTTCCATAGGTAATGATGAAAATTAAGTTTTTGTCATATTTGCTGAAACACTCTCCTGACAGTAGCACATAAAACAGATAATATGTAAATAAATCTTGTTCCTCTTGCTTCTCTTATCAGAGATGCTCACAAGTCTCTGAGCAAGAGTCCAAGTCAAGTCTCAAGTCTCTCATGGTTATTACAAATGTTGTATCACCTGCAATTCCAGTGACAACATAGACAAGTGGAGGTGAGCAAAGACCTAATCATCCTGCTAGCTGAGAGGGTGAGAGAGAAAGAGAGAGAGGGAGAGAGAAAAAACTTCCCAGACATTTCCCAAATATACCCCAAATTCAAATTTAAATCAGAAACAGAAATTCCAGATGGCCAAATCATTGCAGCAAAATATATCTCCTCATGCTACAAACTGAGGACAACCAGTGGAAACTCAGACTAGACTGTAAAATTTTCAAATTATTATACTTTATTATTATATTATTATATCACACGCTGACTTGTTTTTTAATTTATAATTTATTTTTTATTTATTTATTTTATTTAAACACACACTTTTACTGTTTTATTTAGTTAATTTTTTTAATGAACTGCATTAAATGGATTGTTCTTTTATTTTTTATGCTATTGACATTCATGCCAATAAAGCATAATTGAATTGAATTGAATTGAATTGAACTGAATTGAAAGAAAGACATAGAGAGTGAGAGAGGCCAGTCCAAGCAGCCCCATGGAGACCCATTGCACCTAGGAAAGCCAGAGCACTCTGAGGAGTGGTCCACAGGAGAATCTGTGCTGATCATCCACTTCTCCTCCTCCTTTGAGCACAATGTTCCCCTTGTCCAGTTGACCAGTGACCCCATACATTTTCCTGTTGATGCTAGAGCAGAAGACTGTTAACTTCCCATCTGTATAGAAATGATCTCAGTTGTTGTATTTCCCTTTTACTTCCCAACAATCTCAGTTGCTGAATGGTGCATTAATCAATTTAACTGGTTACAATTCCATCCACTTGGTGATCTCAATTGTCAAAATCCCACAAGTAAATCCATCTAGCCAAGAATCATTCAGGGCTTTATCAGTTACATTCAAGATTCAAAGTCAGATGTTCAAGTTTCCTTGTTCACTGAAATACTTGCAATCCACATTGAATGTCTACAAAAAAAAATAAAACATATGTAATAAAAATACAATAAACAGAGAACTACTGATGCAACTGATGAATTATATACATGATAGATGACTTTTATACATGTGGGAATTGTACATGGAACAGTGTGCAGATGTACAATAACAGTGCAATAAACATGTGCATGGTACAGTACATGGGCATGATTGTGGAATCCACACACCTATTAACTGTTGAGGAGTCTGATGGCAGTGGGTAAAAAAAGAGTTCTTTGGTCTTGAAGCCTACACGTCACACTTCTATAACTCCGACACGAAAGTGTGAACAGTTCATGTTAGTAGTGGGTGGGATCCTTGATAGTGGAGGCAGCTCTCCTGTGGACTCAGATGATAAATGCTCTGCAGGGAGAGTCCTGGTGATATTTTCAGCTGTCTTCACCCCTCTCTGCAGGCGTTTGCAGTCACAGTAGTGCTGCCCTACCACATGGGGCAGCTGTGGCTCAGAAGGTAGAGCGGGTTGCCCGTTAATCAGAAGGTCGACAGTTCAGTCCCCGGTCCCCTGGCTTCTGTAGACTGCATGTTGAAGTGTCCTTGGGGCAAGATACTGAACCCCGAATTGTCCCTGTTGTTCCACCTGGGTGTGAATGTTAGTTTGTGTTTGAGCACTAAGGCTCAGTGTATGAATGTGAGTGAATTGTGAATGCGATGTAGGGTAAAAGCGATCTGAGTGGTTGAAAAGACTAGAAAGGTGCTATACAAATACCATAGCTGGTCAGAATGCTCTCAACAGTGCGCCTGTAGAAGTTGCTGAAGATCTCATGTGACATACCAAACTTCCTCAGTCTCCTCAGGGAGTACAGCCACTGTTGAGCCTTCTTGACCAGCTGTGTGGTGTTCAGTGTTCAAGTGAGGTCCTCGCTGATGTGGACAGCCAGATATTTAAGGTCGCTCACCCAGTCTACCTCAAGCTCCTGGATGAACAGTGGCTGATGAGGTCTCCTCTCCTTCCTCATCTCCACTATTATCTCCTTCTTGTCAGTGTTAAGGGTGATAATAATGGTAGTAATAATTGTTGTCTTTGCAACATGCCACCAGGCTGGCCACCTCCCTCATATAGGCCGCTTCATCCTTGCCAGTGATACGTTCTATCACTGCGGTGTCGTCCACAACCTTCAGTATGATGTTGCCGTTGTGGGCCGTGTTGGGACTAACGCGTCACAAAAGTAACGCAATTACAGTATTGCTTTTTGCTGCAGTGCAGTAATATAACTACTAAAAAATTATTACTAGTATTACTTACTAGTATTACTAAAAATATCTGTAATTTTATACCTGTTACAATCTTAGTAACATGCGTTACAACACATTTTAATTCGAAATTAAGTTGTGTGTTGTTTTTTAATAATTCACCAACACCAAGAATCATTTTGGCAGCAGAAAAACAAATCCAGGAGTAAAAGAGTAATGTTATTTCCTGTTGCTGGAATCAGATGGTTCAGATAGTGCAGGGTATTTTCTTTAATGGTTTACTTATATGATTATAGAGGCTGCTGTCAGTTCATCCTGACTGATCCTGACGGAGATTCAAATAATCAGTGACGTTATGCTGCTGTTCCTCGTGCGTAAATGCGCACGGCGTCTTTCTTAATGGGGAGACGATTCATCCTATTTCATCCCGTTGCCGATCCTGATAGACTAGGGCCTGCCAGTCAGAAAGTCCAGGAGCCAATCGCAGAGTGTGTAGGGTAGTCCAAGTGCAGACAAGTTTTTATACCCCTCACTCACTCATAAACTATCATATCTGATAATGAAGTTGAATGCAATGATTCTACTTCATCTTTTATACCAATTAATGTATTCATGCTAAATATTTTGGTGCCCGTGTGCTACTTGTGTGGATGTAGCATAAGGAGCTTCAGCTGCTTAGCTGTTCAGTATGTGTGTGTTTATAATCATTATTATTATGGTTACAGGCAGCAGTAAAGTAAGGTTTTTTGTTGTTTTCATCTCAGGGAGGACTTCAGGCTTAGTACCAATTAGAGTTAGTGATCAAATGCTTTTCCCCAGCAGGTAAACTTTCCCAGCTTGTCTTCCTCTTTTAGCTGACTCACAGAGGCCGTATGCCAAAATGTTATATGTAATAAATCCCACTCTTCCCAGAGAGAGATATAAACTAGATGTGCTTGAAGGGGTAATGTTGATGTTGATGTAGATTTTGTGTCTACCTCCATAGAGTTGCACTGTGTACCCATTCATTCCAGTGAACACTTTGAGGTACAGGCCTCTGGTGTGGAAATAAAATGAAAAAAAATAGAAGCTCAATGCTGATGCTGTCATGTAAATAGTTTTCTAATCAGCAATAAATATAACAATTTCTGATCAACCCATATCAATTCCATGCTTAAAATGACATACCGGTTAAGCCCTGCCCATTTCAAGACAACCCAACCCACTTCTGAGTTAAATTCTGCCCACTTCCGGGTTAGGCCCTGCCTAGTCCAAGTACAGATACAGATAATTCATATGGTTAACACAGATACAGATACAGATAATGCTGTACTCACTCATCCCTAAGAAGAAGTAATAATATACAGCAGGGGTCTGCAAATAAGTTTTGCATCAGAGCAATTTTTTTATCCATTTGATGGTGGGTGAGACATTATTTAAGATGAATGCTGTGGTGTTCAGTTAGCTCAGTTGGTAAAGCACAAGACTCTAACCTAGAAGGTTGTATGTTTGATCCCATCTCTGGTGATTATTTTCCGTTGTCATTTACATTTACATTTCATTTAGCTGACGTTTTTATCCAAGGGACTTACAATTTCTCTACATGTCAGAGGTTGTATGCCTCTGGAGCAACTAGGGTTAAGTGTCTTCAACAAATTGATTATGCAGTGACTGTTTCTCGTGCTTACAATAAAGCATGTGGTGCAGTGTGTGCGTTCCGGTGTTTGTCCGCATCAACTTAGACGCCTTTTCATTTCCCCAGTATCTCCAGGCAGAGGACATTTGCAGGAATCAAGTTTTCTGAAGGCTATTTCAAAGGTGTGTCAGACAGGCTACAGACTCTTTTTAATGTTGATTAGAAGTTTTCAAAGTAAAAACTCAATTCAACTCAAGATAAAGCATTGCTCGAGAAAACGTTCTTGTGCTTTTATTTTGCAGGCAAAAAGAGGAAGTGATTGTGTGAGTAACTGTTGCTGGCCTGACTACGATCTATTACAGTATTGCTATCAAAGTAATTATTTTATTTTTTACCCCTATCAAAGCACCATAATGGTCAAAATATATAGAAGTAATTTTATGTTCGTGATCAATAAGGAATCGATATAATATACAAAACAATATTTAATAAAAATCTCCACACTTCCATGTCGCAGACACTTTATTCTGGATCTTATTCTGGTCAGAGGGTTTATCAAAATCTGGGAATTTACATTTTTGTAAAGAACCTTTTTTGTAATCTTTTCATATATGCTACATTGTAGCAGGAAATGTTTCTCCCGTCTCCACTGTGTCCGTGGACAGAGCTGATGCAGCCTGTCCTCTCTGGGCAGCCATGTCTACCTCTGTGGACCAGTCTCTATGGCCAAGCTGTGGTCACAGCATCTGTACATAGTTAATGCCTTCCTCAGTTTCTGATCAGACACGATGCTCAGATAGTTTATCACCATCTGTTTAGAGCCAAATAGCATTGAAATTTGCTTTTTGTGGTAGACGTCCAGCAGTTAACTTTTTTGGTTAGCTATAATTTGATCAGGCCAGATTGTGTGAGGGCTGTCCTGATGCCTTGTGCTGTTAGAGGAGGTGAGCCTCAGGACCAGCTCTCTCTCTCTCTTTCTTTGTGCGTGTGTGTGTATATGTGTGTGCACTGCTCCTCAGCAGGTCCAGGGATTGATTAGCCCTCACACTGGGTCAAGAAAATGAGACCCGACCTGCTGTGACCTCCATCCATGGGTCATCCATCACTCTCCATTCTCCAACTCCATCTCTCTGTCCTCCACCTCCATTACTCTGTGCTACAAGATGCTGGGATGACACCCAGCAGGGTCTCTTTTATGTCCCTCCATTCCTCAATCCCACCTCGACTCCCATTGTGCTCGTCTGATAAAAACTGCGATCCCTCTCTCATCCCATCCTGCGCCATTACTATTTTCTCCACATTCGCTCTCACATCATACACTCTCTCATTGTATTAAGCCTCTCCATGCTTCACTTTTAACCATCATGCACGCAAGCGCGCGTACACACACACACACAAGACTAGCATTTTGGCAGAAAGTGATCATCTGGAGTTGTACACACTGACACAGAAGTAACACTCAACTTTCAGCTGAGCATGTCAGGTGGGCAGAGGTGTGTGTTTCTTGCTTGTGTGTGGCGTGCTTGTGTGTCTTTGTAGGGACCGATGTGTCTGTCAGGGCTCTGCTTAGCCTGGCCTTGCCTCAATGCAACTTAAGTGTAGCCAGGCAGAACCAGATGACAGCTTTCTTTCCTCTTCCTCCTCCTCCTACTCCTCCCTTCATCCTCAGCTCCTCTTCTCTGTCTTGCCATCTCCCCTCGTCCCCAGGCTCTAACCCTTAGATAGCTACACCAGATCCCAGTATGCGGTAACAAGCAAGCACTGTGTGCACGCATGCGTGTCCATTTAGCAAGTATTTAGGGGAAGTGATGGAGCAGTGGATAAGACGCATGTCTTTGGTGTTAGAGACTCAACCCCCCCCACTTACCCCCTAGTTGCTCCAGAGGCGTGCAACCTCTGACATCTATAGCAATTGTGTAACCACAGATCAGCTTGAGGCTAGAGCCATTTACACTGGAGGATGATTATATGGCCAGATGGAAAAACCCAGCTTGTGATACTACTCTTTGTGATAAGTCCCATGGGATCTTTAATGACCAAAGTGAGTCAGGACATCGGTTTAACATCTTATCCGAAGGACTGATATATCCATCTATCCATTTTCTATAACCGTTAATGCTTAGAGGGTGGGTCTGGAGATGATCCTGCATGACACTGAGCAAGAGGCAAGGCACATACTGATATCTAAGACTAGAAAACGCACGTAAAGCACAGACCAACCAATGCTGTACAATGCTTTGCATGTACAAAATTATAAATATATCACTTTTGTTTTTGCCCCCATTCATCATGAGCTGAACTCAAAGATCTAAGACTTTCTCTATGTACACTAAAGGCCTATTTCTCTCAAATATTGTTCACAAATCTGTCAAAATCTGTGTTAGTGAGCACTTCTCCTTTTCTGAGATTATCTATCCACCTCACAGGTGTGGCATTTGCTCATCAGACAGCATAGGGATTGCACAGATGTACCTTTGGCTGGCCACAATAAAAGGCCACTAAAAAATGTGCAGTTCCATCACACAGCACAAAGCCACAGATGTCGCAAGTTTTGAGGGAGCGTGCAATTGTCATGCTGACGGAAGGAATGTTCACCAGAGCTGCTGCCCGTGAACTGAATGTGAATTTTTCTACCATAAGCTGTCTCCAAAGGAGTTTCAGAGGCATTTGCCAGTACATCCGACCGGTCTCACAACCTCAGACCAAATGTAACCACACCAGCCCAGCACCTCCACATCCAGCATCTTCACCTCCAAGATCGTCATAGCCCAGCCACCCGGACAGCTGCTGCAAAAATTAGTTTGCATAACCAAAGAATTTATGCAGAAATTTTCAGAAACCGTCTTTGGGAAGTTCATCTTCATGCTTGTTGTCCTCATCAGGGTCTTGACCTGACGGCAACTTTGCACCGTTGGAGAGGAGTGGACCAACATTCCACAGCCCACAATCAACAACCGGATCAACTCTATGCGAAGGACATGTGTTGCACTGCGTGAGGCAAATGGTGGTCACTCCAGGTAGTGACTGGTTTCCGGACCCCCCTGGACTCCTCCAAAACTGTGAAACTGCACATTTTCGAGTGTCATTGTTGAGGGCCTTTTATTGTGGCCAGCCTAAAGCTGATGATACACAGAGCAACTTTTAGAGCAATCATGCAGGGCAACGTCACCATCAATGGTAATGTGTAAAGATTACTAACATGATCCCCTTCCCCCACCCCTACGCCAGTCGCCCTGCACCACCACCAGACGTTCAAAACATAGTCGGACTTGCCACTAGCAAGATTGCCCAGCAACATTGCTCAAAAAGTTGCCCCATGTATCATCAGCTTAAGACACACCTGTGCAATCCCCATGCTGGCTGATCAGCATCTTGACATGCCACACCTGTGAGGTGGATGGATTATCTCGGCAAAGGAGAAGTGCTCACTTACACAGATTTTGACAGATTTGTGAACAACATTTGAGAGAAATAGGCCTTTTGTGTAGATAGAGAAAGTCTTGAGAAGCTCATGATAAATGGGGGCAAAAACAAAAGTGTTGCTTTTATAATTTTGTTCAGTGTAGGTACGTTATCAGCCTCTTCCATGATGTTGCTTTTTATAGATAAATTGAATGCACACTTTTCTGCCATAGTCGGAAGACTATTTGGTCATTTTACATCAGAACGCTGGTTTGAAGTGGACAGGGCTCGGTTGGAAGATCGTAAAGTATCACTATTTCAAAGCACCAATTAGGGTTTAACATCAGAATCTGATGACAGCAGTTGTGGCTGTCGATCAGTTCTGATCAAACCACACACACAGTCCTTTTCAAGCAGATCTGCTGAGTCTTAAACCCTCAATAAAAAATTTTGGGATGTTGCTTTCTGAACTTCAACCTTGACTGTTATTTTTTTAAAGAGTATTTAACAAAGAGGAAGAATAAGAATTCCAGCAGTTTCCAGCCAGAAAATTTTCCCCTTTATGGGAAATTAAACTTTTACACACAGAACTGAAATACTCACATGCACAAACAGGCTTATAAGGGGTACTGGCAACTCTCCAGCTACATGCTGGACTTGAAATGGCTACCCTCCAGTTCCCAAACCAAGTCCCCAAGGACTGAGCTTCTGCTGCTCCAGATATCTCCCATGCCAGAGTGGCTGGTAGAGGAGGTATCAGAAGTGGTCGGCGCCAGAGGTGCTCCCCAGGCCAGACACAGGGTGTCAGGTTGGCCCTGTCAGCAGTAAATGATCCAGGGATCACAGGGGAATGGCTTCCTTTTTAGACACTAGTAGACATGCCCTGGTGGGTTAATACTAAAAAAAGGCAGAGGCTGATCTATTGTCTTGGTGTCTTGAGAGAAAGCAATATTGGCTTTATGAAGTACTAGATATACTGTACCCCCATGATATGTTGAATATGACGTAAATTGACTAATTCTGATTTACTGTATAATTAGAAACATACCGTAAGAACACTGGTGATGTATAATTGAAAATGTCACTATATGATCTAATAAATAAATGAATAAATAATTTAAGGTTCACATTAGAAATTAGATAGGAGAATTAGTTATGGGGCCACTTCATGATTATTAAGGTTTAAGGTACATTTATTTGTCATTTTACAAGGCAGGGACGTCATTAGGATTGTAATGACAGGGGGCTAAGCCACCAGGGTGTCTGTATTTTCTTTGCACTCATATCTTTGGTTACTGTATTAAAACTACACTTATGTCAAAAAAACAGGGAAGAAGCCAAGATGTTAACATGTATACAGCAACAGACTCTCTTCTTCCATTTCTCCTCTGTTGAACAAAAGGTACTGTAATGTTAGGTTTTAGACACATCAAAGCTGTGTGGAGGAATTTACTTAGGCCAGACTGTGCTCCTGATGACTTCTTCAGCAGGACATGACTTAAATGCTATTTGTCTACTTATGTAGATGTGTGATAAAGTAATCCCATATCTAATTCCTCCATCTATTATATAAGTTGCAGGTCCAGAAATGCTATTTTATTACACTAATTACTGTTACTACACTGTAGAATGGGTCTGTTAGAGTGTGATTTTACAGCATTTTGGCTGCACAGTGTTTCCCACAGGATTTTGTGAGTGTGGTGGGTCGTCCCCAACCCTCTGAAGAGGTCCGAGGGCATGCCCTTTGGAAGAAACCTTTGTAAATTTTAATATTAAAGGCATTGGTACATTTTGAAAGCAAGATCAATTGGCTAGCTCTATAAAGAATTTTGCACTCCTTTTAATAATTGTGTGCTCTGGTAAGCAATTTGATGACACAGCAAAAAAGTCAGCATATTTATTTGAGTCAAAGAATAATTAGAAAGTACTTTCCAAAACATTTTATTGTCTTATTAACTTTTAATGCACACATTTAACAATAAATTGTGTTTTAATTGTGTTAACAACTTATTTGGAAATGACACATTGTCACGTCTATCCTTGCGCTAAATTTACCAAGCCCAATTTGACACAATTTGATAAATTATGTTGTATGTGGAGCTTGTATCACGTATAATGAGGACTTCATAGCCTCTGTTTAGTAAGACTATCGTACTGCAACAGTTGTCTTTGTAAAGTGAGAAAATGACGTTAATCCGTTAATAAAGTCGTTAATCCTGCCTAGGGCAGTCACAATGATGAGACAGATTTGTGATTTTTAAAACAAGTTTAGCTTAAGTTCAATACTCACTCAGTCTATTCTTGACAGAAGCCGCGTCAAGCAGCACAGAGCAGAGGAACCAGGCAGGAAGTCAGACATGGAACAGCATAGAGAATCTGGTCCATTTTCAAAATAACACACCCTGTGCAGACTCCTGATGGCATATTGACATTAAACACAGTTAAAATAGAAAAAAGAAAGAATTTAACTACCCAACCTACCTAATCATGATAGAAGCACAAAAATCAAGGACAGGTGATCAAATTAACTAAATCTGACACATAGCGGAACAGAAAGTGTTCACAGAGAGCTGTTATCTGTAATTGAAGCACATATTACAAATTAACAAGTGCTGAAACACTTAGTGTGAGTTAATGCTGGACAAAACCGTAGTACAGCAGTTACCTCTGTTTGTTCACCTGATGCCATTATCCCACGTTTTCCTCCAGTTTCATTTGTTGTTGTAAAATGTACGCGCCCTGTGTCAGGTCTGTCACACAAGGATGGAACAAGAAACCAAACTTAAAAAAACAAACAAAAAACCAAACTGCATGACTATTTAAAACAGGTCATACACACATTTTAATCGCCAGCTTCATGATTAGGACAGGTGTGTCGAAAGTTATAAAGAAAACTCCCGCACTCATGTTTTGACACAACATCTCGGTCCTAGAAGTTCATCAGGCGCAAATACTTTTCTTTGTATTATAAGAAATGTAAAAATAGTTTTGCTTCATTTTAATACAATGGTGAAACAAATAAGACTTTGATGGGCCGCCATAGTCTTGTTAATTAATTGGACACACTGGTTGCATACAAGAATACAATAAATACTTTATCATGTAAGCTCTTGATAAGGATCCTATTTCAAGTGGTCTAAATTTACAGTCTAAATTTAATAACCGTAGCTTCAGCTCCCTAAAATAGGCCTAACATCGTCCATGCTACAAGGCAGGGCTGCACAATAAAATTAAAGTTGCGGCTCCCTTCATGCTGCAGACACAGAACATATTTTATATACAAATAATTAGTCATAAGTCATAAGCGCATTAAAATTTAAATAAATACAATATACAGTTAATTTTTTACATATATTATACAAGGTACTGTTATGGTAATGTGCAACAACAACAAAATAAAAAAGAAAGTTCCAATGCCATGATGACAATTTGAAAAGTGCAGCTGCAGGCAACCGGTGAGCTATGCTTTGAAGTAGGAGAAGAAAAAAAAATACTGCTGAATGATCCTGCTTTTAATTTTAAAGGTCACAATTGAAAGCTCATTTCAATCCATTTTCCATTAAATTGCTAATTGTCTAGTTTTCAGTCAGGATTCTTTCTATTGCTCTTCTGTAAAAGTTAACTAGGCACAAGACATTTGGCACGGGAATTTAGCCTTCTCAAGTTCCCCAAAGAAATACAGACGTTTCTTTCTTCACCAGCGTGGAGATGTGAGATGACCATGTCAGATTTTCTATGATGCTGATTCCCAGGAACCTGAAACTGTTCGCCTGCTCCACCTCAGCTCCATTGATGTAGACAGGAGTGTGTGTCTTTGTCTCCTTCTTCCTAAAATCAATGATCAGCTCCTTGGTTTTGCTGACATTGAGCAGTAGGTTGTTTTCTGTGCACCACTTTGCAAGACTGTGTATTTCCTCCTGATATGAAGTCTCATTGTTGTTTGAAATCCGGCTGATGATGGTAGTGCCGTCCACAAACTTCAAGTTCTCTTAATGTGGGAGTTGCAATTGTGGGTGTACAGCGGAACAAGAGGGGGCCGCTAATGTGATTGTTACTGTTTCAAAATGTTCTCCACTCTGACAAGAAAACATTGAGGCAAAAGCTGAATACTGGTGTTAAATTGTGTTATAAATGTAGAAACAATGCTGTGGAAATGGGACAGCCTGCTCAGAGGAATATGCATGTTGCTGTTGGAGCATTTTTCCCAATGCCGATTTGAGCTCCAATGCTTGTGAAGAGTGAGAAAAAAAATGAGCAGGACATTTTGGGAATAGCCCTGATTTCTTTGTGGAGCCAGAAAAAAAGGAGAGCAAGGGAAGGGCACTGAGAAAAGATGGGGATTCTCCACTGAAGAGGAATGAAACAAATGGACTTGAAATGCTATTTGATGCTGGGAGGTTGTTTAGCGGAGACCGAGAACACGGAGCTTTTCAATGTGCCGGGCTTCTTTTACAAAGGCTGGCTAGGGGCTCTTGCTTTCAACACAGCCCCTGAAGCTGTACAACACAACAGCAGTTCAAATGAGAGCTGAATCCAAGCCGGCAGCTCCTACTCATCCCCCAGCTAATTACCTGCAGGGTGACCGTATGCTTATTAAAATTCTCCTAAAAAGTTGTTTTTACCCTTATAAGGCAACAAGAAACTAAGACAGCTCAAAGCAAACTGCCTTAAAAGTTCCCTTTTTTAACATTTTGAGAGACTGGAAAATTATTAAAATGGTCAACGGGGAGAAAAGAGGAGGCTGACATTGCGGTAATCTGGTGTAAAATTGGCTGAAATTGTAAATTCCGACATAAACAAGGCAAGTGGGAGAAGTGATGATGCTGCAGTCTGCTGTAATGAATAATTCCACAGTGTGTTTCTCATTCTGTTGAATGGATTAGCGGGAGACACTCTCTGTGCTTATTCCTGACAGTTGGTATTCTGACCAGACTCATGGCGAGTAACATATTTGCTATTTAAAGTTTCACAGAACCGCTCTTTTAGACTTAATATGTTCATTGTAAGTTATATATGCTCTGTGGTGGCTAAAATGGTTACTACAACATAAAACTGCAAATGACAGTTAAAGAAGGCCACATATGCAACTCCATGACAAGATTTATTTATCCTAATGCAAAACCTTCTCCACAAAGAGCCTTTCAGGATGACCTTCCAACCTTACAAAATGTATGACAACGGGTTACACTTATCTCCCCTGAGTTCTTTATGAAAGAACCAGTGATTTATTATGCGGATCAAAGAAACTGTGGATTACAATTAATTCTGTGTAATGGTTTTTTAATACCATAGTTGAAATATGCCCCTTTAGTGATAGGGGTTGCATGAATTAGAATTAATTCCTGTTTAATTGTTCCTATATTTCAGTGGCTGTAATGGCAGTGGTTGGACAGAGGTAATTATTTCCTGCGCAGGATGGGAGGTGGTCCAGGGGAGGAGCAGTTAATTGCAGTAGATTGCCTTATCCCCTCATAATTATGCCTGTGTCTTTGGAGTTCCCTGGTACCAAATTGGCAATCGATACTATCAGACCACAGACACGGAGGAGGAGGTGGACGACAGGACCACAGACAGCAAAGGCATACTTGCAGCTCTAAATTTGGGGATATTCTCATTTAGTTGTTTGAATGAAAAGTTTTAATGGTCCTTTATGTTCTGAATAGGTTTGATGCATTATGGTTCCATGAAACCTATTCAGAACCACCTGACTGAAACTTTAGCAGACTTAAAGCGAAAGTATAATTTCTTTGAAAGTCCCTGTGTATAATGTTTTGCTTTAACAAAACTGTAATACAATCAGATGAGTTCATGTGTACATTTCAAGACATGATTTATCTTATACTATAAGGGACCTTTATGCATCCACAATTTTGGACCCGATCTTGATAGACATTTATCATGCATCACTTAATCTTAAATAGACCTGGGAACAATTAGTTCCCTCGGTGTCCCTTTATGTTGGTGGTACAGTGATAACAGTGTCAAACAAACAAGGTCAAGTGGAAATTATTTCAGCGTGTAGGTCATTAGGACAAGGTGTGGGGCAAATATTCAAGAGCAATATAGAGTGGTCATCCTCCACTATTTTGCTGTCACTGACTGGGCCTGGTCAATGGCAAATTGTAGCCAGGTGTGTGTGTGTTGTGTGTGTGTGTGTGTGTGTGTGTGTGTATGTATAGGTGTGGGGGTTGATGAGAGGGAGAGAGAGCAGAGGGAAAGAGAAAGAGAGGGATCAATCATATGATAGGCCTCCTATTGACGGGACTGTGTTGGTATGGAGCCAAGGCTTGCGCTCACAGGCGCTTTTAATCACACCCAAATAAAAGGCAATGCATCTACACACACACCCGTGCATACAAACACAAATTAACTCAAACAAATCTATGTTTCCAAACCAACTGGCTAATTGAGTGTTCCCCAAAAGGTTTGGCTTCCCATTTGTCTTTTGAGTGAACTTGAGAATTGCATAGTGCTGTCTAAGAAGTCTTAGAGGACAAATTGAAATCAAAAATCTTTGAAAGGCCAACTGGGCCTCTGGGTAGCTCCTTTTGTCTCACTTTTCTTCTTTCCCGCTCTCCTGTCTTCCCTTTTATTTGCTTTAAATTTCTTTAAAGCAATTGTTTTCTTACAGATTGATGTTTGAAGCTAAGGTTGCGTGATTGATGTTGAGAATATCAACTCTGCTCTTGATATGTCCTTGATGATATGGACTGGATATGAGGCTGTGACTGTAATGTGTTGTCTGTAAAGTAGATCCTATTGCCTGACTAGTGGGAACAATACTTATAAAAATATAAAATATAAAAGATATAAAAGGTTTTGAAACCTGACTCACTTCATCGACTGTTTTGAAGAACATGACTAGCCTCATTTACAGGTCATGTGCATTATTGCTACTTATTGTTTCATTTAAGCATTTTATCTAAACTCTGAGTGAAATAGTCTTTCCCACTCCTCCTTATTCACGGCCATAGTCTGAACAGACAAAAACAAAGCACCCGGCTTTTTAAATTGTGTAACCCACCTCAGGACTCAACCCGGTCACAGTTCCACAATCATCTGTATTACCACTTTTCAGTAGGTAACTGACTTCTACTCACATTTTCTTCAGAGTTAACAATACTTTAGCTCCTTTCTAAAGAAGGGGGGTCCAGGGCCCTTGTGCCAGACAGTCCGCTTCTGTCAGAGTATGTGTGGGAGGTTAAGGCAGGAGTTGCATCGGGACATCACCAGGTGTCCTTCAACGGCCAGATAGGGTTTTGTGATAACGAGACTGCGGTGTGGAGGGAAAAAAACAGAAGAACTGGAAGTGTCAGAGACCAGTGTAATTGTGAGAGGAGCAGCTGCTTTTGCTACCAGGTTTCAGAGACTAGGCAGTTGTCAGTGATGCCATCCAGCAGACAATCATTTTCAAGCACATTCTCTGTGTCTGAGGTGACACAAAGGGGCTGAAGTCTGAGAGAGAGAAAAGCAGAGTGCCAGATATGCAATCGAAGACCTATTGGACCCCACGCTGTGTCCATGGTGGCAGATGGCGTGGATGGCAGTGCAGGTGAATGGTTAATGGAGAGAAGATGTGTTTGTATTAGTGTGTGTGAGTGTGTGTGTGTGTGTGTGTGTGCGTGTATTTGTGAAAACTGTGTGTATGCTCAGCATTCAGTTTGTATCTTTGAATGTTTTCAGCTCTTTGTCAGTAGCAAGAAAGAAAACCTGCAGTTCTCCATATGTGTGAGAAATCTCTACTTCAAGACATTCCATTCTTTTGGACAATTCAACCTGGGTTTACTTTCAATGAAGATATTTTGAAAGATCAATGCAAACTTTTTAATGTATTTTTTTCATTCTGTAGCTGAGCAGGACAGCTGCAGTGTGGTAAAAGCAAAATCGTTTTTATACTAGCTTACAAGAGTATTATTTTGGAATATAGGGGGTAATATCTTCCAAAAATATTGCAATATGATATATATTTTTTGCGATAAAAGTATTCATGAGGATATGATGACATAATTAGAAAAACTACATTGGTGCACTGTTTGTTTGCACATTCCCACTTGCTACATTGTGTGCAATGCTCTGCTGTTTTGCTCTCGATAGACAAACAGATATGGCATCTCAAGGGTTCTGTTTCTGGACAAACAAAATACTGTTATCGAAGAGCGTCCATCAGCTTTTGGAGGTTGTGGGTCCTCTTTACTTTTCTCAAGCCATAGCCACAACAGCTGAATATATGAACATACTGTATATTTCAGTATTTCATATTTCTTCAAAATAGTGTTAAAAGTCTTCTCATCTTGTTCTCATGCATCATCACGTCTCATAACCCAAGTGTTTCATCATACCTCTAATCTAAGCTCATTATGCCCTTGTTATTACTAGTTTAAATGTGGTAAGAATAGTTTTATTAGTTATTACCCTAATCACCACCACAGTTTAATGTATACAGTTGTTAGCTCAATTATTTGTCAACATTTTTCAAAAGATATGTGAGAGACAGGGACCGAGAGGAAGGGGGCCACAGAGACTGCTGGTATATAGAGCCCAGAATTTTGTGCTACGCCCCTGTATACATGTGTGCGTTTGCGCTCCATTACTTCCAGGATGATGGAGCTACTTAGCATTCAGCGGTCACCATAGCAGAATACAGCGCCTTACTTTGGGTGTTTAAGAACCCCAGGCCAGGCAGTACCTCCAACAATTACTGTTTCTGCATCTTTGCTACTTACTTCATCTCCTCTCTTACCCTCTCCTCTCCAATCTTATCCTCCTCTCCTCTCCTCTCCTCTCCTCTCCTCTCCTCTCCTCTCCTCTCCTCTCCTCTCCTCTCCTCTCCTCATAAGGTGTTTTGATGAATTGGTATTGATTGTGTTCATTTTAAAACATTGGAAAGCATGGAGGATTTCTGTGGTTTCTTGCAGTGTTTGGTGATTTCTCTCTCAAGATCTCTTTCCACCATGAGCTTTGCTGCTCTGCCTGTAGAATATAGAGGCAGATATTATTTCTGAGGTTGAATTATGTTGATATGGTCAGCATGTTACTGTTTGGCCTCTGGCAAACACACATAAGTAATACTCTTTCTGTCCCTAACAGGACAGTGAAGTCCTATGGTGGAGCAGAATTCCAAACCTCAAGGCTAAACTGTAACATAATACTATGACCAGGTTATACAATTGCTCTGCTTAGTGTTTCCTTGTGCTCATAAAAAGTCATCGGAGTGACGACAAGCTGAACGATAGCCAGAGGAGCTTGCATACAATGAGAAAAAAAAGTTCACTAAAACTTTGGTATCAGGCCCAGAAAACTACCAGCGTTGAGAAAAGCAGCTTTGTTGAGTCTAATATAACTTGAGCTCAGGTTTAGTTCAAGTGAATACCTGAGCAGGACAGTAAGGTGTCACACACAGGTGATATAGTTTAATTGTCTTCCCTTTGTATCTCTTTAGCTTATTAGAATTGAGGTCAGACTCATCATCAATACACGGCAACTGGCCCATTTACTATCCACAGAGAAACAATGGGTTCTGAACAATGATCAGACAGTATGGGTATTGCACAGATGTACCTTAGACTGGCCACAATAAAAGGCCACTCGAAAATGTGCAGCTCCATCACACAGCACAATGGCACAGATGCTGTAAATTTTGAGGGAGCGTGTAATTGGCTTGCTGACTGCAGGAATGTCCACCAGAGCTGTTAAATAAATAAATCGAATGTTCATTTCTCTACTGTTATGGCCTGGCACAGAGGCCACAACAAATAGAGGAAACCATACTTAAGCGATTACCAAAAAGGATGTTTATTAACAAAAGTAGTTAAATTTAACAAATATAAAAGATCATTTTAAAGCTTAACAAATGTGGCTAGCAAAACATAGTGCCAGATTAACTGAATGAACAAAATACAACAAAGCAAAACGCCACGGTGCTGGGGACCAGGAAACAGCAAGCAGTCAAGCCTGCAACAATCAGGAAGGGACAGGCTTTTAAAGCAATCTGGAGACAGTGACCAGCTGCCTCCTATCGGCCTGATGGCCTTAGTTCTACTCCACCAGGAAGTTCACCCTGCAAAAAAACACAGACAGAGACACACACACATACAACCTGGCCCTGGGGCTGTAACACTACCATAAGCCGTTTCCAAAGGTGTTTCAGAGAATTTGGCAGTACATCCATCTGCAGACCACGTGTAACCACACCAGGCCAGGACCTCCACATCCAGCATCTTTACTTCCAAGGTTGTCTGAGACCAGCTACCCGCACAACTGCTGCAACAATCGGTTTGCATAACCAAAGAATTTCTGCACAAACTGTCAGCATGCTCATCTGCATGCTCGTCATCCTCATCAGTGTCTCGACCTGATTGCAACTTCGCACAGCCATTGAAGAGCAGTGTACCGACATTCCACAAGCCACGATCAACAACCTGATCAACTATCAACTATGTGAAGGAGATGTGTTGCACTGCGTGAGGCAAATGGTGGTCACACCATATACTGACTGTTCAAACCACATCAAACGTGACGTGCTAACATGGATGCAGCTGTTGCTGCGTTCCATTTACCTCGGAGGTCGGAGCTGGGAATGACGTCACACCCGAGTTGACGGCGTTCCAGTTACAACCTCGCTCGGCCAGCTGTTTGTTAGCCAGGTTAGTTATTGATAAGCCGGTTGATTAAAAAACGCATTGTGCGGTATTTCCTCACACTAACTGTAGCAACACGTCCACAGACAGCTGTTGGACAGCACTTTGTGTACGAACATTTCTGAAGCCGCCGGGTTTGCTTCTGGGAAAATTTACTTTTAAGAAGCTTCTCAATGGAAAATTCGACAAGACTAAGGTTGTTTGCACCTTGTGCAATGTGGAATTAGTTTACTGTAGGAGTTCTTCCAGTCTCAAGTACCACCTAAACGCAAAGCACATCACACGCTACACACAAGTACATCTTATTGAACATGATTTATTTTCATCACCAATTATCATAGTAGAACAGCTTTCTCAAGCAGTTTGTGATGCATTTTGGAAACAGGAGATGAGCCCCTGGTCTAATGCGCCACCTGGCTTGAAACCTGGTTTGAAACCCATTCGCACACATTTCTGAATGCCTGCGGTAAAATTCAAATGAGCCATTTTAATCTAGATTAATTTCAAGATTAAAAAAATTAATCTATGCCCACCTCTAATATATATATATATATATATATATATATATATATATATATATATATATATATATATACAGTACATACATATCAGGGCTGTACTAAGGATTTACTAGTCGAGTCGTGCCTATAGTCGACTGATACTCGAATCAAGACAACCTATTTTAGACACATCACCACATTAAAATACTAAACTATTCATCATACAAATTTTAAACATGACCATTATCCATTTTGATTCAATATGTTTAAATTGTAGATGACACAGATGAACAATGTGCACTGTCCAAACAGTTTCTGAATGTAACTGTAACATGCAAATGCAAAAGCAGAGTTGGCCTGACCCTCCAGTGCTCTGACACGGCCCGCTCCTCTGACTTGACTGTTATTGACTGAGTTATTTATATGAGAAATGTGTCCATGGATGTGGGTGTGTGCCCCATGGTCCCTCACTTTAATTAAAACCTCAATCACCCCATGACAAGATTGACAGTGTTTGTATGCATGTGCATGTAAAGACACACAGTCAACTAGGTATTATGGACTTATACAGAATTACTAAAACAAGTAATCTAATAATACATATAGCTACTTCCCATCATGACAAGTCAGCTAAGCTATTAACTGTAAATGGACAAAATCAAAAAAGGGGATGTAATTTTAAAATAAAAGGTGGTGAACTATAAATGTCCACTGGCTAAACTGTCCAGTGTTAGTTAATAACAAACTCCTTAGTCAGTCTTTTCTGTGTCTGACCAGCAATACTGATCAGGAAGTGATGGAGGGCTGGATTTTATGGTGTCATCTCGAAGACATTCAACACACAAATCCAGATTACATGTGTTCCTTTTTTGCTGTATTGTCTTTTTTATAATTTATCTGCACTGTTTGTTATGGTAACAAAAACATACCATAACCTGTGTATCTGGCTGTCACAGTTGCATTCACCTGTACACACACACACACACACACACACACACACACACACACACACACACCAACACCAGCTGCCTAACTAGCCATCAAAAAGCGAGGTGAATGGAACAAAGATGTGTTGTTGTGAGTGTGACGATCAGCTACCCGTGCCTGACCATCTGCAGTGGCCCAGGCTCAGCAGGAGGATGGGGAAATGAGGTCAACTGAGCTTTTGAAGCCGGCAAGCCGCAGGCAGACGAGGCGCCATGCCGGGATTAGATGCTCACATGAAAGGCAATCAACCAAAATAGCCAAATATTGTTGGGATAGTAGACATGTGTATTGCTCAGTCTGGGGGTGTTGAAATTCAAACTAGAATGAGTCACTTTGTCCCCCCACTGCTGTTCATGTAACCAGTGAAGCCTAATTCAATACAAAATGTACCTAAGCCATCTTAAAATATATAGAGTCATGTGCTTCAGCTCATTTGGCTGGTATACTGTACCTTGCTGTTGTTCTCTGTCAATTACAAAGAGCAAAATATCTCTTAACAAACCTCAGATATCCAACAAATGGTGAAATGTGCATGTGTAAAAAACAAAATTGTATTCAACTGTAAAAACAAACAACTCTTTTTTACACAAATGGAACAGATTTACTGAAGGTTTGTGTGAGTAAAAACGTGCAAACTTGATATCACCAGCAAATTAACACGTAAGCTGATCTACTAACAGTGTGAACGCAGAGGGACGTCTTTCAAAAGAAGAAACATAGCACCTGTTGTTCATTTACTACTTTTGCCTTAATAAATATGCATTTTGGGGCGTTTCAATTTTATTGTGCAAAGTAATTGGAGGGTAACATGCAAATACATTTATTTACTACACACAATGTGACCTAACAAGCCTAAACACAATTTCATGTGAGTGCAACAGCATCTGTATTTAATACATTTGAAAGGAAAGTGCAAACTGCCAAGTGTTATCGTTGCGAGGAGACACAGCCATAATGATTGAAGATGTAGAGAAATAAACAATATTAGATAATATTATTCTATATCCAATATAAAGAAATAAAATTATTATTATTATTTTTTATTTATTTTTTTGTATGTTTGGCAATACTGTTGTATTAACATTCATGCCAATAAAGGAAAATTTTGTTTAGAAAGTTGTGTGGCGCTGCGGAGAGCCCCCAGCTGCAGTAGAGCATGGATCACGTGTAAAATTTCATCTAGCCAGAAGATCACCAACTGTTCACAGCGCACCGGTCGTAATAGCAGAACAACCCATTGTAGGTATCAGAGAGGGAATGGGGCGTTGGGGCGTACATGGACAGGGACAGAAGATCTCTGAGCGAATGGGCACGCTGCGGACAGTCGGTAATTGTTACCTCTGGCAGGATGAAGCACAATCTGCTGGCATTTCCTTGCATATGGGTCATTCCAGCATACTGTATCTGTTTCTGCTGAGGTTTCCCAAAGCAGTTTTTCAGGTGTGCTGTCCCAAGTTCTTAGTGCAATCTCAGGAAGGATGGGCAGGTACAGATGATTTCCACATACTGAATGAAACAAACCAAGGTTTTTATGCAGTGGCTGCTTTCCCTTCCGACTCTCCATGGTGGAAACCATTAAACACGGAAAACCCTCATCCATTGTGTTTGCTCCTGTTGTCATCTACGAAATAATTCTTAGTAAATCACCGATAACAGGTACTAAAATTGAAAGTTCAGTTTTTTGGAATGCACACGCTTTTTATTCGGATGTTAGTAAATCATGCCTGTAATCTTCCTAAAAAGGTGTCAAATAGACTGCACAGCCGTTGTATATGCTATATCTGTGCAGACAGCCCACCCATCTCTGTGGTGTACCAGAAGACATCAGAGTGCTGACTCTTGGTGTCTTGTGACTTAGATCTTGTGACAGTTCAGGTGAGATTCTCATCATCCACTCCTTGAACTCGTTGGCCCCCATTCATGCTGCACCTCTCTGACTCATCCTTGTCCTGCCAAGTTGGGGTCCATACTGCTCAAGTGATTAAACTGATGCTGATGAATACTGTGAAGGCTGGACCTTGAGTAAAGGTTGTGTTGTCAAACTACTTTTGCCAAGGCAGCTTAAATTTAAGCACCTGATTATGGGGAATGTATGCCGACACATTCATTTTTAAAAAGACAAAAACAAAAGAAAAGCATAATTTGTATAAACCGCTTCCACCAAGTAGCACATCACTAAGAGCTAAAGAAGGAGAATAAAGGATGAGGGATGAAAGTGCTCAGGGGAAAAAAACAGAACAATTCATTTTTCAGGACAAAAACATTGGAGAACTTTCCCTGTTTCAGTACTAATTCTTTAAGGTTAGTTGGTTTAGTTGGGTCTTAAGGTGAAGTAATGCTTTATTTCAGCATGTGTGCAAAAAAAAGAAATACTAAATACACTGATACAAAGTGCTGATACACTTACCTGTGAGTTGTGAGTCTTTTGTCAGCTGTGACGAAGTGGGAGACCCATTCCTACCCATTAGAAGTCCTTTTAAAGGAGTTGGATTGAATCAGTGCTCTTCTATTCTAGTCTAGATTTGGAATTTGGAATTTAATCAAGTTAGCTCACCGAGTGTTCGCACAATACAGTATATCACAGCATTAAAAGTGGGATTTTTGTCCCTTTAAACTAACTTGAAATCCACTAATCATCAGAAGTTATTGCCCGTTTACGGCGCAGCACGTTCACCTGTGTCGAAAATCGTCAGAAACGTACCCACACAGGCAGCAGGAGGAGGGGTGCTGGCGGAGGTGTTACAACTTTCTGCTCTCTATATGAATAGCTGCAGAAGCCAGTCATTGGATGAAAGCCATGTAAATGCTCCATATTTTTATAGCGCCTTTCTAGCACCACTGAAAGCACTTTTACACTACATCTGCATTCACACACATTCACACACTGGTGGAACAGCCACCAGGGGCAATTCAGGGTTCAGTATCTTGCCCACGGACACTTCGACATGCAGCCTGGAGGATTGAACCGCCAACCTTCCGATTAACTGGCTCTACCCCTTCCTAATAATAATAATAATAATAATGATAATAATAATGTATAACTAATAACCCTGTATTAAATAAATACTGCACTTACCGAAGACTATATTCAGGTGATGTGTTAGATGTTGTATTCATCTTTTTCGCCTACACTAATCAAATATATGAATTAATGAGGAACATGAGGGATTCATTAATGAGACACGTTTATTTTTTTTTTAATTTTAAAAAAAGGCTAATGTGAAAACAAACAAAAAAAAGAGTTTAAAAAGTTAGGGCATTATAAATAAATAGCACAGCCGCAGTACAAAAAAAATTAAAAAACTCCACAGTAAAAAAGTCTGCTACTTACACACAATGGCATCATGATCCACACCTTGAGAATCCAGAGACTAAAACGGATGTGACCACCTTGTTATAAGGTGAGCACAGTACAGTCAAAAAATCATCATAATAACGTTTTAATTTTATACAGTACAATGCATTCCTATTCTGCAAATCTTACCCGTGAGGTAAGAGAAAGGTAAGAGAAAAAGTGACTTTTGTGAACAAACTTACTCTGATTTTGGCAGGTTTTAGCTTATTAGTGACCACGTCTTACCACAATTTTTGGATCGTTCACCCGTCTTCTCTTCTTGTTCTTCCACACTTGAGCAGTTGTTGGATTTAAGAACAGCCATCCTCTCCTCCCTGGCAACATTTTGGCATTCAGTGCAGAGAACAGCTGACTCACATGGGCTTCTGCAAACAATTTTACAGGAGCTCAGAACCAGCCTTATGTAAAACAACATTCATCAACCCCAACACACACACACACATGCCTGGAACTCAACACACATACTGTATCTCTCCTCTAAATAAAACAGAAAATTAGCAAAATTGTCCTTTTAATTGGTCAGTTCAAACCTTCAAAAGTCAACATGAAACATAAAAACAAAACAATCAGCAGAAATACAACTTAGAAACATAAATCAACTAAATTAAACATTAAGTTAGACATCAAATAAATTGAATTTCACATACAGGACCCCATATTTTATTACTTTGTTATACAAAAATAGAAATTCACAGTTAAGTCCTTCTATTTAGATGCACTAAAATCATATTAGAAAGCATCTAGAATTCCATTTAGCAACCACAGCTAAAAACACTCTTTTCCAGCGTACGTAGCTTAATAGCCTTCCATATGAAGGCAGACTTCAGTTAGCAAGCTCAAATCCCAGCATGACTCACACTGGACAAGTTGAATATTACTGAACCAGACCAGAATACAGCAGTTTGGTCACATTCAAGTTCCATTAAAATTAATAACTTTTATAAACCTGTATTGACAGAGCTCGGCTCAGCAGCAACTTACCTCTGGTCATGTAAACAACAGGAGCAAGCATACACGCACATACCTACGTCATCACACTGATCACGTCCACCCACCCCCACACAACTTAAATCGCCTTCAATCCCAGACAATTTTTATTTGGGAAAATCAAAAACAGCATTTATACATTCAAAAGCTGGATTGAGGAAGGGTAAAGTTTTTTTAGTCTGGAAGTTTCTTCTTCTTCTTTTTCTTCATCTTTTTCTTCTTGAATATTATTAGCGATTGGCAAAAAACAAATTGGTGCATTACTGGCAGCAACTGGTATGGAGTGTGGATCAGAGGGTTAGTCTTATATTATTTATACATAAATAATTAAATAAAATAAACTCATGTCCTTATCATCATATTGTTTAGTCTAAGATACTGAAAAACAATACAAGTTATTTGGCAGAATATCTATCACATCAAAGTAAACATTACATTTGCTACCTTTCCTTCATTCCATTTAGTTAAAACTTCCAATAGAAACATTTACCTTTAACTTACAGGGAATTACCCACTTGTCTATGTGGTACTGACTGATGGTCAATTTTGGAGTACTTGGTACTACCAAACCAGATTATTTACCACTATAAAGGGACTAAAAGTTGATTCCTAGCAATCTTTGTGTGGAATCAGAGTTAGCTGAGGTTACTTTGGGTGAAGGTCCCATAGATTTCATTCTCATTCTCCACTGCATGTGGAACTCCATTCCAGATGTAATCAGCCCATCTCATGTCATCAGACTGATGACTGGATGTTAAAAAAACCTCTGCCTTTTACAACAACAAGCAGTGAGCAAGTAGCATATCCACAGATGCATAGTGTTGTCTAGTTGACACATGGTTGACATAGTGCTGTCTGTCTGTCTGTCCACTGCTCTCTCTCACCTTCTCTCTGTCCCTCCCCTCTGGCATACATGACAGCAGCAACGAGGACAAGCTGTTTTTCCTGCTGATAAATATTCCGACACACCCTGCATGACAGGCCTGGGTCCACCAGGCAGGGATTGGGATGGACAGGCTGTGGGTGTGAGTGTGTTTGTGTGTGTGTGTGTGACAGCCTGGTTGTCTCCATGGTGCCAGGGCAGCGTTCTGAATCAGCCTGAGACGCTCCCTCCGGTCGTAACCCAGCAGTGTGTAACTAGACCTCTGTTGTTCACACCCCTCCATCCTTCCACTCCTCCAACCCCCACCACCCCACGCCCACCGCCCTCTGCTCCCTGCCTCATCAGCTCATCCAGAAGAGGAGAGCAGGGCGCTGCTTTCTTGCCAGCCTGGAAATGCTGACATGCACAGGCTGGCATCCCTTCGCTTGGAACAATCTCCCACCTCTACACTCCACTCTGTCTTTCTTCTGTCTTTTCCTTTGCTTTTCCTTTGCTGTCTAAACTGTGTGTCTAGCCAAAACAGAAAATAGAGGGGGATATTTTTAGAAAGATGAAATAAATAGGGGATTGTGCCTCTTTCACTGGACATGGGGGATTATGTTTTATTATTTATGTCTCTCCTTTCCTTCTTCCCTCTCCCAAATCCCTTTTTCTTCCATTTTTTCTGCCTTTTTCCCATTTTCTTTTTAATCTTCTTTTTTGTTTCTTTTAGCAGGCAGTTGCCAGCTCCTATCCCCTAATTACTCATCCTCTATGGATGGCTGTCCTCTTTCAAACTAAAAAGGCTTAACACAACACAGAGGAGAAGAACAACACTTTTGGGGAAGGGAAGTGGAGGTGTGGAAATAGGTTGAGACGTTACAGAATAAGGTTGTGAGAGGGGATGGTGTGGGTTATTTAAAAGGAAGAGTAAATGACATGCCATGCATTACTGTGTTTTTGTCAGCTATTTAATTGATTAATGAATGTGCCTATATATGAGAGCCATATGATGGAAAACCAGAGCTGCCAACTCTCATGCAATTGGCATGAGACTCACGCAATGGACACTTTCCACACGCTCTCACGCCACACATCAACTTTCTCACGCTAGAAACACAAATGTATTAACGTTAAGGTTAACTGATAAATTCGACTTGCGGCGCGAATCAACTGATCCAACACCGTGACAGTAACGTTAATGAAGTGGACACCTCTCCCGCTGTAAGTTGCACAGTCAGGCTGCCCTTACTGGATATTTACAGTTAGGCACACCTATGGTCACCTAAATAAAGCCCCTCTCCACCTAGTATCCAGAGCTATGATCCAGAGCCGTTAAACTGCTGCAAATACAATCCATGAAGCAGAAGTATCCAGCCATTTCCATCCCCGGGACTTCACTTTTCCACTGACTTCTCGCATTCCTGTCTCACTTTGTGAGAGCAGCAGTACAGTAGAGTAGAACAGAGTGTAAGTCACTTTATCATTTTTTTTTTTATTAAGCTGAGATGTTAATGTTGCTATGATTCGCTCTATCACTAGCATGACTTTTACAATTCACAAGCTAAACTAAGTTACTATTACTAACCTTGCTAAGATGGAGAAGAATGAATGAAGATTAGCCTATAGTATAACCATGGTAACGTTAGTGTTTTTGTTGGCAAATATGATGACCAAGGTTATTTATAATTATAGCAGAGTTTCTTACCATTGAGTTAAAGTGAGCTATTTAAGTTAATATAAAGTCATTATTATCCTTTCCTCTGTATAAACAACGCATAATAACTAACACTTAAAAACCTCTTTAAATGTCCTGGCGGCAGCTTTCGTCATTTCTGTGCACGTCAAATCTGCGGGTAACGTTACAACCAGCGCGTCTGTCAGACCAGCCAGTAACGTTACAATCAAAATTGATGTGACAACATTATTTTCAAGGCCAAGAGTTAGTATACTATTGGCCAACTACATTAATATGTGGGGTTACAGGTATGCTATAAAAACCACTATTCAGGACTTGCACATCCAGTGCTTGAAACGGTGTAATACACCGTTGTGGCTTTTTTTTTTAAGCAGGCCTACTGAACCAGGAATGCAGCAGGAAAGTATGTGTCAAAATACCAATAGTAAACATGGGTAGTGACACACAGCAAAGTTCAACCACTCCTTTCTATGAATAAATGTAATACTGAAATGCTCCTAAAAGTGCATTGATTACATCACTTTACATCATTAGCTGCTAACGCTAGCAGTATTATCCTCTTTTGAGAAGGGGACTTTTGCGCTGACAGTAAAGTTACCACCAGGGAATGTCAAATAGAGTATGCCACCAATCTTAATGCTCAGACTGTTAACTCAACGTGAAGTTTTCAGATCGTGGTGGACACATTAGGGCCAGGCATTTCTCTCAGTGTGGGAATTTTTTTCATAAAGTGGATGGTTTTGGAGGAGGTATGTTATTAGTATGGGATGATTAGGGCTGGTTGAACATACAGACACACACACACACACACACACACACACATAGATAGAAAAGGTTACTTGGAAAGATCAGTATTTGATGTGTGTATTGATTTCTGGCAAATTTCACACACCATTTGTGATTTGTTTGGTTGCGTATTGACATAGCCACATATCTGACTCTGTCTACTACATATGTAGAAATGTGAGTCTGTGTGTGTTTGACAGACAAGGTGTTGACTGTACAGTAGCTTTTGATGCAGGCTTACTGTTCGGACTATGTACTGCTGTCGCTAGGGAATGTAGTCCCTTGGTGCTATAACAGAATATACTCTCTTGCACACATACCTGCATATACAAAGAAAACACTTCATGTGTCCCTCCACAGGATGCTGGCAATGTGTAGGCCCTAATGTCTCTCTGAGGGCGTGAAATATATTTCTCCTATGTGTGGTGTGTGTGGGTGGACCAAAATATGAACACGTTTGAATGCACACACTGATGCCTCCTACTGACACACACACACACACACGCACACACACACACACACACACACACACACACACACACACACACACACACACACACACACACACACACACACATATCCTGTAGACAAGTGAGTGACTCTCATGAACACATTTTGATGATGTTGACTGCAGTGACTGTGTTGCGCTGTCAAAGTGGCGATGCTGTTTGTGTTTAGAGTCATTAGTTTCACGCTGGCTGCCTCTCTCACAAAAGGTCAGCCACAATTCAGCTGCAACAACAGCAGCTGATTTGCTGTCAACAGCACACGGGTTCCACAGTGAATGATGATTCCTGACTGATTCATGAGTCTGAGCCTGTGTGTTTGTGTCCTGCATGGATGATTTTTGACATATTACTTCATAGCTTAATTTCTCAAGTGAATTGAGGAGACAAAATGATATGTATACAATTTATATGATCATTTTTTAGGCATTTTCTATTTTTTACACATACAGGATCTCACAAAAGTGAGTACTCCCTTCATATATTGGAAAATATTTGATTATATCTTTTCATGTGACAACACAGAAGTGACACTTTGTTACAATGTAATGTAACAGTGTAAATTTGCTGTCCCCTCAAAATAACATATCACACAGCAATTAATGTCTAAACCGCTGGCAACAAAAGTGAGTAAGTCAGGGTGTGACGAGACACTTAACCCACGACACAAGATTCAATTGGAGATTGTGAGAGAACCCAATCTCCAATAAAAAGAAACACAAAATTCAGGTGGCAGGTAACAATTCAAAATCTATCAAAATTTCTTTTGTAGATCAATTTATTTAATATCATCCCTGCTGATTCATGAGTTAGTCTTCCCTCCTCTTTCTGTCTTTATTTGGGGTAGTAATCTATTTAAATGTGACTGTGGCACTTTTCACCATAATGATAAATTTTAGTTCCCCTTCGAGGGAACTCGAACTGTGTCAGTGACGACACTATGGGAACGCCCTTGGGCGTGGCAGGGCTGAACTATGAATGTAACTACTCCAATCCTATTGGCACTGCTATAAACGGTAGTGTGTGACGGCATAACCGTAGGTGTATATAAGCACACCGGCACACAATACTCATTAGCTTTTCTATTCAGCAGGCACTCTGGCTATAGTTGAAAACTCCACTACCAAGAAAGCTGTTCTCTTACCTGGAAGTCCTTATGAAGCAGTAGAGACCATGTCTCGGTTCTCGGTTTCTCCCGCCCGAGGTATGAGTCTGGAGAGGCTTGCACAGTCCGATTCTGAGGAGTTAAACGTGCTTAGCATCATGGAGTATGACTTCCGGGAGCCGGGCCGACTTCATCAGTCCGCACCCAGCTAAGAGAGGTGAGGCAGGAGCCGCGGCCGGCTGTAACCTCACTGAGCTCTTTTGCAGCACCGCCGCACCAACCCTTGCCATTCTTTTCTGATTTACACAATGAGTTTTGTAAACAGACAAAAAAAAGAAAAAAAAGAACTGCTCTGCACGGCTGACTGTGTCCCCTCTGCTGGACGGCAGCAGCGTGACAGAAACTAAGCAGCATGGGTATGGAATGATGCCTCGGGTGGAGGAAGCGCTCACAAGCAATCTTTCTCCCACCCTCGCTTCATTCCTCCTGACGCTGTCGCTCCCCCCACTTTGGTGGGCAAGGCCTACATGGCAGCGGGTTGAGCTTCTCAAAGACTGTGAGCTAGGGGAGGTTCCTCCGAGGAGGACCTGACTGAGCTCCGTAGAGCTACAGACTTAGCATTTGGCCGCTCCATGGCAGCATTGGTGGCTACGGAGCGCCATCTGTGGCTCAACCTCTCGGACATCCAGGGGAAGGAGGAGATAAAGCTTTTCTCCTGGATGCGCCCCTCTCTTCTACTGGCCTGTTTGGTGAGGCAGTGGACGCTGTCGCCAGCAGGAGGGAGACCGGCCGAGGTCCTCTCCCTCATGGAGGTGTAGGCAAGTGTTGTTTCCCGCTGCTTCGGCGCTCGGGACGCGCCGACCTCCAATAAGCTCTCACCGTTGTGCCGCCTCGAGGGGTCGCAGGCTGCAGCAGAGCAAGCTCTCACACGGTGGTCTCTCGGCGACTCTCCCCTGCCGTTCATCCGCTTCAGGGGGCCGCCCGGGATCCACTGATGTCTTCTCCCCGGGGGTGGATCAGACAACATTTTGGCGGTCGGGGCACGCTAGCAGCCAGCGTGCTCACACTGCTCTGACTGCCTCGAGGGGCGCGCTGCGCACCATAGTGGAAGGCTACAGCGTGCAGTTCCAGGTTTGCCCCCCCCCAGCTGTAACGGTGTGG
Organism: Lepomis macrochirus; assembly: GCA_024633595.2. Taxonomy (NCBI): domain Eukaryota; kingdom Metazoa; phylum Chordata; class Actinopteri; order Centrarchiformes; family Centrarchidae; genus Lepomis; species Lepomis macrochirus. Next base: position 28,292,186 of record JALXJV020000023.1, read on the forward strand.
TCTGGACTGTAGTGCACTCGGATCAGGACCAGGTGTTGGAACAAGAAGTGCGCTCTCTGTTGGACAAGGGGGCCGTGGAAATTACTCCCCCGCCAGTCAGGGAGTCCGGGTTCTACAGCCGGTACTTCATAGTTCCCAAGAAGGACGGAGGGCTGTGTCCCATCTTAGATCTGTGGGTTCTGAACCGGTCTCTGAGGAGATTCAGGTTCAAGATGCTCACCATCCCTGATATCATCAGTCACATCCAATCCAACGATTGGTTTGTCATGATAGATCTAAAAGACGCTTATTTTCACTTCGCCATCCGTCCCTCCCACAGGAAGTTCCTGAGGTTCGCCTTCGGGGACGTGGCGTACCAGTATCGGGTTCTTCTTTTGGGCCTAGCACTCTCCCCTCGCACGTTTACCAAATGCAGGGATGCAGCTCTGACCCCACTGAGGCTCCAGGGCATCCGTATTTTGAACTACATCGATGACTGGCTCATTTTAGCCCAGTCTCGAGAGTTAGAAGTTAGGCATCAAGATGTCATCCTTGGTCATCTTCAGCGTTTAAGGCTCAACGTGAAGAAGAGCGTGCTGACACCCGCCCAGTGGACCACGTTCCTAGGGGACTCCAGGACGATGCGGGCCCGCCTGTCCCCTGCACGAGTCGAGTCCATGGTGTCCACTATAAACAGGGTGAAGCTAGGTCACACCATCACTGTGAAGCACTTTCAGAGAGTGTTGGGTCTCATGGCAGCAGCGTCCAGCACCCTTCAGGCCTACTGCACATGAGACCCTGGCAGTGGTGATGGAAAACCAGGGGGTTTTCCCTGAGGGCAAATCCGTTCCGGCTGATACGAGTTACGAGCAGAGGTGCATTCGTTCCTTATCAATATGGAAGAAACCCTGGTTCCTGTCCCATTCGACAGACGCATCACTCACGTGGTGGGGCGCGGTCATGGATGGCCGCTTTACGAAGGGCTCCTGGGAGGATGTGGAAATGTTCCACTATGGTTCTCCCTCTCGCTCCCAGCCCCGCTAGGGCTGGATGCCATGGTGCAGACGCCGCCCAGTCGCTCTGCTCCCGGGAATCCTGGAGAGGGTCAGATTATTGCGGTACTAGAGTTCCTCCAAGGCCGTTTCTCTGCGGGCTTATCCCCCTCCACTCTCAAAGTATATGTGGCCGCCCCACGCCCCTTTGAGAGAGGTACTTCTGGGGAAGCAGCCTTTAGTCGTTAGTTCCTCCATGGAGCCTGGAGGATGAGACCGGTGACTCGCTCCAGGATTCCCACCTGGGACCTAGCAGTGGTTCTCGAGGTGTTGGCTGAGGCCCCCTCCGAACCCTTAGAGTCAGCTGATGCCAAGCACCTAACCCTGAAAATGGCCTTTCTCCTTGCTATCACCTCTTTGAGGAGGGTGGGGGATCTCCAAGCGCTTTCAGCATCCCCTCAAAGCCTGGTGTTTGCCCCAGGGAGAGTAAGGGCCATCCGGCACCCATGTTCGGGCTACATCCCGAAGGTGCCGTCCAGTATGGCGGGTACCACGGTGCTACAAGCGGTCCATCCTCCTCCTCAAGTGACGGCGGAGGACAGGAGACTTCACTTGCTCTGCCAGGTCAGAGAGCTTAGTTTCTATACTCAGAGGTCGTCCCGTTGGAGGAAAGCAGACCAGCTGCTGGTGTGTTCAGGTCCCCCAAGGCTGGGCTAGCTCCTGTGTTTCAGCAGAGTTTCTGCTCATGTTCATAAACTTTCAGCACATTCAGAATCATAAGCTACATAAGTTATCTGTGTTCTCTGACATGTCCAGAGAAAAGGCAGAATATTACCAGACTAAAGTCATCATTTAACTAGAATGGGCATTTCCTTAAGGAAATGCGTTGGAGAGCTGCCAGCTATGTTTTGCGATTGCTACTGCTGTTGGTGTGACGGATGAATGACTGAAGGTCACCATATTTAGTTCATTATTAAGTTCAAACACTGTAGGCTACAGGTGTTGAAAGCTGAAACCAGTTACTACTGGTGCCAGCTGCAGGATTCAAACCCACGATTGGAGTGGAGGTTCGGCTCCACAGACTGATCACTAACTAACTGCACCACCAGCCAGCCTGGTTGTCATGAAACAATTTGATGTGTTGTTGATACAAAAGTGTGTTTGCTTAATAAAAAAAGCTTTACAGCTAACATTTTGGACTTTTTAGTAAGTGCTTGAGTAGCTGAGCACAAAAATGTACTTCTTGTGTCCAAACTCCAAACAGGGAGGAAGATACAACAAGTTAAAGAATTAGTGTACCTGCTCCCATAGGAACCCATTCATTTTAACATCATAAAAATATTAATATAAAATCAACCATAACAGATATAAATTTGGGCCCAATTTGGACATTTTCACTTAGGGGTGTACTCACTTTCATTGCCAGAGGTTTAGACATTAATGGCTGTGTGATGTGTTATTTTGAGGGGACAGCAAATTTACACTGTTATACAGGTTGTAGACTCACTAAATTGTTGCCAAGTGTCATTTCTTCACTGTTGTCACACGAAAAGATATAATCAAATATTTCCAAAAACACAAGGGTTGTTACTAACTTTTGTGAGATATTATATGTTTCTTGCACATACAACATCATGGCTTACCTCAAGACCCGCCTGACAGGGACCAGGAACGAAACACGAATGCATCAGCACAGCTTCCACAACAACCAGACTGGGCATCTCGGATCAAACCAAAGTTCTTTGTTGCTAGTCATCCCAGGCATATCTCTCCTACGTCCACAACAATCTTAACTTCTCTGATTATCTCTGACCAGTGCGAATGTAAAATATGTGTGGGTGAGTGAGCAGGGACCTGTATTTGAGGGTGTGATGTGAATGAGAGTTTATGAAGACAATCATTCACAGTAATTAAATGATTCTGCATTGCTGTGTTCAACTACAGTGTGTGTTGAGATTGAACTTGAAGTTATTTGGGGATACAGCATCTTCAGCCTTGACATGCAGTCTGTGTGTGTGTGTGTGTGTGTGTGTGAGAGAGAGAGAGAGAGAGGTTGTTCCTTTGTTCCTCTAAGCCAATGCAATAGGGAACAGGATTCCTACTTCTGTCTCACACCAGTGAACAGGTATGGGGGTCAGGCATCTGGAGTGTGTGTGTGTTTGTGTGTGTGTGTGTGTGTGTGTACTGAGAGTTGCTATAGAACATGGTGAAACGTGGCACTCAGTGGCATGGAACTGATTGCCCTGCCAAACCCTGACAATTACCATCCGGGCTTGGAGACATCACCACACACACACACACACACACACAAACACACACACCCAACACACTTTCCAATTCCAGACTCCATTTTTTTTTCTTCTCCAGCTCAGCACCCAGTGGTGGTTGTCATTCTCTGAACACAATATCATGGAGGCAGATATATGGAACTGGAAGATACACTGTGCTGCTAATGTATTTTCTACATACCGTGGCTTACACATTTGTCAGGCCTTTCTCAGAATGCACAGCACTATCAAAGTGGGATATGTACAGTAATGGCATTAGCCAGAGAAGCTACAGATGTTATCTATGGGGAAGGAGGAAAAGGAGGCTGATCTTGATGTTGCTTTCATGTGCTATAAGAATTATCAAAATTGTCAATTCTACACACACAACCTGACAAACAGCTGGTTACTGTGAGGTACCAGCAGTGAAAGTCATTTCAGAACTTAGAAGTATTTTAGGTTAATCTATGATTTTACTGATCCCAAATGGCAAACAATTTTTCATTTGCAAGGTAAACGTACTTTATTTGTCACATACACGTAGCGAAATTCATCCTCTGCATTCAACCTATCCCTGAAGGGAGCAGTGGGCAGCCATTGTACAGCGCCCGGGACCAACTCCAGGTTGCCATGCAGTGCAAGGTGAAACAGCACTGAATGGAGAACCTACCTAACATGCTTGTGTTGGTGGGGGAAACTGGAGCACCCGGAGAAAACCCACACAGACAGAACATGCAAACTCCACACTGAAAGCCGGGACAACCGCGGTTCGAACCCGGGACCTTCTTGCTGTGAGGCCACAGTGCTATCCACTATGCCAGGGGTATTCAATGAGAATTAAAAGAGGTTCAGTTAGAGAAAATTTCCAGAAGCAAAGGTCCAGAACATCATAATGACTAACTTGCATTATCATTCACAATACCATAACATATAGGTGTATCAACATATATTTTTTTTAGTCAATAATAATATTCAGTTTTCACGTCAAACTGGAGGGATAACAATGAAAAAATACTCTAATAATAAATTCTAAATTTAAGTAAACTAAAATAAAGTGCTTAATTTCTGGGAAAAAACATATAAAAAGTGTAGCTTTAAGTGATGAAGTGTAGTCTTAACCAATTTTATACTAAACACTGAACAGCTGTTATGCCTCCTCTTCTCTTTCATTCCCTCTTATAGAACTACTACTTTCCTACTTTCTCTTCTTCAGTGAGAAACGTGAGCTCTGGTTGGGATTGGAGATCTATGAGATATTCTGGTTTTGAACTGCGTTGAGTGAGGTAGTACTCTCTCTATAATAAATCGGCTGTAGGTCGGCGGTCCGGAGAGGATGGCGGCTGGGTCCAGTGGTCCGGTCCGCCGGACCTCTACACTAGGCCAATTTATGCAGTTATGGTCCTCATTTTAACATTCTAATGGTTTGAATTAATAGGTCTTAGTTTGGTTTCAAGGACTACAACCCTGTATTCTCAAAATGATGTTTAGATACATTAAATCTGCATAAAAATAATACAGCCTAGGTTATGTTTTGTCAACATAACAAGACACTTTAAAATTGCATGTTTCCACTGAATGTTCACTATTAATGTATGACATTTGTTTTACTAAAGAAAGCATGGATACATTTTTCATAGTTATCTTTAGGAACTTAGTTAAGGTTATGGAAAGATGGCTGACTTGTTAAATGAGAAGGCTGGTGTTATTTGGGATTGTCACTTGTCGCTGTCACTCATGAATGTGGTTTTCTAGTTTTTGCACAACAATGCTCTATGGCACAGAGGAATAAGATATATAAGGCAAATTAGTTAAGGCAAGTAGTCCTGTTACAACAGGACCACATCAAAGCACAGCTGACAAGAAGCCAATGAAAGCTGTATATGTGACTGTGTGTACGTGTGCTGAGGCTCAGGCTGCAGCGTGATTGATAGACAGTTTTCACCAGCTGTTCATAAGCCATTTATCACAATAAATGGCTTATGTACAGAAGAGTGGCAAGTGAGAAAAAAAATTATGGAGACTGATTTATGTCAGATTTAAGTGACAAGCAAGGTAGTATGATCCAAAACAAAGCTGCTTCAGCTGGTAACCATAGCTTTGAATGAGCCGTACATGTTTGAGTCTGATCCCGAAACACACCAGAAACCAGAACCAGCTTCACAGCCTAGACTGGAGTAAGACGTTTCAGAGTGGTTTGTTAATTTGTAACAAATTTATCCTCCATACATAACGTTTTAATTGTGCACTGTTTCTACATCACAGTAACAACTTTATGTCCATATGGGTATCTAATGTTATTTCAATTTCATATTTAGGTGAACATGTGGAAGGTCCTCGACAATGTTTCGTGTTAGAGGCTGGACAATCAATCAAGCTGTTTTCAGGCAGTTCAGGAGCAGTATATTCTGAGGGAGATTGTAAGAACCTTTGGGTAGCCTGTGGACTGATTTTTATAGCCAAGTTTCCATCATGCGAATTTTTAGCAGAATTTGAAATGTCGCAAAAAAGAGAAAATGCAAAATAGGTTTCCATCAGCTGGTTTGGAGCGAATAAACCAGGCTACAGCAAGCGTAGTTAGGTCAGTAGTTGATGTTACACATGGCTGTGATAAACTAGATGTGTGGGTTCCAAACCAAAAACAAAACCAATCGCTGGGACCTAAGGACAATTGATCTTAGAAAAATGGAGAGAGGTCCTCAGAAATGTGTTTCAAGGGGGCGAGTTACCACCAGCTATGTCTCCTAGCATTTGGGAAAATCCAGCAAGATGCCAACAGTGGAAACAGCTGATCAGACGTGTTTCCATCTCTCATCTAGCATATTTACATCAGTAATGAACACTCCTTTCTAAACCCTGGTGACAACCCTGAGGAAGACTGTAGAGTAGAGTGAACTCAAGGAGAAAAAAAGCGAGAGAGAGAGAGACACAAACAGCTACAGGTGGGAGGTAAAAGTGGAAAGAAAAAGACAAATAGGGTGAGTCAGTCAGAAGAGGACTGAATTTAACAACCACAAAAAAGAAACAAAGTCGATGAGATCAGCATACAGTTTTTTTTTATCAAAGTTAACAAATGTTCCAAAAGTAAGATTGAGCTGTAGAAGTAAAAAGTTCAGTTTAGTACATGTATTGTCCTATTACCCAAAAGACACCTTTTATTTTGCAACAGGCAGCTTAAAAACAAACAAGCAAAAAAAACAAACAATAAAACAATATGATAATGGAAGACAAAAGTGTACTCGTAATACTTCACTGTAAATTACTGACTTTGTTCACTTCTTTTTCAGAGAAAGTACAAAGACAATACAAGGCACAACACAAAAATAATTGTTACTGGTTAAGTGCAGTAAAGTTAACTTTAAATTTATGCTACTACCACATATAAAATAGTGCTTAAAATTTGGTTTAATAACTTTCAAGATTTGTATTTTTGCACCATGTCAGCAAAGCATTCACCAAGAGCAAAATCTCCCTGCCTCCAGGCTTTTTTTCCTTTTTTTTAAGACCCTCAGTTGCGAGGTTGTGAAGTTTTATTTTCGCATTGTGAGTTTCAGAGCAGAGCTGTGTGACAGCGCTGTCACAAATCATGTGAGTTGCAAGCTCGCAGCTTTGTGGACGGATCCCCGCAGAGTGGGTGGAAACTTAGCTCTGAAAACATAGTCTGCAATATGAGTGAAAATTTAATGGAATTTAAACTTTGTTGCAGTTCTGAAAGAAAACTGAAATAGAAAATAGATTTAAATTTTTTTACACTTTGTGAAAACTCCCTTGTACACGGCTGCATTTTGAAATGTCCTTGGGCAAGACACTGAACCCTGAATTGCCCCTGGCGGCTGTTCCGCCAGTGTATGAATATGTGTGAATGTTAGTTTCTGTTTGAGCACTTAGTGTATGAATGTGGGTGAAAGGTGAATGCAGATGTAGTGTAAACGCACTTTGAGTGGTCGAAAAGACTAGAATGGCGCTATACAAATACAGAGCATTTACGTTTATTGCATTAGGGCTGCTACTAATGATTATTTTCATTATTGATTAAACTTAATATTATTTTCTACTAATACATAAATGATTTAAAAAATTCAATTAAATAATAAAACACAAATGCCAACCGTCCAAAACCCAAGAGTATTCAATTTCACAAAAACAAAAATAAATTTGGGAAGTTGGAACTAGAGAATGTTTAACATTTTTGCTTGATAAATGATCAATAGATATTAAAACTATTTCCAACACATTTTTGGTTCATCAACTTATCAATTAATCATCTGTTTCAGCTCAATGTTGTATTTTCATAAATTAGACATGAATGTATATGTAAGCCTATAGGGGGATATGTTAAAATGACCATTTAAACTTAAAAATGAAAATTTGATTCCACAATAGCATAACATTTTGCATTATATGTCCAACATGCATTTTCATTTTCACATTCTTCTATGGCCGTATTAAAATGAGTCGTACCCCTCTCTGCAGTGGATAATATTCAAATGTTAATTCAAAACTGAAAATTTGTTATTACTGTTTATTGTTATTACTTATGGACTGTAATAAGTCATGTTATGTCATTTTAAATCTTTATTTTAGGTTGCCCTCATAATAACTGGCCAGGGACAAGAGATGAAAATTAGCCTGTTGAGCTAACTCTGGCTCATTTACAGTTATTTTACTGTTTTACTGTTAATTAATGAGCACTGTCCCTGTCAAATAAACAAGTAAATGAAATTAAAATTAAAATGCAATATTAACAATGTAACTTGATTTTCCATTGATGCAAGCAATATTTCAGTCAAAATGAAAATGCAATTGTCTAATAATCTGAAAATTCATGAAGACTGGACCCACTGTACAGTGAATAATATTCAAATGTTAGAGATCTTATTAAGAGGTTATATTGTGCTTTTTTGCCTTTTTTCCCATTACCTTTATTATGTTATATACCTTTTTTGTACATGTAATAGGTTTGCAAAGTGCAAAAGCCCAAAGTCCACCCCAAAGGGAGTTCCCATCTCCCATAGAAAACTCTGCTCTGAACTGGCTGTAAACAGCTCTTCTTAATCCAGCCTTTACTTCCACTTTCTAGTGACATCACAAAAAACATGCATCATAATGCTTGCCTAGCGGCTAGTCAGACATGTCCCTCAAAAACAGCGGTTGAAAAACACTGAACTGCAGCACACAGTGACAACATGTCCACCTGCTGCCTCTCCTCTCTCTTCCAAACACTAGCTACCCTCCAGGCAGTCAATGGACATATAAAGTTATTACTATGATGTAGAGACAGAGCTCAGTTAAAGCTTTATGGATGAAAGATACATTTGTTACAGATTAATAAATCACCTCTCTGAAACTCTTGCTCCAGTCCATGCTAAGATGGTAACGGGAACATATACAGCTGAACCGAAGCCGTTGTTTACTGGACGGACCCTACTCTGCTTCTGATTGGCTAGTAGTCCTTAACCTTGAGATGCATCACTCCAAAACAAAGCGTTTAACACACAGGGTGAAAAGAGGAACTGCAGCAATGTGCAGAATTAAATTAAATTAAATTCAATTTTATTTATATAGCGCCAAATCACAACAACAGTTATCTCACAGCGCTTTTCATAAAGAGCAGGTCTAGACCATACTCTGAAGTTATTTACAGAAGCCCAACAATTCCCACCAAGAGCAGCACTAGGTGACTAGAATGACAAAAAATATGGTGTTTTCTGAAAATAAAACCATGTAAACCTGTTCTGGTACAACCCCTAAATAAGATTATGAACTGAAAATGAGTATAATATAACCACTTTTAAAAAAAATAAACAAAAAATTAAATATATTACAAACAATGAAGCCTAATTTTCCATTTGTAAAAGTATTATTTAGATCTCAACTGAAATTAAATTTCAGACTTTTAAAGACTTATGTACAGTGGATAATATCCAAATCCAATAAGCCCCCCACTCCATTGCATTCACATTTACATGTCACCACACTTTTTTGGTGTCTGAATGAAAATGTATCAGTTAGTCCTCTGATCAAGGTGGGTCTTCATTTAGAATCCAAAATCCTTGTTCCACATCTGGGTTCATTAACATTTGCACCTACCTACTGACCTGGGTGTACATGGGAGAAGTTTGCCCTCAGGCCTGTCTGCCAGAAAGCCTTGTTGCCAGAAAACATACAGTAAGTAAGGTAACATAGTATAAAGAGCAACAAAATCCACAGAGGGAGGGGATTGGATGGATAGATGGATGGATGGGTCAAACACAAACAAAAGACTTTCACCCAGGAGACCACTGTTTGTGTCCTGTGTTACAGTTTTTCTCAATTGCTTAAACACATTTCTTGAAATTATGCCTCTTATTCTTGAAACTCTGAACACAAATCCCTATCTTCTCACCCAATTCCCCAAACATCCTAACATAAGTAATGTTACTTGCGGTTCTCCCCCTCAAAAACCTGTTCACACAACAAAAAGTGTAAATGTATACATTTGCAAATTTTTCATTCCTTAAATTCCTTTTACAGTACAATACCAAATAACAAAAATTCATTCTGCCCGGGCATCCCATCTTTGGTCTGCGACAGGCCAGAGAATCTTGTCCTCCTCATCTCCCTACTCCTCCTCCATCTTCACCTCTTCCTACTCTCTCTACTGCTCTTCCTCCTTCACCTCTTCTTTCAAGTTTCTCTGGATCCATTCTTCCAAAAGTGAAGAACTGATGAACTGATTTAAGCCCTTTTATCTATTTATTGAAGGTTCTGATTGGTGTGTGATCAATTATGACTCTTTGTGTTTCCACCTGGGTAATTGTATCCTAATTCAGTGAACAATATTTCTTAAACACATTTCTTGAAATTATGCCTCCTTTTCTCACCCTAACATAAGTAATCTTGCTTGTGTTTGGGAAATGGGTGTTTTTTAAAAATAGTTAGAATTTTGAAATTTTAGTTCAAAAGCCTACTTTTAGTGTTTAAGCAATGCAGAAAAACTCCAAGCCAAAAGTCAATGTTGACTTTTTATTTTAATCCAAACAATGACATTTTCCTAAACCTAACCAAATGTGACTGCTTCAAAGAGTGAAACACGTGTTAGAAAGGCCTGAGGGCAACCCCCCGTGAGCGTCTAGGTCGGTATGTAGAACTTGAAATGTTAAAGAATCACGTCTCTGAACAAGGATGTGAAATATGCTAGCTGAAGACTTGGCTAGTGTTACAATTAGGTAATTTAAGAGTTTCGGTGCATTTTTAGGAGCTGAAGATAGTGATGGGAAAAGTCACTCTTTTGAAAGACATTCTTTAAGACAATCTAAATTAAAATTAACTAATCTTTTTTTGTGTCATTTCGTTCATTTTAACTAGGCTGGTTATTGCGGCGCTGGAGCCCTTTAGTGGGGGATTGTTTTAAAAACAGTGTAATGCACAAATTCATCTCTTGATCTTTCTCTATTATGGTTCTATGAAGCCCCATGGAGCAACAACCAAATTCAAACCATGTAAAAGCCACAGAAATATGTTGTCAATATTCAATTAAGCCACTACTCCGGCTAAATCCGTCGATTTTCACAATCTTTCCTGAGTATACTACCAGACCAGCAATATATATAAATATAATTACTATATCTCTAAAGTGCTCATTCATAAAGTAGCCTAACGTCTATCCATGAGTAAAATCTATATATTAACATCAGATATACAGGGAATATATTGAAGTAATAAGCTTGACACACTAGATGAATAAACACACTCTTATTAAAATTTAACAAATTTAATAATAATCAGAAACACTGCAGGTTGTTCATCAAACAAGAGCTATGAAACAACAGCACGGCTCTGTCTATAAATAAAAAGCATTCTCTGGACCTCAAAATACTTTGTTAGGTTCAAGCTAAACGTTTAGAAACACTTCTACCAAAAATGGTACACCCTGATCAGAATGGCTTTGTTCTTGGATGACAGGGCTTCCATAATATACGTAGAGTGCTTAATATTGTTTTTGAGAAATCTGGATGTAGTGACATTTTGTCACTGGACGCTAGGGTTGAGCCGGATACTCGGCTGAAACGAGTATCAGGTACGGATAAAGCATTTTTGGCGAGTACGAGTATTATACGAGTAATACGAGTCAATATCTGTGCTCGGTTTGAATAAAAATCCTCATTGCATAGCTGACTGTGCAAACATGCACTCTCTCTCTCTCTCTCTCTGTGCCGGTCGTCAGAGTGTCTGACACTTTCTTGCTGTATTTAAAAAAATAAAGGTAGTTGTGGTATAAATAAATTATTTAAAATAATATTACAAATTAAGCTACACACACACTCCCCCGTCTCCCTCTTACTCACTCACTCACACACACACATACCTGGCCTGCACCACAAAGTGAGTTCAACAAACCCAGGATATGTTTTCGTTATCTGGTTTCACTAACACTAACAATCGATCGGGATAAGCGGCACCACGAAGCTAACCCAGGGTTTCCCGATCCAGCCGGGAGCGCGTTCACATAAAAGAGGCGGTGTTAGCAGCAGATGACCAAACAGACATGAACAGGTCCACTGTCAGCAGAGCGTCATATTTTACCATCGAGGATTAAACGGTAACACTACAGAAATACGACAGCAGCACGGCTGAAACTGACACATGTAGGGAGACAGAAAATCGCAGACAGTGTGAATGTCTAAATGAACAGGCGTAGTCTATAATAATGCGTTGATAAAAAAATATCAGCCTTATTCTTTCAGCTCGGCTGTGTGTCGGCGTTTCCACATTAAAAGACTCGGCCGTTCTCCCTCACTTTAAAAAAAAAAAACTTGTCGCGACTTCAAAAATGAGATTAATTTATTTAACACACTCAAAAGTGTTCCAAACATTGTTCTAAATTAACTTCATAAAGCAGTGAAAAGGAAAAATCCCTTTATGCCATAAAATGTGCTCAAATAATGTTTGAAAGACTGAATCTGAACATTTAGGCTGCTGAAAACTCACATGACTACAGTCTCTGTAGTCGGCCTTAGAAAGCTATACTAACCTACTGTAAATAAACAGACTAGTTCATATTAAAATTTAGTAGGCGTATTTCAATACCAAACTGTTCATCATATTCAGCCTGACAAAAGAAAAATAAAATCCATTTATTTAACGGCTGCATCAGGCTGTGTGAAACGGACTGGGAGCAAATAAACAATCTTAAACACGTATAAAGGCAGTAAGTAGGCTGATCCTGCTGTACTGTAAAAACCTGTAGGCAACATTAGCCTGATGCTTTTAATCAGTCTCTGTAGGATCGCCATAGTCAAGAGTTTCTCCACATCACCACTGCAAACATAAAGCAGCCTATTGGCTAAAACAGTCTGTGGGATTTCCTACAGATGGTGATGTCATTTTCCAGAGAGCTGATTGGTCAGTATGCAGGGTTTTCACAGAGTTAATCTCTTTTTTGGAACATAACCTGCTTGGAGCAGGTTAACCGTTCATAAAATAATTTAAAGTTAAAAAAAGAAAGTTATGTCGAGTATGAAAACTCTTGTTCATTACATTTTACTTCATAATTGCAACCGCATGTGTTGTATTCATTGTTGTAAAACTTGTTCTGTATATAGTTCGTTATCTTGATCAAAACCATTGATCTGAAGCTCAATGCTGATGCTGTCATGTAAATAGTTTTCTAATCAGCAATAAATATAACAATTTCTGAAAAAACCCATATAAATTGCATGCTTAAAATAACATACTGTTTAAGCCCCGCCTATTTCAAGACAATCCGACCCACTTCTGGGTTAAATCCCGCCCACTCTCCGGATAGGCTCCGCCCAATCCTAGTACGGATACAGTTACAGATAATTCCTATGGTTAACAGAGACAGATACAGATAATGCTGTACTCGCTCATCCATACTGGACGCTGAAAAGGGTTTCGATAGGGTGGAGTGGCACTACCTATTTGAGGTTCTCCAAAGATTTGGCATTAAGGGTAAATTTTTCTCCTGGATTAACTTCTATATGCTGATCCCCAGGCAGTGGTATTGTCTAACAGGTTGTCATCTGCACCATTTAAACTGCACAGGGGAACAAGACAGGGCTGCCCCCTCTCCCCTTTGTTATTTACCTTAGCAATCGAACCACTGGCCATGGCAATCCGTGAGAGTACCGACTATAAAGGCATAAGAATACGGAATGCTGAACATAGCTCTGTATGCTGATGATATTATTTTGCTTTTCTCCAATCTGAAGCAGACTTTACCCACTATACTTGACCTTACAGGCTGTTTTGGGATGTTTGCAGGTTACAAAATAAACTACTCCAAATCAGTAATACTCTTTTTAGATAAAGAGGTAAAGACAAGCTCCTCCAATTCATACTCCTTTTATGGTTTCTCAGGAAGGTTTTTCCTACTTAGGTGTTGACATTGCCCCTACTATTGACAAAATTGTACCAGGTAATTATAACCCCTTGATAGATAAGTTTACACACCTTATTAATATATGGACAAATCTACCCATTTCTATGATTGGGTGCATAAATGTTCTGAAGATGTCAATTTTACCAAAGTTTTTATATGTTTTTCAATCCATTCCTTTGGCTTCCCCCCTTTCGTTCTTTCAGTTACTTAAAAAGCTGTTTATGAACTTTATATGGAACAACAGACGCTCCAGATTAAGGTTCTCTTCATTATACTTACCATATGAAAGGGGAGGGTTACAGGAGTCACACTTAATTGACATACTGCTAAATCTCTACATAAATTCTGCAAACAAAACTATATTAATCAAAAAGACCAAAAACCCCTTTCTAAAAAATACTTTAAAGGTTTGGCACAACTCGCTGGCATTTCTGGGAGAAAATACAACGTTATCTCTGTTTACTCCGATTTATGGCAATGATGACTTTCTACCTGGCGGAGCAGACCAGACCGAAAATGATCAGAAGCATGCTCTCTGGCTCAAACTCAATCAATTAATATAAATTCCAAATTATTGCAATATAAATGGATAAGTAGAATATATATAATGCCATCTAAGTTGCACCACTTTAATCCCAACATACCTGACACCTGCCTCAAATGCAAGGACCAAAAGGGGACACTTTTCCACTGTATGTGGGAATGCCCACAGATATTCACATTCTGGAGGAAAAGCTTATATTTAGCAGGACAAATCATTGGTGAGGAGGTGCCTATCAATCCTAAATTATGTTTATTAAATCTCTACCCGGATGGCTTTAATGCCTCCCAAAAAGTAAGGTCCCTACTTAATGTTTGTTTTTTGGAAGCCAAGTGATGTGTAGCTTCCTCTTGGAACTCTGATGCACCCTGTGCAACTTCACAAAGGCTAAAGGGAATGACATTTTACATGGCTTTGGAAAAGATTAGCTACACTGCAAAACATAGGGTTGATAAGTTTTGGAAGATTTCGGACATCTTTTATAACTTTCTTGAGTTATGGCTGAAACGATATGGATGAAGATGGCTGGAGTAATGACAAGCTGAATTGAATTTTTTTTTGTTGTATTGTTTTTATGATTACTATATATTAATATCATTATTATAACTGTTTTCTTTTTTTTCACCCCCCATACATGTGTGTTTTGTTGTCCATTTAAAAATGATAAAATATTTAATAAATACTTGTTTTAAACAAAAAGCGTTCTCTTGCGGAGATAAGCAGTTAGCTGTAAACAAACCACAGGCTTAATGCTATGCTGTTTTAATGTTTTAATGAGATGGTCTATTTGTTTTGGAGAAGAGACGACCTCTGTGGTAATTCAACTCCTGGTAGAACTCTGTCAGGGCTCTGAAGTAGAGCGGACCCAGAACAACTCTCATCAGCTGTTAGCTGTAAACACTAGCAGGACTAAAGTTACGGTGCGACTGTGTTAAAACTATAACTTAGCACAACATAACTGCGCTGTAATAACGGTATGCTGTATTAAATGTCAAAATTGTCACTATTATCAAAATAGTTACATATATGTCAAATATTAGATATATGTCAGTCCAGTGACTGTTAACCTGACAACAGACTTGCCTCTCATTCCCCGGTGCTGGCAGAAAGTCAGCCTGCCGAGTGAAGACAGACTCTGAGGAGGACCCATGTGAGCGGTGAACGATTAGTTCATTCCTGTTCGACAGTAGCCGAGATGTCACGTGAAAAATGAACGACTCAACACACAGTTGAGAGTCCTGAACTAATCAATTCTATTTCCTGTGCTGCCTGCTAACCACAGCCCTGTAGCCAGCTGTCACGTGACAAATGAACGATTCAAACCCAGAGACCCACAGTTGACAGTCGTGAACTAATCAATTCTGTTTCCTGTGCTGACAGAGACCATGCAGCTACTGTGTAACGAGTGAATGTAAGAGTCCAAGACTATTCACGCATGTATGAAAATTAACAAATTACTCACTGAGACAACCCGTTCCTCCTGAGTCACATACAAGATTAGGTCAAATGAATGAAACGTTCTTTCAACAATACAACACAAGCTGAAGACACCCTGGGAGATAATTGAAGGAGGGGGAGGCAGAGAAGGAGACGGAGAACTCTTCAGGGGAAGAGGAAACACCTTTCATGATTGCTTTTTAATTATACATTTCTCTGCTGTTCTGCTGCCCAAAGCTACAGTCCAATGCCACACCATCTCCAGCAATTCATACAGGCTACAACACAAGCACATTCCCAACACACTCCCTTAACTAGCATCATCAGTATTACACCCATCTGTTTGGCAGCAAGTGAAGGCTGCAGAAGTAAACATGGAGTCTTTTATGTTCCCCTGTTTAGACTCAACACTAAACATATGGGAGGAATTTACCTAATCTGAAACATTAAAAATAAAAAACAAAAATACTCACGGCTACTATATAGTATAGCATATTGCATTGCAGTATAGTATATGATTCAATGCATTTACGTCAATCTTCAAAAAATCATTGACTGCATCCAAGACTCATTGGAAATCTGCTGCTGTCAAGCTGCCAAGCTGCCCCTGAGCAAGGCACGGAACGTCCAGTTCCTCCAGTGTCTGTGTTCAGTGACTGACAGCTGTTTTCTGTGGCAGCTCCCAGTGTTGATGTGTGGACCTTTTGTGGGCGTTTCATGGTGTTACAATCAAAAGGTTAAAGAAAATACATTGGAGTGACTGTGTTTTTGTATTTATCTTTCTTCATCAGGAAATTGGACTGAGGGATGTTAACAGTCTAACAGAAGCTCACATTTCTTCTGCATCCCAGCCAGAGACGACCACAGCTGTTCTAACAGGTAGGACTCACCCGTGCTGTTGCTAAAGTGGACTTTATATTTTATCTGTAACCTTAGCTGCCTTTGCTTCATCCCTCCAACTCTCCTATAGCCTTTAGTTATGTTTCAACGTTGTTGCCAAGAGATTTGATTGTTATTTTTTTACCTTCAGAAAATGTGTAATTTTACACTGAGAGGTAGACTATGAAAACATGGCTGGATTATACTGCATAGTGTTACGGTTTATTAAGTAGCACATCGCTGTTATTAGAAATGGATTGTTACTATTGGAGACCATGATGGAACCTCAGGTTGGTTAATTATTAATGCATGTTGTGTGTGTGTGTGTGTGTGTCTGTGTGTATCTGTGTGTGTATGTTTGATGGTAAGGAGCTCAATACCTTAGTTTTTCTCTGGAGGCTTATTTCAGTTCCAGGCACTGACAGCACACAAGAAACCGGAAAATGAGAAAAGCTGCACCAGTGGATAAATAGATAGATTATTTATTGCCCTTTTCTAAGGAAATGTATTGTCGCAGTCTGTATAGAGCCTCACATAAATACATTGGTACAACCCTACAACATAACTACATGAAAGCCATCAGACACATCCACATTAATACAGACATATCTATGCACACAGCACCTATACACATGACAGTCACCGGTGTGTTTTGGGACCCTGTTTCCAGGCCAGGAATGTGGACCTATGACCAGGAGGAGGTGTTTAACATGTTGAAGAAAAAGGGGAACAATAGATGAAAGTGGGTTGGATCATATGTTGCATGTATAAAGTGCTTTGAGTTTGTGGAGTCTTCGATGGCAGTGCTTGTGGATGTCAGTGGTGTGTTGTTCAAAGCTCAGTTTATTCTAAGGGTGAGTCCAGGATATCTGAAGCACACCACCATCTCAAGAATATCATTATTGATGCAGGTGGGGTTGTGGGTGGAGCTGTGGGCTATCCTGTGTGTGCTGGAAGTGTTAATTAACAGTTGTTTTGTCTTTTTTACATTCAGGTGCAGGTAATTCATGGACCGCTGTGTCTAGTGGGAGATGGAGTTATTGTCATAGGACTACACATATGGATGTGTCTTTAGGGTATTTAAAGCATGTGGCGATTGAGGGGCAACCTCTGGGGCTGAAAAATGAAGCCAAAAACTGGGGTTCATCAAATGGCCACTTGAGGCCGGCTTCAAAAGCGAGTCAGTCCCCATGGACCTCGATGTTAAAATGCCCAACTTTACGGCAAAAATAACCATGTGTACAGCCTGGTGCAAAAAAAACGGTTTCAGTCTCTACAGCTAATTTCCCACTTCATATTGAGGGGTGGATTTTTATATAAGTAAATGGCTTAGTCCTGGTCATGTGGTAGTGTTTAATGGTGTGCAGAAACAGAAGTGAAGTCAATGAAGAGGAGTCTGGCAAGTTTAGAGGGTTATTCTAAGTAATTCTTGATTCTAAGTAGAGGGAATAAATGGGGCATGCCACAGCATCCTCACTCCCCCTTTTGGCCTTATACCGATGGCAGTCCAACTGAGGTCCGACAATTAGAGGGATGATGTAGGATTCACAGAAGATGGAAATAAGAACGGGAGAAAGCTTTGTGGAACAGTCCTTGAGCACCCATGCATGGTTGCTGTTTGGTCCCTGAGCCTTGCCTGGTGTGCACTCATTCAGCTGCTGACGTCTTTCTAGAGTGGAATGGTTTTTGTGTGTGTGCGTGTGTGTGTGTATGTGTGACCAGTCTGGGTATTTAAAAACAGCACAAACTCTGTAGCTTTGGGGGAGATTCTTGAAGGGATTTAAACACCCCCACCACTTACTCCTTTATAACCTTCTCCTCTCTGCTTCATCATTCGCTCCCAGAAGATGATGATGAATATCACTAAAAATGTATGCAGAACATACTAATGTGCTATTCTACAGTGACCCCACTCATTGTATATCATTTAATGACAACTGTCCAGATGTTAGAAGTGGTTAGGTGCAGTCTCCAGGAGGAGATCCAGAACTCCAGGCTCTAATGGGGGTCTGAGATTACGTGCCTAGCAAGCTGCTCTTTTGTGTGAGGAGACGAGGCAGCGCAGTAACCCACAGAATCAGGCCACAGGCACAGAGACTAGCTGGAAGGATAAGCACAGCAGTTTATCTACAGTGGTTTTTTCTGGTTTTTTACCTGCAAATGTCCTCCAGTATGAACTCCTACTGTACTTTTAAAGTACAAATTTGCCGGGACTGACTGTGAAATCAGACTTGTTCTACATTAAGGGCCTGATTTACTAAAGGTTTGTGTGTAAAAACGTGTGCAAACTTGATATCACCATCAAATTAACATGTAAACTGATCTACTCACGATGTGCATGAAGAATGACGTCTTTCAATTGCGCAAGATAGCACCTGTTGTTCATTTACTAATTTTACTTAATGAATATGCAGTTTGGGGCATAGCATGTAAATACATTTATATACTACGCGCAGTGTGATCTACCAAGCCTAATCGCAATTTCATGTGAGTCCAACAGCCGCTGTATTTAATAAGTTTGAAAGGAAGGTGCAAACCGCCAAGTGTTGCGCAGAGATGGCTGCTGTTATCGTTTCGAAGAGACACAGCCGTAATGAAAGAAGACGTAGAGAAATTAACAATATTAGATAATATTATTCTTTATCCAATGTATTGAAATACAGTTATTTTATTTATTCGATGAACTATATGAATTGAATTGTTTTTTTTAAATTTTCCTTTAGCTTTGCCAATACTGTTGTATTAACATTCATGCCAATAAAGCAAATTTCATTTTGACATTTCTTTTCTCCGTGAATGGAATAATTAAGGAAGTTGCGTGGCGCTGCGGAGAACCGGCAGCTGCAGTAATGCACGGATCATGCGTAAAGTTCATCCAGTCTGAGGGAAAGATCACCAACTGTTCACAGCGCGCCAGTCATTTTTCTAACTGAATTCAAAAATGTTACAATAGGTATAATATGCTGTACATGCCAAAATGGGCTGTACGATATTCTGTTGGTATTCTACAGGTCTGTGTGCATGTCTTGATGGCCTGTATTCAGCGTCATGTCGTGCCATATTCCGATGGTCTGTAGATGTGTGCATTGTACTGTAGCTTCAGCCACTTTGTGAGAATTTGTTCCTAAATTTCTGACACAGTCAGAGTTTTAATGCAGGCTGAGTTTGGTCTCCAGCATGCCGAATCGGCAGTCTGTAGACATGTCTCACAGTGAGATCCTGGATAATAGTGTTGGATTGAGGAGAAAACATTTCACCATGTTTCGCATACACATACGCATTACAGTTTTTTTCGATTGCTGACATGAATTGGTCGAAACTGATGTCATATTGTCAAAACTCTTCACACAGCCAGCAAAACAGAAGTGTACGTGAACCAAACTATGAATAAATTTTCATGCATTCAATGACCACATTCTCCAAAATCCATGAACTCTTTCCTACTTGTACTCCCACCACCTGCGAAACACTATATCTTTGCAGCACATTTTTCAAATGCTACATACTGTAACATATTGTGTCCAAAACTGAAAATAGAATGATGGCAAATGCCCTGTAATTCTGCAGTAACCAGACTGAAATAAATAGATTTTATTTTTACGTCATTGTGCAATGAGAACTTCGTGAGGATTAGAACTGCAGTCTGAGTGTAAAGCAGGAAATGTGCTTGTATTTTAGCAGAATTGTTTCAGGGAGTTGGTACGTGAATTACAGGTTGTGGTCATAGTGGATCAAATTTCAGTGTTACTGTGTAAACAGCTGAGAAAAACTGTATTGCATTCTGATACCATTGCCTCCGCCGATGCATTGGTAAAATTGCCGTCAGTAAAATGCATGTTGCAGACTGTATATAAGACGGTGGCAGGTGAAAGTGCGACACGTTTTCTGTCATCTGTCCTCCAACACCGCACGCACAAATGCCATAATGAACATATCTACTGTAAGTTCTAAGTAAATTACATGAAAAATTGGTTAGCTAGCTCACAACGACATTTATCGGTTTGATGCTCTAACTTAACGAAGCGTGAAGGCGTGACAGTGCACCTGCACAAGATTGGAGAATGACGTATGACTTATGGAATTACTACAGTCATACGTCACCACCCCCTTTTAACAACTAAGCAACTTTTGCAACTTTGAGCACAAAATTAAGCTATTTGTCAAAAAATATTTGGCGAACTATGTGGTTAATCAATATTGCAAGGAAATGTAATATCACAGAAATGTCAAAATAGAGGGGGGCTTTAAGTACATAACACCTGCACATAATACTTATTTCTTCCAGCATTCTTTGCACAATGCTCCATCGTACTGTGTTCATGTGTACATGTATGCATGTATGTGTATGTGCACCTGTATATCTCCACCTCCAACATGTATGGTAATAATAATTCACTCCTGCGTCCTTTTTCAGTCTGCTCATTGCAATATTGTCTCAATCCCGTCTATATTTTGTTAATAGTGTGTATATATGTGTTCGCTATACTGTAGCCTATGTCTGATTTTATTATTTTATTATTGTATTATTGTATAAGTAAGCACATCATGAGCAATGTACAATCCAGAGTAAAATTCATCGTATATGTACACATACCAGGCAAAAGTGGATTCTAATACAGTGATGAGTGGTGAACAGTATAGTTTGTGTCAGATATCATTAAGCCAACTCTTGCTCTTACTTACCAAGTGTTTGTTGTTATTACCATATTTGAAAGTCTTTTATCTGTAATTAGAACGGAATGTCATTTACATTTATTTTTGATAATTAATTAGTAATTGTACTTTTTTTGAGTTAATTTTTATCAGCCACATGATTGATAATTAATATGGTCAGCCAGTTAAAGATTTATTAAAGGCAATAATACAAAATAAATACAAGTGATTGTTTTTCTAATGTGAAAGCTTTGTTGAAGCAGATGACTGTTACATATGGACTAATTTATGCCTGGTGGAATGATGATATGATCGCGCCATTGTATGTTTTGTATGAGAAGCTGCCTAGGCCAAAATTGAATACTTTGCTTGCCAATACATACATACACGCTCGCACATACATTCATACTGTCATTTTTAAGTATGTATGTATCCGCGTGGTGAGTATTTATGTATGCGTAAATTATATGTATGTATGCATGAGTTTAAGTATGTATATGCAAGGTGAGTATGTATGTAGGTTCCCGGTTCAAATCCCAGGCATGACCAACTACTTTTCATTTTGTGCAGGGAGAATAGTAGTGGAAGTAGATAATAATAATAATAATAATAATAATAATAATAATAATAATAATATATTTTTTTGATAATTCTTTAAAAAACTTTCCTCTTCCTCCTAAATGTAATGGTGACAATAAAAGGTGATTTCTTACGACTTGGCGGACTAATCTGCTTTTTGCACAGATTCTGTTGTTTGACACTTTTATCTTTTTATTGCAATGGTCATGGAAGAGGAAAGTTTTGACTGTTTTATAAGTTATTATACAGTACATTTACTCATTTGGCTGACACTTTTATCCCTGCATTATATTATTATGTATATTATCTACTACTGCACAAACTTACTGCATGAAAAGCATTTTTTCTGCCACTGCACCACTCAACCAAACAAGTATACAGTGTTAATTCAGCAGTAATAAACCTTCACTTGTTTTGCTTTCAACATATTACATAGGCATTTACTGATTTAGCTGAAGCTCTTATTTGATCAGCTCCCAGTCTGTGATTGGCAAATTCTCCTTCCTCAGTACAGTGGACTGTCACAAAGTCGCTCTTTCTAGAAGAGGAAATGCAATATTTCCCTCTTCTGAGGGTTAACAAACTCAGCAGCAGCTCCTGTGGAGCTGAAAGGCTGACAGACAGCATGACCTGTTAGTATCCTCAGGTCTCTATATCCTCCATAAGGGTACAGCTTAGGTTACAATCATCTGAAAATGTAAAGACACCGAACAACATTGATAATAGATAATGAATAATCACCTACTTATGAAATGGTCAAGGACTTTCCTCTTCTATGTATATTTAGTGATTTGGCTGTCACTTTTATCACCCCCAAAAATGAAAAGAATATTATCATGTCCCCATAATCTCCAGACCTGCTGCAGTGACAGACACAGTGAGTGGGAATCGTTCCCAGGTCTCCCATGCTAAAGGATGTATTAACCATGTACTATGGATATCACCCTCCGCTAAATGTATATTCATACTTTAACTCACACATACATATATACTCACCTGGCACATATATACATGCTCAGTTTGCGTATATATACAGTACATATTTAACCTCACACATATATACATACTTAAACTATGAGTATGTATGTATGTACATGACAGTATGTATGTATGAGCAAACGTGTAAGCAAAGTATTCAATTTTGGCCTAGACGTCTTTTCATATATTTGTTTTTGTCTGATTTAAGCAGGGGAACAAAGTCACTGCACCGAACATTACTTTGATTACTGTATGCAATTTTGTATGCATTTGCAGTAATATAAATATTGATTGAAACCATGTGACCCAGTCATGTTTAGAGGACGTCTGATGAGTATCTGTGAAGATTCTGATTCATTCCTAAGTGAATTAATCATGTCTGTTCATTCTAAAAGCACTAGTTTCACAAGGAAAGCAGGTCATCTAGATGACCAGTTGATAGGAATAGAGGCAGGAAACATTTATGTCCTAGTAAATCAGCCACTGACAAGCAGTATAAGCACACATAACCTGTAAGTATTTATTTTGTGGACAGTAATAAAATAACATGTGGTCTGTGTTTTTGCACACCAGTGCTGTTTGTAGGAAAGTTTTGTGTTTTTGTGCACTCAGGAAAACTCTGCTGAGCTCTACTTTGTTTGCTCGCCTGCTGTCTCTCCTCTCTCATTGTTGCGACGGACAGTCAATATCAGCCCTAATAATGTTGTACAAGGGTATAGGTAATGACATGTCCCTACCAATATTTAAATGAACTCATTCACATTATCTTTGGAGTGAAGCCATATTAGATGTGCCCTCCCAGAAGTTACCCCAAATTATTGACTGAAACTGTTGTTTCAGAACAGCCCTGAGAACTAGAGAGAGAGACACAAACAGCTCTTTCAACAAGCATCCCTCTACTGATTTTGAATCCTTCAGAAATATATCCACAAACAGTATCAACACATTCTCATCTCAAAGCTTTCAGACGGCGTGACAAAGCGTAAGGATTTTATGCTAAAGGTATCCTTCAGCGTCCACAAGGGAGGCTAACCCTACCTGTTAGCATGTGCGTAGCTGTAGGGTTAGCCGGTCGACATGCATAAAGTCAGTGACTTATGTTTAGGTACTAACATTTCTGATGGTTGTGGTAAGGTTACGGGCTTCGGGGGGCTGTCAACACCTTTATCACAAACGTAGCTAGCTAGCACTAGTTAACTAGGCCTTCTGGTCTGTACGGGATGCCCCAGACCATCTCATAGAGACACTCACACGGACACTAAAGGGCACCTTTAGCATCAAATAATTCAGTTTTTGCCACTTTTTCTGAAAGCATTGTTATTGGACGCCCTGAGATGAGAACGGGCTCACAGTATATAATATTAAAACAGTAACCTTATGGCTGGATTACACTGGGTACTACTGCATTGCATTCCCGCTATGATGGGGCCATCAGAGCGGATCCCAGCCATTAATGCTTGTTATTCCACCAGATATGTTCCTCCATGGAGAACATGCAGCTAGTCTCTTTTTGATGAAGCCTACTTTACCCAATTATGGAAGCAAAATAATGACAAAATCAACTAAATCTGAGCAAGTCAACAAAATCAGAAAGGCTTAGCCATAGCTTTTCTGCCAGAGAAAAACACACACACATGTCGTTATTAAGCCTTTCTGGAGCTATTGCATGGTTATATCGTGCGTATCACATTAGCTTCTTTTAGTCTCACCTCCAATCAGATAGCTGATTGACTTTAATTGGTGAGAGCGAGACTGAAAAAAAGACTAAGTAGATAATGAGAGGGGAAAGAATAACAAACTGCAAAGGACTGGAGGAACAAAGTGGTGAAAACTAACAGCTGTGACTTGCATCTGTAAATGGTGTACGGTGCTACAGTGGGTTGTAAAATGTGTGCATTTGTGTGGCACCTAAATACCTGCCTCTAGCTATAGAACCTCTGTGTCTGTACAACAGTCTTTTTGTAAGTTCCTTCACGTACACTAGTGCCAAAGCCTTACGGTATGTGACTTACAGTCAGAAAAATATCCTGAGACAAAAATAAGACTCTTTAGGAAAAGTTGTAGGAAAAATGACTCAAGAAGCTGTGTTCACAATGACCTCTGTGGCAACAATAAAATAAAGAGATAACGCTGACTGGGTCATATTTTTGCTGTCGTTCTCTTCTTTCTGGCTTCTTTCTCCCTCAGAAAATCAACCACATGACAACTTTATTAACCTGAGATTGATTTATTCAGTGACCCACTTCATTTTGAAAATTGATGCTTGTTTTTTAAAAGGACAGGAACATTATCACTCTTTCAGATTGTTTGTTGCGTTGTTGTATTTTCTCGCCTCTTTCTCTGTCTCTCACTTGTCGTTATTTCTGAAAAGGTGTATGGGTGGCAAGACAAGGTAAAAGTACCTTTATGACTTTAAGCCTACAGGTGCTTTTACCTTGTTCTTTCACAGACCTGAGGAGTACCTACTCCATCAAACTGATTACCCAGGCACAGTGAATTGAGCTTACACTCCATTTGACCTGCTCCAAACTACATCTGAGGGTCTTCTTTAGAGTTAAAGAAACAACCCTGAGCAATGCATGACCCCATACAGTATACACCTGCCCTTCACTTTAAAGCTCTCTTTGTACTCTGTTGACAAAGTATACAGGAATGTCTCATTGAGGTGTTAGCTGAACCAGGGGTATTACTTACTGTTAATGATTCTGGGATCAATTGTGTCAGATTGAACTGGTTCCTCACCCCTCCTCGCCCCCTTCACACCTTCAAAGGCTCACCTGGCAGGGCACAGATGAAAGGCAGAAAGAACAGGCAGCAGTGGGAGGTGTGGCGAGGCAATGAGTGCCGGGTGAAAGGTGTGGCAGACGAACAAACAGCAGGAATTAAGATGAAGAGGACAAGAGGTGTATGAGGGAGGGGGGTAGCAGGGGGTTGTGCATGTGTGTCTATGCAGGTGTGTGTGTACATACTGTACATATACACATATACATACATATATATAGTCTATATTTTGCCGAAGGATATATGTATTCTTCAAAGTTATGATACAGGTGGAGATGACAGCTCTCTATCAGTTATGTGGAAGAATGTGACAAGTCCCTCATTCTGTTGAACACACAGGCGCAATAATCCACTGTTGCAATTTCAACTTTCTGAACGTGACTCTGCACTGACACACAAACTTTTAGCACCTACTACACACATATGTCTGCTAAGTCAGTGGCTGACAAACCAGTGTGTGTTTGTATTGTATGAGATGCTCTCGCACACATATTCAAACACAAGTGTACTCAATAAAATTTCTTTATTTTCTTTATTTTGCACTGCAGTGGTTCAGACATTCCCCAAACAGCAAAGTCAATTTACTTTAACTTTTCTGCAATATTGTCCCAGACAGCTCAATTTTTTTTTCTGGCAAAAAACGGTTGTATATCTGTTTGTCCTCCAACTTTTGAAATTTGAGACCACTGGTTGTCATGTTGGGGTTAGTCTGTCTGTTTGTGTGTGTGTGTGTATGTGTGTGTGTGAGAGAGAGGGGGCGCTATCTACCAATAACTTGCTCAGCCTACTCAACTGCCACCAATCTTTCCACCTTCCTGCTGTATATAAACCCTTTCTTTCCATTCACTCTTGGTCAGATTGTTGTTCAGTTCTATTGAGTCATCACCTGCCTGTTAGCCTCATGTGTGCTCCTTGCCAGCTTGATAGTTCCACTTGCCTCTATTATGGCTGCTATGGCTCAGGAGGTGGAGTGGGTTGACCGTTAATCGGATGGTTGGCGGTTCAATCCCCGGCTCCCCCAGGCTGTGTGTCGAAGTGTCCTTGGGCAAGACACTGAACCCCGCATTGCCCCTGGTGGCTGTTCCGCCAGTGTATGAATGTGTGTGAGTGTTAGTTTCCGTTTGAGCACTTAGGCTCAGTGTGTGTGAAAGGTGAATGCAGATGTAGTTTAAAAGCGCTTTGAGTGGTCGAAAAGACTAGAAAGGCGCTATACAAATACGGAGCATTTACATTACCTTCTGCTGCCTTCAATTTCAGCACATTCGCCACCTTCATTCATTCTCACTGCTGTCCCTGGAATCTCCTGCCCTGCCATTCATTCACCCTTTACCTCCCTGGTTTGATACAAAACTTTTATTCAACTACAATCTGCTGTGTGAGTTAGTCCAGTTAGAAATCGTAACACTGAGGTGGCCCCAAAGCTTCTACTGCTGCTTCCTCAGACGGGAGTTACAAACACAATTTCACTCTAAAAGCCTGTTGTATTGTGACAAAATAAATCTAGACACCACACCAAAAAAAGCTATTTGTTTTAATCATAGAGAGTAAATCTTAATGAATTAAACAATTATATTTGAACTGTTTAACTTTTTATGTCTAAGGTTACTATAGGCAACAATGCACATGACTCATCAAGAGGGTTAATACATCATAAATGTTGAAAAATGACATGTAACACTAATTTATATACAAACTGTGTGTACTGAAAAATGTTAACACATAGATTTTCTGTACTGAAAAACTTCTGCTTCTGATTTTTGTATCTTGATCAGATTATATCTATATTCCACATTCTTGACCTTTTTATTATTTAAGATGCTTAACTTATATAGTGTAGCTGCACATACAAAGTCATGCTACTTGTGACCTTCTGCTTGATATATATTTCTACGTGAAGGGTGTAGCTGTTTTCATTTCTCTCGTTTTGTTATTCTGTAGTGTTGTTTTCATGGTGGTTCTTCCAGTAATAGTTTTTTTTCTGTAAGGGAGAGCTGGGTCGAATGAAATGCCAAACCAAATGAACACAGTAATTTTCTCTGAGCCAATACAAGTCTAATATGCTAAACTAGCAGGAGCACATACAGCACACAGTGCTTACTAGAACCACAAAAAAATGGAGTGAATATGTCACACTTTGTGGAGTTACAACGAAGAAGCTGTTTTCAACTGTGGAAAGTAAATTCACTCGAATGGTAATGTGTTTTGAATGACAACTTGTGTTTATTGTTTCATGTGTCATTGTCATGATCATTTGACAGATTTGTTAGTATTTTAAACATCCTGAAGTTTGCCATGTCAAAGTTTTGACTTTAGAAGCAAGTCAAGTTTAACAGTCAGGAGTCATTGCAGGGACGATTCAAACTCTTGTTTCTTTCGTCCCTCTACTGCAGTCACACTGTGGATGAGATATGAAGCGGTCGGTTGACCACATCTTTTATAATAAATTACATTTAACTTCAAATCACTCAATATGGAATTAATGATAATCTACATTTAAATATGATCCACACAATCTACACAAATATGACCTCGGGACTGACAAAAATATAAATGTGCACAAGCCATATGTTCTGAAAATTAAATAATTAAAATGCAATTGTTTTATTAATATGCAGTTGCATATTAAGAAGGACAATGTCAGGCATTTTAAAAATAATAATATCATAAATAATTTAAATTTATACTGTTGTGCTTCTTCCGTTCTGTCAAATTAGTCATTTCATATTTTTGTGAAATAGCATCTGGTATTCATAGAACACACGTGTGAATTGTTGATCATAACAAAAAAGTAGTTTCTGTCTGGAATGCTATCTTTCAAAATTAAGTTGATCTGAAAAGTGTTTCAGTCATCTGGCTCTCCCCTTTATACTGTGAATTTAATATTTCACCTGCTGGGTGTAATTGGCTTTTAAATGTATTTTTGTATTTTATTCGCTTTTGTTAGCGGTAGTGGAGATCTAGAGAAAAGGCCAAGTCTAACAAACATCTACGGCTGTATGAAGTGACCTGTATGGTTCAACTCGCCCAGCCTGCAACAATTAAATATCTCAAAGTGTCAGTGACATTTAATTTGTGTTTCCATTTCAATAGCAAAGCTGTGTCTACACAATCTTTGCCTGTTTTTATTGTTCAACTTTCACGTTGTGCTGATAGTTTCCATAAACTGTGCAGCAGCCTCAGCTGAAAGTCATCAAATAGCACTTACTAGCCTATTCAATGCTAGTGCAAGTTCAGAAACTGCCAGCTGTAATGGATATGAGCCAGAGAATACAAGAGGGTGCCAGTTGTTTTCAAGGCAGTCCATGCTACCTGAACTGAGTATGGTTGAGTAATCACCGCAAAGAAGAGAGATCTAGTTATTAATTATCATCAGCAAAAATTTACCTTTTCTTCATGTAATGGAATCGCATTAAATTGAGCTAGAACATTGCAATTAGTACACATGCATTGCAGACAGACACTCACACGTGTGGATGTCATTGTATCTCAGACCTAGTTGGGACTTCTGTAAACAGCTCCAGCCCAAACCTCATTAACAGAAGCATTCGCAACATTTGGTGCTGGTGCAGTAACTTGTAAACACATTAAAAATTGAATTGCACCTACAGGCTTTTGAGCTTCATGTGCATTTTAATTTGCAGGCCTCCCAACTTCAATTAACAAGCACTGCCCCTCTGAAAATGGCCCTGAAACCAATGTTTGAATATATTCAGTACATGCAGATTGTATGTAAGTTTACAGTGTCGGGAGTTGCTTTGAATCTAGAACTTAAGTGTCACATGTTTGTATATTTCAAAAACAAGAGGAGATGTAAACCTTTTTAGAGAAGAACTTGATGAGTGAAATTAACACACGGTAGCTTCGGCTTTAATCTTGAGAAGCTGCAGAGCTGCAGTCTCAATTTTTTAGTCAGTCTGCTCTTTTGCCATTCACTGGTCTTGTGCCAAGTTTTGCATGTGTGCCGTGCGGCCAGTTCCACGTGGGTCTATTTCAAGTACTATTTAAAAACTATATATTATATACTTTGTGTGGTTCCTCAATGGTGATAAATGATCCGAACGTCCTGCAAGGTGCAAACAACTTCGCACAACACCGGTGAAGCTGGGGCTCTGTCTCTTAAGCAAGTGTACAATCACGCTACACCTACACATGTACAGTGAGTTAGGGTTGCAATTTTGGATTTATTCACGTACTTTAAAAACATTTATAAAGCTTCTTTCTTGCACGTTTATTTACACTATTATATGCTTATTTACATTGTAATAGGCTGTATATTAACTCATTAGAAGAAAACTGGTAGTTCTATCTATAATCAGACGTTGAGCATGTCCAATGTTTCATGATCCACGTTTCGCCACGAAGCTTTGACTGTAAGATTGACAGTTGAAACGGGCACCACCCATCAAAGCATTGAATCTTCGACTATTCGGGGTCAGCCCTAGTAACAAGTAAAATACCTTCAGGCAGAGTTTTAAAGTGTGTGGAGTTAAGACTGCAGATCCAGAGATGATGCTGGACAGTTTTAGTCACATATTTTGATTGGCCAATACAATGCCTTGGCGTGCAGCAAATGTTGAATCAGGGTTGACTTTTTTGCAAGATGACCCTGCATTTGTCGGGACCCCACTGTGACCTCACAGTGGTCTCACTGAAATGAAAGCTCGGATACAGAGCTACCCTGACCCAGAAAATGGGCTTCATCTAGCTCCCATTAACACCTCAAGGTTAACCAGTCTACCATTAACATTGACAGTTGATGCCATTTGGAAGACATGATAGAAACTACCATGTGATGCAGATTGAAAACTGCTTGTGTGTGACCTGGTAGTACAGGTGGACCAAAGTGTTCATATGAGGATCCAGTCTCGTCGACTTTGTCCCTCTGTCATGTCTTATATATCTCTCTGACTCACTCTGTTCCTCTCGTCTTCTAATTCTCACACACATCCATACACACATATATATACACACACACACATATTGGATACCAGTATTGCACACAGCTTAGTCAGCCCACACATTCTGGCGTAACAGGGTGTCTCACAATATGCCTTGGCTGACAGACTGAGACATGTGGAGGAAACACACACTTGAACTGGCTAACCCGGCAGTGCACAGATGGACACATGGACAGGCCTTCAATGACCAACAGTCTCCAAGGACAAACTGATGGCCCATTCACAGCCATGTTAATACACACACACGCACACACACACAACCCAAACATAGACAAGTATGTGCAAGTGTGTTGTTTAGGGTCATGGTGTGTGTACGTCCTTTACAGGTGGACTTGAAGTTCCATTAAGAGACATGAGGGGACGTGGCATCATTAATAATACAGCCAACAGCCTGCTCCAAGGGCCTGGGTTCAACATTAACAAGCTGCCAACCTGAGACATACACACACACACACACACACTTACTGACTCATCATAACTTCTTAACGTCACTTTAGCTGACACAACTCTGCATGGGATTTAGACATTTTATTTGAAAATGGCCTGCATTAAAACACACTCTCTGCTAAACACACACACACACACACACACACACACACACACATACACACATCATCATCATCACACTCCCACAGGCAGCAGATGGTGTGGTGGGCATCAGGTACAGTAGCAGCCTCCTGACACCCCAAACAGCTGTTACCATTACAGCATGCTAATTGCCATCAATCACAACAGCACCTCGGTGCATTCAGAGACAGGGTTTATACCGATATGTGTGTGTGTGTGTGTGCGTTTAAAAGTGTAACACAGAAATAGAAAAGGCTGATTTTCCCCCCTCATAACATTAACCCAAAATAACCTCCTTTCCCTTCTCTTCTGGAGGAAAAAACCCTGTGATGAATAATGAAGACAACAGGAGCAGAGACCACATGATCCAAATCGTTGCATGTCTTTCCTGTGCTCATTAGTGCCTTTCTGTGTGTGTGTGTGTGTGTGTGTGTGTGTGTGTGTGTGTGTGTGTGTGTGTGTGTGTGTTTGTGTGTGGCCAGTACTCAAATTTTTGTATTAAAGGTGGAGGTGGGTGGGGGGTGGTGTTAGCAAACTGCTGTGGGGTGCGAATTAGTATTTTTTTCAGCAAGCAGCTGCATGTAGAGTTTGATTTGTGCTGGCGGGCTGGGATCAATGGTCAGAAACGAGCTCGTCGATGCAGGTCAGACTGTACATAGCCATATTGATACTGTTGAAAACAAGCAAAAATCTGGTTCAATAGTCCCTCACAGTTCAGAGACTGATGCACACGAGCCATGCAACACAGGCTGGCATCTTATGTTGGGAATATTGATGGAATCATAACTGAACCTTGAATTAAGAGGAAAATGTGCAGGGTTGGTGTTTGTTGTTTATCTGTTATGCCTTGCTTGTTCAGGCTAGTTCATGATGAACTAAAAGACTAAAGACATTGAAGCAATTCAGGTAAAGAACTAACTTTAATGGTTGTATATAGCTGGGATTGACCTCCATGGATGTTTTCACTTCCACTCACCTGATGAGACCTCTGCTAAGGACTGTAAAGGAATTTACAGCTGCTACAGTGCTTTATTAACATTTTCCTCACACTTTGCTTTATTTATTCTGTTCTGTACTGTTTTAGCTTGTTGCACACAGACATGGTTGAAAATGTTTCACCATCTAACAACTGGTTTAATTAAGATTCACAGAGAGAGCCTGGATAGAACCATGCTGGCCCAGCTTGGATTTAAGGTCATCATGGTTTAGGAAAGAAACATTTCTAATAGTTATGGTAACGGTAGGGAGCTTTGGGGGGCTGTGAACACCTTTAACATGAATCATGTCACATGGGCAGATCTTGTAGTTCTGTTGGTGTAATTTTTCTGCTTAATAAAAGTACCAAGCGGTAAAGGAGCTTTTCCATTTAGAATCTTAAACATCAGACAGATGTAAGTGTATTTTATTAGATTTTCCCAGGATTTCATGTTTCCTAAAAATATTGCAGGGGTGGTAAGTTTCAGGTTTTCTAACACCTTGTGAGTCTGCTTGTAAAAAGAGAGAATAGGCTTCAGTTCTTGCTTGAGTCCAACTTGTCGTACAATATGTTAAGTGGGGGATTACCATTGCATTCATATATTATTTTGCTGATGTAGCTGTTAGGCAGTTTCTTCTATACCTAAAATTGGCCAGGTTGTATTTGGATTTATTTGCATTACTTTCTTCCCTTGTTTTTTGAAGGATAAAAGTGAGTCAAGGATAATATTGAGATATTTAACATGACAGACTACTTGGAGGATTTCTCCAGACACACATAGTTTGGGATCATAGTCAGTTGCAGAGTGTGTTTTTGTGAAAAACATACAGTCTTCTTAAAATTAAGAAATAGGAGTGAATCATTGAGCTATTTGTTTACATTTTAAACATTGCACTGATTTTAAAAACTGCTTGTTTGTTGGTGCTTGCCTGGATATAAATTACGGTATTGTCTAAATCCACCTTGCAGTCGAACCGATCTACGCCATATATCAACAAAAAGCTCCTTATCTGGATCCAAGCAAGCAAACAAAAAATACTTGATTTTCAATACAAAAGTTGGCCTACACAAATAAAGCCACGGACAGGATCTCTTCCACTGCTGGGTTTGGTTTGAAACGTCGCTGCAGTTATTCCCTGAGTTGACTGGTGTTTGTGTTGTGTGTGATGCACTGTGTTTATTTCCTGTTGTAACACCTGTTGTCTAAACTTTGGTTTGAGATCTCTACTAGAAGTGGACTGGGCTGATCTAATATGGTAGACAGGGGAGGCCTTTGGAGGGGGCAGACGATGTACCACAAATGAGTCTCCACTCTGCCCTGACTCCTCTGTCAATTAGTCATTACAAATTTAACAACCATACCTATTGCCTTCATTATTCATCACAGGTTTTGGAGAAGGAGAGAGAAAAATCTAATTTCTGAGTCTCAGTCAGAGACTGATTGACTTTGAGAGGGCAATATAGCCCTGAGTGCCCAGTGAGTGTCTCGGGAGATAGTTGAGGACACAGATTAGCTCCTCGTCTGTTGTTGTGCGTCCCAGCTGTGAGGACCTGTTCGCTCTGTGCAGGCTTTCTGTTACAGCAGTGAGCAGCCGCTAACGCCGGTAACCTCATTAAAGGAACACAGTCCATCAGGGCTTCATGTGCCGACACTCTGCCTCTCTGCAGCTGCCAGACTATTTGGATTGTTTCTCTGCCTCTGCCTTTGTCTGTGTGTGCCAGTGTGTGTGTGTGTGTGTGTGTGTCTACTGGGGCTGATTCTCCAAACAGCCAGCTGCAACTAGAGGGAATCTCCTCACAGGCCAAGGTTACAAACAACCAACCTTGGTTAATCTCTAAATTGCTGCCAGGAGGACTCAACAGAGCAGCGCTGATGGGATACACACTCCAAGTGTGTGTGCTCATATGTGATTTGTCTGTATATAATTCTCTGTGTATGTAAATATGTGTGTATTGCATGCTGGCAGTTATATTTGTATTTATGTGCTTGTGAATGTTTACATATGAGTGTACTTGCATGTGTGTGTATGTGTGAGCAGAAGTTCAACCATGTTAAAATGTGTGTGACTGTGTGGAAGTGTTTGTGTGTTACTCTGGTGGCCTGTAGATTATATCTGACAGGGATGGACTGTCTTCGTCCCTGATAATTTGGCTTCAGCCCTCATGACATTTTCACACTATTTGATAAGAGGCAGAGACGATCGGCAGCAGGGATGGCAATCTTTTATTTACAAGCCACAGATAACACCATTAATTCCACTTAATTAATGAGCGTGTGGGCCCAGAGGGGAGGAGGTGGGGGCAAGCAGGAGCATTAACATCCACAGAGACATCAGTGAGGAGACGCTATTCATCACCATTAGAGACACTGACACTTTTTTCTGTTTGTCTCTCTCACTCACAGTCAAATGGACCAATATGTGTTGTCAATACTGGCCTTTTGTTAGAACAATGTAATTCCTAGATCTGGTGAGATTATTCTACAGATCGCGGAAATTGTAAGATGATCTTTACACTCTCATTAAGATTTTATAATATGTAATATATGTTTAAAAAAATAGCCCATAATCTCACAAAGATAGTGTACGCCTCCCTGCCTTCCTCCCGCTCTATCAGGTCTGTGCTGAGTTTACTTGAACCAAGGACGCAGGAAAAACACAGAGGAAGAGAAAACAAGATTTAAGAATAGTCAGATTGTTGAGTTGTTCAGTGCTTTCCAAATGCTTCACCTAACTAATGTTCCTTTGGTCATGGCAAAATTCTTTTTCAAATATGTAAATCAACAGTCCTACTTTTAACAGCATCATCTTCTTGTCAGAGGTTTTTGTTTTTTTTTCAGTTAAGCATTTTTAAGCTTTAAAGTTGTAGTCTTTAGTTCAGAAAATGCACAAAATACTTTCTTTGGAGAGGCAATTTTAAAAATTACTTATTTTTTTACATGCTAGTAGAAAAATCATTAAATCAAAAATACCTTTCTTACAGTTTTTCTCGATTGCTCGTTTTTATCGACACACACACACACACACACACACACACACACACACACACACACACACACACACACACAGTACAACACAGTCTTACACACCCGTGAGATAATTTCAAAACAATACTACAAAACTGGTCATAATGTTACTTGTGTTTCTCCCCCTCAAAAACCACAACAAGAGGAATAACAAATGTAAACATATGTACATTTTTTATTCCTTAGTGTACTGTACAGGACAACACAACAAAAATATTATTATTCTGACCCAGCATCCTGTCTGTGCTCTGGGACAAGCCAAAGATTGTTGTTCACCACCCTCCTCCTACCGCTCCTCCCTCTACCTTCTTCACCTCCTCCTCCACCTTCTGCTGATTCTCTTCCTTCACCTCTTACTCCTCTACATAGTGCTCTTCCTCTTCCCCACTCCTGCTCCTACTGTTCCTCTTCCTTCACCTCTTCCACCTCTCCATACTGCTCTTCTTCCTCTTCTTCCTCTCTCATGTCCTACACCTCTTCCTTCAGATTTTCCCATCCCTTAATTATGCTGCAGTAGGCCTAGAATACCGGGGGATTTCCCATGATGCACTGAGCTCCTCTCTCCTCTTCTCTCTCTCCCTCTGTGTGCAACCTCATCCCATTAATGCATGTTACTAACTCGACTTCTTTTCTTTCCCGTAGTCGTGTGCTTTCTCGTTCCTCTCCTCTCTCCTCCTGTCACTTCCTCTGGGTGTTTCTGGCTCTGGAGCTGTGGAGTCTGGATCTGTGGTTGAGAGTCTCCTGCTGCCCCCGTGTTCCTGCTCGATACCATCTCTACAATTACAACTACTGTTACTAGTCCTATTGCTTTAGATTTCTTTTGGATTACTTAAGCACAATTTTCAAAACAGGGCCCACGTTTTCAAAACACTACACACAATTAGCACAACCACACACCCAAATAGCAAAACACTACAGATCCTTTGCATAATTAAACACTCTTGTAAAAACTATACACTTCTGTTTAAAAACCACACTTTGTTACCATATGAAACACACACATTTCACATTACTATACTCTGTTTGCACGAGTTACACTCTGCTGTGATCACCTAAAACACTTTTAGCACTTCTACTTCCCTATGATTAGAGTAGGCTACCATCAACAAAGTACAAATATAATGTAAATTCACCATACACTACACAAGACCAATGTTGCAGACTGAAGAAACTCATTTATTTCTGAACACACCCAAAATGTTGACGTGGAGATTCATAATACTGTAACAAAATGTCACTTTATGTATTGTACTGTAGGTTTACTGTACAAAAAAACTAGACATTGTCTCTTCGCCTAGCTGGATCAGGCCAGAGAATTTCATCAACATCGCAGGCAATGTTGTCATTAGCAAGACACCTTGGAAAAAAACGACAGAAACGGAGATCATATACCTTCCACCACCATGCCGAGAAAAACTCTTCTATAGGGTTGAGGAATGGAGAGTATGGTGGAAGATATAGGACGGTGAAATGTGGATGTTGCTGAAACCAGTTCTGAACCAGAGCAGAGCGGTGGAAAGACACATTGTCCCAGACAACAATGTATGCATATGATCGATTTGATTTGCTGCTGTTATGTTGTGCAATTGGTCCAGGAATGTAAGTATGAGTGCTGCGTTGTAAGGGCCCATATGGGCATGGTGGTGGAGGACCCCATTCTGTGTAATGGCTGCACAGTGTTATATTACCTCCACGTTGCCCTGGGACATTGACTACGTTTACATGCAGCCAGTAACCCGTTCAAAACCGGGATATTAGCAATAACCCGGTCGCGCACGGCCATGTAAACACCGGCAAAAACCTGGATATGCTCATAACCCGGTTTTTAAAAAACCGGTTATTACCCCTGGGGTACCCCTTTCTAACCGAATATTTCGGTCATGTAAAGCGAAATCAGGGAGGGAAGATGGCGCCGACTGTCATGGCATGCCGTTTCTCTGCTCCTGTTTTTGTCTCATCATCATTGTTTGTGCCATTTGTTTTGCTTCTGGTGGCGTCTCTGCTGGTAAATAACACTAAATCATCACTGGTTTATGAGCGCCAGTCACTGTTCGCTATTTGGGATTCTTTTGGGAGACTTTCCAATATCGATGGTGGAAATGGTGCAAATCTACCACTTTTCCTGGCTACGGTACCAGAGGAACTTCGCCGCCAAGACGCAACTTTCCTGCCCCGGGTGAGATCTCGCAGGAGACGTCGGCGTGCTCGCGGTACACGCTCTGGCAAGCGTGTCAAGCTAAAAGCATTGCTGAGAAGGACTTATATGGACCCGATTGTTGGTATGCCTACATACTATAGTCATCTGAATGTGGTGCATCGGCAGCGGTATATTCAACCTGTTTACCCGGCGCGTCCGGCGTCCGATCAGCTGTTGCAGTCCTATTGGATTGAGAGGAGGAGGTGCAGAGGAGGCGGTGTGTGTGTGAATAACCTGCATGTATTGGATTGCAATACGTCATCGGTCGTTGGAGAAATAAAGGTCCAGATGGGTCTTCTGAATGTCCGGTCATTGTCTAACAAGACATTTGTTCTTCGCGAACTTTGTTACTCCCATGCTCTAGATTTTATGTTCATGACCGAGACGTGGATGCGTGAGGGTGATGAATCGCCCTGATTGAACTTTGTCCACCTAACATCAGCTTTTACAGTACTCCGAGACTTTCTGGAAGAGGAGGGGATTGTCTCACTTTTAAGGACAGTTTTAAATGCAAACAGATTTTAAACTGTGATCCTTATTCTAGTTTTGAATCGCAGCTTTTACTATAATTAAACCTTCTGTGGTTTTGATTGCTGCAATATATCGCCCACCTAAAGTACAATGACAACTTTATTTCTGAGTTTGCTGACTTTTTATCTAGGTTCATTTTGCAGTATGAGAGGATATTAATTGTTGGTGATTTTAATATCCATGTTTGCTGTGATGAAAAGCCATTAGTTAAAGACTTTTAAACGTCATTGAGTCTTTTAGTTTTACACAATTTGTGTCTGAACCTACTCATCAGCATGGTCATACATTAGATTTAGTACTAAGCTATGGTTTATCTGTGTCAATTAATAATATAAGTGCCCTACCAATTTCAGATCATTCGCTGATATTATTTGACATGTCTATCCCTAATTCATTTAGTATGGGGAAAATGGTGCAGAAGACAAGGTTATCTCGTTATATTAGCATTAATGCTTTACATGACCTAAATTTGAAACTACCAGATGTGATGGATCCAGTTTTTAGCCAAGCCTTTTCGGTGGACTGTCTCACAGATAACTTTAATGGTGCACTCCGGGACTTGTTGGAGTGGGTGGCCCCTGCCAAGACACGGAAGTGTTCTCCAAAAAATCATACACCTTGGCTAAATGATGAGTTACTTACTCTCAGAAAGTGCTGTAGAAAAGTTGAACGTCAATGGCGCCATACTAAGCTTGAAGTTTATTACAGGGCATGGCATGACAGTCTGACCACCTATCAGACTAGGATGGCTACTGTAAAGGCAGCCTTTTATTCTAATGTGATTATGAATAATAAGCATAACCCTAGACTTTTATTTGAAACTGTTAACAGACTTACACAGTGTCAGCAGCCAGTAAATAGTATGGATCTGTCAGCACATGATTTTATGATGTATTTTTATGAGAGAGTTGATCATATCCGCACTATGATACCCCAGTCTGATGTTGGGGGTTTAGACTGCACTATCATAGGACCATCTTCTACTGGAGGGGGTTTTTCTGAGCTTGAGCCGATTTCTTTGGCTGAGTTGACTAAAATTATCGTAACTGCGAGAGGGACCACTTGCTCTCTGGATCCTTTGCCTGCTTGGGTTGTTAAAGAACTATGGCCAACATTAGGACTGTATGTTTTAGCTATTTTAAACCTTTCGCTCTCCACAGGAGTCTTTCCGGCTTGTTTTAAATCTGCGGTGGTTAAACCACTATTGAAGAAACCAAATCTGGATATAAACTCGTTGGAAAATTATAGACCTGTTTCTAATTTGGCCTTCTTAGCTAAAGTATTTGAGAAAGTGGTCTCAAATCAGCTTGTAAAGTATCTGTCATCTAATAATCTTTTTGAGCCGCTGCAGTCTGCTTTTAGAGCAAAACATTCGACTGAAACAGCACTCACAAAGGTGGTAAATGATCTGTTACTGGCTGCTGACTCTGACTTAACATCTGTCCTTTTGCTGTTAGACCTTAGCGCAGCTTTTGATACTGTGGACCACAGTATTCTCTTGGACAGAATCGAGAAATACTTCAGCATCTCCGGTCAGGTGCTTAAGTGGTTGAGATCCTACCTCTCAGAGAGATCTCAATGTGTGTTTTATAATAACACATTTTCAGACCCTTTCCCTCTTCCGCACGGGGTTCCACAGGGTTCAGTCCTTGGTCCACTGTTGTTTTCGTTATACTTAGAGCCACTGGGTCAAATCATTCGTTCTTTTGGGATTGCTTTTCATTGCTATGCTGATGATTTACAAATATATATGCCAGTTATTGCAGGAAATGCATCTGATTCGGTTAAGCTATCGACTTGCTTGGCTGCTGTGAGAAGCTGGTTATCAGCTAACTTCCTGTTACTCAATTCAGAAAAAACTGAGATGATAGCTATTGGACCAACTAGATTAGGTCATTTGTATGACAATTTTACTCTGTCCATTGATGATTCGGTCATTCAGTGCAAGGATAGAGTAAAGAATCTTGGGGTAGTTTTCGATCGGTCACTGTCATTTGATTTGCATATTAAAGAGGTGACCAAAGTAGCCTTCTTTCATCTCCGAAAAATCGCAAAGATTAGATCAGTATTGGCACTGAAAGATGCTGAGGTCCTTATTCATGCATTTGTTACATCTAGGCTGGACTATTGTAATGTACTGTTCTCGGGGCTGCCTAAGAAAAGTTTGCGAGGTCTGCAGATGGTCCAGAATGCTGCAGCTCGTATTCTGACTGGATCGTCTAAATACATGCATATAACTCCTGTGCTGGCCTCACTGCATTGGCTCCCTGTTCAGGTTAGAGCAGATTTCAAGGTTTTGTTATTAACATACAAAATAGTGAATGGTCTTGCACCATTATATCTGTCTGATCTTTTAAATTCTTATGTGCCCACACGATTGCTGCGCTCCCACGGGACAGGACTTCTGACTGTACCAAAGGTTAGGAAGAAAACGGTTGGTGAGCGAGCCTTTTCGTTTCGTGCTCCAACATTATGGAACAGGCTTCCAGCAGAAATTAGGCTGGCATGTTCAATTGAGGTTTTTAAATCTAAGCTTAAGACCTACTTATTCACTGCTGCTTACGAGTCCTAAATGTTCAGTTATCTTTGATGTTTTTGTATAGTGGTATTTACTTTTTACTGTCTCGATTTACTGCGAGGGACTGACAACCTATCTGGAGAGTACCCCGCCTTTTTCGCCACTGTGCGCTGGGTGGGATGGATGGATGGATGTCTCGATTTTAAATTTTTACCGTACTGTTTGTATTTTAACTATATTCTTTTTGTAAAGCACTTTGATTGAAAGCGCTCTATAAATAAAGTTATTATTATTATTATTATTATTATAAACGCGTATCGGCATATCCCCATCAAAAGGAACATTGATTTGTGTTCTGCGCATGCTCTATTCGCAAGGAATCATGGTCTTTTGAGTATAGGAACTTCTTGTATGCGCCAAACCCGCGTACAGTATACCGGAAGTAAACGAGGTAAACATGACGAGACGCAACACAGCACCGTACTTCTGGAGCGAGGAGGACACCAATTTTTTAATTCATGTTGTCAAAAACATGAATATGTCTATTGTTGAAGGCAGAAAGTACAGAGATACTGACATTTACATTTAGTATCGGAAATGACGCATATTGCGTCTTAAGGTTGTCCGTACGTCCAGACGTTAACCGTGCGTCGCCGTTTACATTGGCGTATTGCCAATTGATTACAAATTCCATGTATACAGGAGAAACTCTCTCTACTCACACATGTAAACAGGTTATCCCGAATGTTTCAGAAACCCGAATCGTGACCTTAACCCGACCATAACCCGAATATTGACAGCATGTAAACGTAGTAAGTGACTATAGCCCTGTGGCCAATGACGTTTCTTCCCCTCCTTTGTGTTCTCGTCAGGTTGAACCCAGCCTCATCTACGTAAATTAACTCATGCTGGATCTCCTCTCCATCCATTCGTAAAACTCTCTGAAGAACAGTGTCAGGCAAAATTGTGTAGTTCAGTGTAGATCTAGTGTACATATTACAGTACAGTAAAAGATTATGAGACAGCATGCAAGATCACACTGCTAAAGTGAATACATACCTCTGCATAATCATGCACGCAGTCGAAATTACGCTCGAAAGGCACTCTATAAATA